>OY740797.1:6419962-6914962 GCA_963514005.1 Raja brachyura | reverse complement strand
ACTCTTATCTCACTCTTGCCACTGGGTAGAGCCTGAAAACTGTAACGTCCAGGTTCAGGAGCAGCTTCTAGTTTAGTTTAGTTTATTGTCACGTGTACCGAGGTACAGTGAAAAGCTTTTGTTGCCTGCTACCCAGTCAGCGGAAAGACAATACATGATTACAATCGAGCCATTCACAGTGCACGGATACAGGGTAAAGGGAATAGCTGCAAGTATCTGGCTATTAAATGTGACTACAACTTCCAAATTAACTCCGAACCTCACAGACGGGGTCATTGATAGCCTTTGACTATTATTGTTTTTTGCCTTTTCTAATATCTATACTGAACTTTTTAGTTGTTCATCGAAACATAGAAACATAGAAAATAGGTGCAGGAGGAGGCCATTCGGCCCTTCGAGCCAACAACGCCATTCATTGTGATCATGGCTGATCATCCCCACTCAAAAACCCGTGCCTGCCTTCTCCCCTTATCCCTTGATTCCACTAGGCCCTAGAGCTCTATCTAACTCTCCCTTAAATCCATCCAGTGATTTGGCCTCCACTGCCCTCTGTGGCAGGGAATTCCACAAATTCACATCTCTCTGGGTGAAAAAGTTTTTTCTCACCTCAGTCTTAAATGGCCTCCCCTTTACTCTAAGATTGTGGCCCCTGGTTCTGGACTTGCCCAGACATTGGGAACATTTTTTCTGCATCTAGCTTGTCCAGTCCTTTTATAATTTTATGTTTCTATAAGATCCTGCCTCATCCTTCTAAACGCCAGTGAATACAAGCCTAGTCTTTTCAATCTTTCCTCATATGTCCCGCCATCCCAGGGATCAATCTCGTGAACCTACGCTGCACTGCCTCAATCCCAAGGATGTCCTTCCACAAATTAGGAGACCAAAACTGTACACAATACTCCAGATGTGGTCTTATTAAAGCCCTATACAGCTGCAGAAGAACCTCTTTACTCCTATACTGAAATCCTCTTGTTATGAAGGCCAACATTCCATTAGCTTTCTTCACTGCCTGCTGTACCTGCACGCCAACTTTCAGTGACTGGTGTACAAGGACACCCAGGTCTCGCTGTACCTCCCCCTTACCTAACCTAACCCCATTGAGATAATAATCTGCCCCCTTGTTTTTGCGGCCAAAGTGGATAACCTCACATTTATCTATATTATACTGCATCTGCCACGCATCTGCCCACTCGCTCAACCTGTCCAGGTCACCCTGCAACCTCCTAACATCCTCTTCACAGTTCACACTGCCACCCAGCTTTGTGTCATCCGCAAACTTGCTCGTGTTGCTCCTAATTCCCTCTTCCAAATCATTAATATACATGGTAAACAGTTGCGGCCCCATAATGCCATTTGCAGGCTACTAATTGTACATATCTGTTGTGCTGCTGCAAGTAAGAATGTTACTGTTCCATTTCGGGACATATGACAATAAATCACACTTGACAATATGCGGTGGAGGCAGATCCCTGCTCGATAACTGAGCTTCTTTTGTACCATCTGCAAACACTGTACAGTCTCACTCATGAAGGGAACTAAGGTGGTGCAGCGGTCGAGTTGCTGCCTTACAGCGCTGACAGGGGAGTGGCCAGGGTGCCGTTTCCATGCTCTATGACTCTACAGGGCCTGTCCCACCACCATCCGACTCTATGCGATGAACGCGATCAAACTAGAAGCGGGGGCCGCGCGGAGGTCGGATGATCCCCTGTACAGGGCCGTTCCCACCAGCATGCGCCTGCATGCGGCAAGCGCAACCAAACCGGCAGTAGGGGCCGTGCGGAGGTCGGGTGAGTGGTGCAACACGGCGCAAAGTGAGGCGAACTTGGAGCGAAGTCTAAGGTAAGTTCGCCAGGACAGAGAGGGGCACACAGAGAGGGGCACAGAGGCACACACACACACAGAGGGCCACGGAGCCACACACATAGAGGGTCACGGAGGCACCTACAGATAGGTTCACGGAGGCACGATGTCAGGGCGGTGTGTAAACGTCGAGGCGACTGCGAGCCGACAAGCCGTTGCCGCGCGGAATTTTTGGACAGTCAGTTTTTCGGAGCCCCGCGCGGTGTCGGGACGAACTCAGGACGAACTCCGCACAATTCCGCATGGCTCCGGCGATCAAAGTGGGACCGGCCCCGCGACGCCGGACGGCTCAAGCGACCACGTTAGGTCGCGCTCATCGCATAGAGTTGCATGCTGGTGGGACAGGCCCTTACCACTCTTTAATCTGTGGACGGACTTGGACAGACAACATTACAAGTCAGTACAAAAGAAAGACACAAAGTGCCGGAAAATTTCGGCAGGTCAGGCAGCATGGGGGTGCAGCGGTAGAGTTGCTTACAGCACCAGAGACCCGGGTTCGAACTCGAGCAAGGGTGCTGTCTGTACGGAGTTTATATATTGGGTGGGTTTTCTCTGAGATCTTCGGTTTTCTTCCACACTCCAAAGACGCAGAGGTTTGTTGGTTAATTGGCTTGGTGTAAATGAAAAATCGTCTCTAGTGTATGTAGGATAGTGTTAGTGTGCGGGGATCGCTGGATGGTGCAGACTCGATGGGCCGAAGGGCCTGTTTCTGCGCTGTATCTCAAAACTAAACTAAACTAATTGTTCAAAAACACAGTTTATCGCGGTTATCTGAGAGTTAGATAGAGCTCTAGGGGCTAGTGGAGACAAGGGATATGGGGAGAAGGCAGGCACGGGTTATTGATTGGGGACGATCAGCCATGATCACAATGAATGGTGGTGCTGGCTCGAAGGGCTGAATGGCCTCCTCCTGCACCTATTTTCTAAGTTTCTATGTTTTTATCTCAGGAGAACATGGATTAGTGGCGTTGTGGGTCGTGACCCTCCTTCAGACTCCTTGATAACTGGATAAGCTTTTTGTTTCGAAATGTTTGACGGAATAACAAAATTGGCCAGTATTCCTCTGCTGTTCACAGTACTTTGTGGGCTCTGTGGCAGAGAGTAGCACAGTCTGTTGCTTCATCTAAAAACTCTGCCAACAGTTAAAAATCTTCCTGTTACTACATTCTTTTTTTATTTTAAAAATAAACTCTATTCAAAATAAGAAATATATACATACAAGATGTATACAAGGTATACTAGAAAGATGAGGAGGAATTAATTCCTGGTACGAGTAGTATTGATCACAATAAGACTACTTCACTAATTTTGTTTTAGAACCTTAAAATCATAAGATCATAAGGCACCCAATAATTCATAAGTGATATGAATAGAATTAGGCCATTCGGCCCATCAAGTCTACTCCGCCATTCAATCATGGCTGATCTATCTCTCTCTCCCTCCTAACCCCATTCTCCCCGTAACCCCTGACACCCGTACCAATCAAGAATCTATCTATGTTTAAGAAGGAACTGCAGATGAACTGGCCTTTATAAATCAGAGCATTGAATATAGGAGTAGGGAAGTAATGTTAAAATTGTACAAGGCATTGGTAAGATCAATTCTGGAGTATGGTGTACAATTTTGGTCGCCTAATTATAGGAAGGATGTCAACAAAATAGAGAGAGTACAGAAGAGATTTACTAGAATGTTGCCTGGGTTCCAGCAACTAAGTTACAGAGAAAGGTGGAACAAGTTAGGTCTTTATTCTTTGGAGCGCAGAAGGTTAAGGGGAGACTTGATTGAGGTATTTAAAATGATGAAAGGGATAGACAGAGTTGACGTGGATAAGCTTTTCCCATTGAGGGTAGGAAAGATTCAAACAAGAGGGCATGACATGAGAATTAAGGGACAGAAGTTTAGGGGTAACATGAGGGGGACTTCTTTACTCCGAGACTGGTGGCTGTGTGGAATGAGCTTCCAGCAGAAGTGGTGGAGGCAGGATCGATTTTAACATTTAAAAGTAAAGTGGATAGGTATATGGACGGGAAGGGAATGGAGGGGTATGGTCTGAATGCAGGTAGATGGGACTAGGGGAAAATAAATGTTCGGCACGGACTGGAAGGGCCGAGAGGGCCTGTTTCCGTGCTGTAATTGTTATATGTTATGTTATATAGATGCTGGAAAATCGAAGGTAGATTGCTGGAGAAACTCAGCGGGTGCGGCAGCATCTACAGAGCGAGGGAAATAGGCGACGTTTCGGGCCGAAACCCTTCTTCAGACTCTATCTTCAGCTTCGACCGCCCAGGGCCGCGGAGTTGAACCGGCCCGTTCGCGGTTCAGCCGCGGGACTTATTTACGCCACCCGGTGCGGCCACAACATCGGAGGCCCGTGTCACCTCAACGCAGGGGAAGAGGAAGTACAAGAAGGTAAGAGACAAAGACTTAAGATTTCTGCCGTCCATCACAGTCAGGAGTTGTCTGGTGAACTCACTGTAGTGGATGTTAAATATTGTGGGTTTTGTTCTTGACTGCAGGCAACGGAATTTCGTTCAGACCGAAAGGTCTGAATGACAATAAAAGTTTTCCTATTCCTATCTATCTCTGCCTTAAATATATCCACTGACTTTGCCTCCACAACCTTCCATTGTTCCATTGAATGATTCACAGCCTGCAAAAGCAATGCTGAACACAGCTTACAAACAATGTATAATGCTCACTGCAAAATTAGCCTAAGATTCGAACATGCAGTATTTTTTTTTACAAAATGTAAATTTTAAAAATAACTTGCCCGCTCACAGGAAGTTAAACTGTTGCACATAATTCAGGTTGGGAATATGCTTTTGTTTAAGGTTTCAAAAAAGAAATGGTGAGTTTTGCTGGCAGTCATTAATAAATCCGGACAAGAATAGTTACAGAAAAGAATGCCTTTACAGTACATTTAATAGGAAATTTCATCATTATTCATTCGGCACATTGTAAATTTTAAATTTGTCTAAGTTCCAAGTAATTACTTATGCATTGCATTCTGGCCAAGATCTGCAGACTATGACTGGAACAAATGGGAAAAGGAAACTTAAAATATTGAGTTTATGAATAGTTTTTGAATTGGAACACTCTTTGGAACAATTCTGGGCGTATAAAGACGTAATTGAATTCATACTTTTTTTATTATCTGCAGCCGATATATTTGAGATAATGTAAGTTCTGGAGTAAATATATGAAAATATTGAGTTTATGGTGACCTCATAAAAGTAGCAATGATTACATACTTCATCGCCATCCTTTATTATACAATTCTATTGCAATCAGTACTGTGGACCTATTATTTTTTTAACTCATTTATATATTTTGATATTTTGGTTGAATTTAGTTTAGAGATACAGTACGGAAACAGGCCCTTCGGCCCACCGAGTCTGCACCGCCCAGCGATTCCGACACACTAGGGACAATTTTGCACTTTACACCAAATCAATTCTTCTTCCGTGTGGCGTGCACGGCCTAAAGTTGTTCGACAACTTGTTCTATTTGATCTTCCGTTTGTGCACGTCGAGTTGATTGCATTAGTCGAAGCAGGGCGGACCGGCCACGTGAAGGTTGCAATCTTCCACCCCACCAAGCCAATTAACCTACAAACCTGTTAAAGAAGGAACTGCAGATGCTGGAGAATCGAGGGTTACACAAAAGCTGGAGAAACTCAGCGGGTGCAGCAGCATCTAAGGAGCGAAGGAGATAGGCGACGTTTCGGGTCGAGACCCTTCTTCAGACTGGTCAGCGATCAGGGAAACGAGGGAACCTACAAACCTGTACGTCTTTGGAGTGTGGGAGGAAACTGAAGATGTCGGAGAAAACCCGCGCAGGTCACGGCGGAACGTACAAACTCCGTACAGACAGCGCCCGTAGTCGGGATTGAACCCGGGTCTCTGGCGCTGTGAGGCGCTGTAAGGCAGCAACTCTACTGCTATGCCACCGTGCCGACATTTGTAAATGGCGGTACTAAGATCCAGTGTGATATGTGGTGTGATCTCTGATTATTGCACAGAGCACATATTCACTAGAGAATTATTCACAGGGTGCACAGTTCACAACCTTGTCACAAAAGTGAAAGCATGCTGTTAATAAACTTTGCATGAAAAGGTATTTTATGGCTAATTTTATCACCGAGGTTTATGAAGTGCATTTTGTCAGTCCGTTTAATGCAATAATCTGCAATAACCAGACATGTTTAATATTGTTGATAGAAAAAAATGCTGGAGTAACTCAGTGGGACAGGCACCACCTCTGGGGACGTTTCAGTTCGAGACCCTTCTTCGGACTGACTGGAGAAGTCTGAAGAAGGGTCTCGACCCAAAACGTCGCCCTTTCCTTCTCTTCAGAAATGCTGCTTGTCCCGCTGGGTTACTCCAGCATTTTGTAACTTTGTTCGGTTTTAAACCAGCATCTGGTGTTCCTTCCGAGACAGGTTTAATATTGTGCTGTCTGCAAATGGACATGTGGGTGAGTTTTGAGGTTTTATAAGGCCGGTCTTTCGTGCCTTTTTTGGGTTTGGGGCATTTTGAAGGTGTTGACACAATGTGACTTTCACTGTGAATGTCACATTGTGAACAATGTGAATGTCACTTTCTTTGCCTTTGTAAGCCTGACTTTGCAAGCTTCACGCGAGGACCACCTCTCTACCTCGCAGTCTACCACGGCCAATTCTTCTGCAGGATGTCGGTTTATACTGAAGACAGACACAAAGTGCTGGAGTAACTCAGCGGCTCAGGCAGCACCTCTGGAGAACCCCATGGATAGGCGACATCTGCCCAGGTGGATATGTGTTAAGCCCCTGTCCCACAATACGAATTTACCCAAGAGCTCTCCTGAGTTTAAAAAAAAATCAAACTCGTGGTACTTCATCACGAGTATTTTTTTACTCTTGGAAATTTTTCACACTGTCGGAAAAACTTCACGAGTTTCCGCGTTTCCCGAGTACCTGCCGTTAGCGTTACGAGCCGCTATGAGACATCCACGAGCTCTGACGTACCCGCTACGTACATTCTATGCACTTACCACGAGTTAGATTTTTTTTAACTCAGGAGAGCTCTTGGGTAAACTCATGTCGTGGGACAGGCCCTTTAGGGGGTGAGGGGAAGAGGGTCGGACCAGAGAAGAAAAGACTCAAAATGCTGGAAGCAACTCAACCGGTCAGGCAGCATCTCAAGGGAACATGGGTCGGTGAAATTTTGAGTCGGGACCCTTCTTCACACTTCTTGCCTCCAGAAAATAGCTGGGATTTGAAGAGGTGAATGCTAAGCACGTCTGAATATTGTTTAGAGCGTTTGGAGTTTCGAGCTATGGACCATGCAAGTTCTTCCTCTGGCCTCTCTTCATCCTTGGTTTGCAGGATGGAGCAGTGCAACAATGCTTCCATGCATGCTCAGCAGGTAATGCAACCTCCAATGCAGCAGTGCATGGGCATGCGCCTGCACGGTTGGCCAGCCCAATGGTGTGAGGAGCCATGGTAGCAGAGGGTAATCCTTGCAGCTCACTGCAGGCCTTATCCGCCCCTGATGACGTCTGGCATGGCTGTTTCCCTCGGGATCCAAGAGCCAGCGGGGGAGATGCCAGAGGAGATGATGTCTCATCAACAGGTCAGACAGCATCTCTAGAGAACCCTGGATAGGTGCCGTTTTGGCACGGGACCCTTCTTGAGACTGGGCCAATTCTTGCCTGCTGAATCCAGCTGGGGGCTTGTGCAGTGAGGACCAAGCAGGTAGCCTCCACTTTCCCACTGGCCGTCTAGTTGGCCTCCCGCGATCAGCACCAAGCTGTACGGTTGAGAGAGTTCAAGCCTTTAGTGTTGGTGGCTGCCTGCGCTGTCAGGAAGCTGAGAGTACTGGCAGGGCCCCGTGCCTGACATGCCATCTGTTCATTGCTGATCTTCCTGCAAGCACGGATGCCCGGGCAACGTCTGTACCACTGATGCGCTGAGCAGCAAATAGTGAGAGAGGTGGCACTGTGCTAACGTGGCTGCTTGAAATGATCGTCCGGCCTCGAAGCCAAGAGTCAAAGTGACCTTGGCCTTGGTCGGAGCAACAGTAAGAGCACAAGAACGGGGCCAAATGATTCCCAACGGCACTTCACACACAGTGTTATAGTCTCACACCACGTGGAAACAGACCCTTCAGCCCAACTTGCTCATGCTGGCCAAGGTGCCCATTCTACACTAGTCCCACGTGTCTGTGTTTAGCCCACCTCCTTCTAAACCTCTCCTATGCACGTACCTGTCCAAGTTTTAAATGTTGTTATGGTACCTGCCTCAACTACCTTCTCAGGTAGCTCATTCCATATACCCACCGCCCACTGCATGGAAAAAGCTGTCCCTCACCTGTAACCAGGTGATACCGGTGATAGATATTCACTTCAGATGGACACAAAATGCTGGAGTAACTCAGCGGGACAGGTAGCATCTCTGGAGAGAAGGAATGGGTGACGTTTTGGGTCATAACGTTATTTCTGGGTTATTACAGCTTTTTAATAAGAGTTGCCGCATTTACGTTTTTGTGTTATCTCCAGTCATTCACGCTACAATTTTGCAGTTACTTATGTTTTATTTCAATCTCATCTGGAGTAAATTGCTCTCTTGTTTCTACTGCATTTATCTGCCTTGAAGTTAATCTTAATAACTAATAGTGAAGCATTATTATTACATAATTAATAATATCCATAACTGGCTCCGACCTCCCCACCATCAATGGGATCAATGGGATCTACAGGAGTCTCTGCCTCAACAAGGCAGCCAGCATCATCAGAGACCCACACCACCCAGGCCACACACTCATTTCACCCCTGCCATCGGGAAGAAGGTACAGGAGCCTGAAAAATGTAACATCCATGTTCAGGACCAGATTCTTCCCCACAACCATCAGGCTATTAAACACTGCAACCTCCAAATAGACTCTGAACTACATAGACTTGGGGGCATAAACGGCCTGTCCAACTTGCCGATTTTTCTGGTGACTGCTGGCATCATTGACTGACGTATCAGGTCACACGAAAAATTTGTGACGTGATGCGGTGTGACACGGCGTGATGTGGCGTGATGCTGCGTGATGTGGCGTGATGCTGCGTGATGTGGCGTGATGCTGCGTGATGTGGTGTGATGCTGCGCGATGTGGCGTGATGCAGTGTGATGCGGCGTGACGTGGTGTGACGCGGTGTGATGCAGTGTGACGCGGTATGTTGTAGCGTGATGCTGCGTGACGTGGCGTGATGTGGTGTGATGTGGCGTGATGTGGCGTGATGTGGCGTGATGTGGTGTGACGCGGCATGATGCAGTGTGACGCTGCGTGATGTGGCATGACGTGGTGTGATGCTGCGTGATGTGGCGTGACGCGCTGTGATGCGGCGTGACGCGGCATGATGCGGCGGTGACACGACGTGATGACGTTTGACGCGCGGTGTTTCTTCAAGTAATCAACATTTTTTTTGTCGCCGCTGGATTTCGAAACGTTCAAAATCTTTTGGCGACACTGATATGACGCTGGCAGTCGCCGGAATAATCGCCAAGTGGGACAGGCCCTATATTTTTGACTTTGCAGTATTATTGTTTATTTATTCTTTGTTTTCATTATATTTATGGACGGAACATGTTTTTCTTGTTTATTCTGGTGTTTACAGAGTACAATGTTTACATATATGTTGTGCCGCTGCTAATAAAAATTTTATTATTCCGTCTCGGGACATATGACAATACAACACTCTTGACTTGACATGGCAATAACAATTTACTGAATTGTAACCTCCCACACTCATAAGATGTACAGGTTAATTGGCTGGGTACAAATGTAAAACTGCGTGGGGGTTGTGTTAGTGTGCGGGGAGCACTGGACTGGGCGTTTCCGCGCTGTGCGTCGCTACACCAAGCTAGACTAAACCGTGGGTTCCATAGGAATCTGGTCTATGAACTGAATGATGTCAGCCCTACCTGTGGACAATATATTGCGGCTCAAAGTGAACACAACAGGAAAAATCCCATCAATACCTATTACAACAGCATTGAGCACAATAGACCAGGCAAACGTGCACGGGATTTCTATTTGCTGTGTCCCATGAAGATGATACAAAGGCAATTGTCCAGTTCATCGAAAAAGTCTGCGATTTCTCTCTTATAGTATTTTCATTTTAACCCTGTGCGTGGCATGTCCCGGAAAGATAAGATCTAATTGATCGCAGAGAAGGAGTTCTATCTGTGTGTATGGGGACAAGATTCAAGATTGAAGAGAGTTTATTGTCATGTGTCCCCGACAGGACATTGAAATTCTTGCTTTGCTTCAACACAACAGAACATAATAGGCATTGACTACAGAACAGATCAGTGTGTCCATATACCATTATATAAATATATACACACATGAATAAATAAACTGATAAAGTGCAAATAAACAGATAATGGGCTATTAATGTTCAGAGTTTTGTCCGAGCCAAGTTTAATAGCCTGATGGTTGTGGAGAAGTAGCTATTCCTGAACCTGGTTGTTGCAGTCTTCAGGCTCCTGTACCTAAAGGTAGCAGGGAGATGAGTGTGTGGCCAGGGTGATGTGATGTGGGTCCTTGATGATGCTACCAGCTTTTTTGAGGCAGCGACTGCGTTAGATCCCCTCGATGGAAGGGAGGTCAGAGCCGATAATGGACTGGGCAGTGTTTACTACTTTGTGAAGCCCCAGGCGCGTCTCCGGGAAAGGCCGCGCCAATCCTCGCTGTTAGGCCACGGGGGAGGTGACCTGGAAAAAGTTGCCTCTCCGTGGAGGAGGCGACCAAAGCGGTTTCTCCCTTACCCCCCCACACACACAAGACACACAGAGAGATATTAAAAAAAGACATTAAAACATACAAAAAAAATTTAAAAAGTTGAAAAAAACAGACACGCCGTTGACAGGGCGCCGGCTTGCAGCGCCCCCACCGACACAGCGCTATCAAGTGGGATATCATCAAACTCGTGTGAATGGAGTGTGGGAGAGAACTGGAGCACCCGGGGAAAACCCACGCAGGTCACGGGGAGAACGTACAAACTCCGTACAGACAGCACCCGTAGTCGGGTTGGAACCCGGGTCCCTGGCGCTGTGAGGCAGCAACTCTACCGCTGCGCCACCGTGCCGCCCTTCAGGATATAGATCTCACAAACCGAGGGGGTGGTTGAAAAGATGAGAACAGATGACTATGAAGAGGGGCTGGACAAACATATCAAAGACCAGGGAATCGAGGAACGCAGTGATAGATTTTGAGCAGCAAAGACAGGAGGGGATTTGGAGCAAAGATCCGTTTCATGGAGCAAGATAGACCACTCCTGCTAAATGCTGTGGGCTGACGTGTAGTACGCAACGGATGGGACGTGGGCCTTTTTTTCATCCATTTCCGTAACCGGACCCAACCCGTCTCGCAGTGGAACAGTTTGCGTTAATAAATTAAAATTCTGAAAATGAGGAGAAGAAATGAGGAGAACAAATAACCTTTATTTTTACGAGGATGTTTCCGTAAACAGCTTCCGTCTCCGCACTATTATCCTACGGGATCTTTGGTGCGGAGACGGAAGCCGGTTACGGAAATGGGGCCGAAAACTACCCATGAATCTGCCCATGACCGTACTACGTCTTTTTCGTCGAGTGGACTATCTCGCTCGCTATAGGATCTTTGATTTGGAGTATGCATACTAAGATGGCGGCCAACCCAGGCGGCCATTTGCGTGCCAGCCACAGACGCAGTTCCACAATCACATTTCACATTCGCTCCACACTTTTAAACAACACTGTAAATGGCTCGGTTGTATTGTCTTTCCGATGACTGGATAGCACACAACCAAAGCTTTTCTCTGTACCTCGGTACACGTTGACAATGAACTATGGTGGACCCGATGGGCCCAATTCTAAATCGTGCGCAATGCATAATCTTACACTTACTTAGCGTTTAATTGCAAATTTCCTCAGGTACGCTGCTGGATTAAGGGTTAAGATTGCTTACCACTGATCCTTTTACAGCTCGCAAACACAACCTTTTGTATAACCAGTTAATAATGAGCACACGTTGCAGATATGGAGGAATTAATGTCACAGTAGTCCATTGATGAAGCATTTTGAATTATGCTTCTTAAATAAAAGGGAATTTAGAAGATTGAGGGGGGATCTTATAGAAACTTACAATATTCTTAAGGGGTTGGACAGGCAAGATGCAGGAAGATTGTTCCCGATGTTGGGGAAGTCCAGAACAAGGGGTCACAGTTTAAGGATAAGGGGGAAGTCTTTTAGGACCGAGATGAGAAAATCTTTTTTCACATAGAGAGTGGTGAATCTGTGGAGTTCTCTGCCATAGAAGGTAGTTGAGGCCAGTTCGTTGGTTATATTTAAGAGGGAGTTAGATGTGGCCCTTGTGGCTATAGGGATCAGGGGGTATGGAGAGAAGGCAGGTACGGGATACTGAGTTGGATGATCAGCCATGATCATATTGCATGGCGGTGCAGGCTCGAAGGGCCGAATGGCCTACTCCTGCACCTATTGTCTATGTTTCCATGGGAGCCTAATTCAGGCGCCGCTTCTAAACACAAAACATGATCACAGGTGCCCAGTTTTATTTTTTAAATCGCATTGCTTCAAATAATCTACCTCTTCTTAATGCAATCTCTCTGCACATTGAATTTACTGCTCGCCCAATCAATTACATTATAAAATATATCTCTGGGTAATTTGTTTACACATTACTAAATTACTGGCAGATTAAAAGTGAAATAGTGCAGTTCATATGTGGGCATATAACTGCCAGAGAGGAAATTAATATGGATTCAAATGGTCCTTGGAGACTGGCGAATGAAATGGCTCAAATCCATAAAGCATACTTCTTCTCTTTGCCAGTACACGCATTAGGAAATTCATATATTCAATATATGGCCTAAGATTAAATGACATTTATAACGGAAGTTAAATGAGTTGACGAACATAAATATAGATGTGGAACCAGCAAATTAATAGCTACCTAATATCTTGTTCTCTCGTGATAAATTCTTTAGTCCCCAGTTGTTCAACTGCAACGAATTGTGGACGCAGCCCAGACCACCACACAAACCTGACCTCCATTTCCATCGACTCCATTTATGCCTGGGCAAGGCCAGCAGCATCGTCGAGGACGAGTCACACCCTGGCCCACTCCCTCTTCTCCCCTCTCCCATCAGGCAAAAGGTATTGTAAGAAGTGTGAAAACGCACACCTCCAGATACGGGGACAGCTTCTTCCCAGCTGTTATCAGGCAACTGAACCATCTCCAGTTTAAATTCCAGTTGGAATATTTTGGAGGACCAAGTAACCAGGAACCAAGAACCATCCCACCACAGCCAGAGAGCAGTGCTGAACTACTATCTACCTCTTCGATGATCCTTGGAATATTCGTGATCAGACTTTACTGGCTTTACCTTGCATAAACGCGATTCCCTTATAATGTATCTATGCACTGTAAGTGGCTTGACTGTAATCATGTATTGTCTTTCTGGTGACTGGATAACACACAACAAAAGCTTTTCACTGTACCTCGGTACATGTGACAACAGATTAAACCAAACTAAATCTCATCCCTTCTTTTCCAACATTTATGGCCAACAATTGTTCAACGCTGTGTTAAAGAAGGAACTCCAGATGCTGGAAAATCGAGGGTACACAAAAGGCTGGAGAAACTCAGAGGGTGCAGCAGCATCTAAGGAGCGAAGGAGATGGGCGACGTTTCGGGCCGAAACCCTTCTTCAGACTGATGGGAGGTGGGGGGGGGGGAGGTTGTTCAACCCTGTTCCTTATTTTTTAAGGTCCACCCATATCGTTGGTAACTGCAGTGTACAGCTACTGCAGAGTCAGTCGTTAACTGTCTCACAGGGAACAACTACATGTTTAGTTTAGTTGGGAGATACAGCACGGACACAGGCCCTTCGGCCCAGCAGTTGATGGCACTGGGCCTGTACTCGCTGGAGTTTACAAGGATGAGGTGGGGCCTCATCGAAACTGACCGATTAGTGAAAGACCTGGATAGAGTGGATGTGGAGTGGATGTTTCCACTAGTGGGAGAGTCTAGGACCATATCCTCAGAATTAAAGGACTTTCCTTTAGGAAGAGGAGGAGGAATTTCTTTATTCAGAGGCATTTAGAATCTGTGGAAATCATTGCCACAGAAGGCCATGGAGACCAAGTCAATGCATATTTGTAAGGCAGAGATAGATAGATTCTTCATTAGAACGAAGGCAGGAGAATGGGGTTGGGAGGGAGAGATACATCAGCCATGATTGAATGGCGGACTAGACGATGGGCTGAATGGCTGACTAGATGATGGGCTGAATGGCCTAATTCTGCTCCTATTACTTGAACCCCGTACACTTGCACCATCCCACACACTACGGACAGTTTACAACATTTACCAAAGCCAATTTGGCTTGGAGAGCAGAACTGAAAGGTCAAGCACAAAATTAACAAAATGGGAACTAGGGAAGACTTTTTTCACCTCACAGTTTGTCTCAAGCAATGAATGAAAACCGATCCTGGATTTATTTATCACGCAGTTAATAAAACGGAAGCAATTTTCATTGAAGAATGGACAGCTGGGTGGGGGGGATGATTTAATTTAGCGGTTTGAGAATATGAGATTTGTATAATTTGCTTAAGTGGCTAAAGGTGTGAAGATGAAATTAGGACACAAGTGTCTGGAAAATGAAATGGATTTTCTCAAGAGTGGTAAATATTAATTATTGGGAATGATGACGAGTGGATCATAAACCATGATATGCTGACATGGTTTCATGGTACATGTACCAGGCACTGTGAAATTCATTTTTGTATACAGTTCAGTACGAATATCACTATATATAAACAATTCGATGCATCTTAGATACGCATCTCAGCTACAGTACAAGTAGGGTTGCCAACTGTCCCGTATTAACCGGGACATCCCGTATATTGGGCTAAATTGGTTTGTCCCATACAGGACCGCCCTTGTCCCAAATGGGTAACATGTCGGATCGAGTCCCTTCTTCAGGCTGGTTAGGGGTAAGGCGAACAAGAGATATAGATGATGATGTAGAGAGATAAAGAACAATGAATGAAAGATAAGTCAAACAAGTAACGATGATAGAGGATTGTTTAAGAAGGAACTGCAGATGCTGGAAAATCAAAGGTAGACAAAAAGCTGGAGAAACTCAGCGGGTGAGGCAGCATTTATGGAGCAATGGAAATAGGCGACGTTTCGGGTCAAAATCCTTCTGCAGACTGATGTGGGGGGGCGGGGGGGGGGGGGGGCGGGAAGAAGAAAGGAAAAGGTGGAGCCAGTGGGCTCAGCATCCCCTGGTGGCTCAGCACTTCAACTGAAACCGGATGTGGCGGCACTGCCTTAGCAGCTGCGGCTCGCCTGCAGTTTGTCTGTTTTTTTTGGTTTTTTTGTTGTCCTCGTCCTGTTTTAGCTAGTTAATTTGAGTTATTAGGGTGTGTATGTGTGGGGGGGGGGGGGCTGGGAGAAATTTGTTTTAGTCTCTTCCTATGGGGGGGGGTGCGACTTTTCTTGCCGTGTCCCCCGTCTCCGTCTGCGCTGAGGCCTAATGGCGGAGCTGGCGGCCTCCAACTGCGACCGACCTCGAAGCTCTGGAGGTGGAGCCAGCCAGGACTTACCAGCGCGAGGCTGACCGACTTCGGGGATGAGGAGGTGTCCCGGCGGTGACGGTCCGACTCGGGGCTGGGGCTGTGTCCCGGCAGTGACGGCCCGACTCAGGGCTTAGGCTGTGTCCCGGTGGCGGTGACGGCCTGACTTGGGGCTGAGGAGGTGTCCCGGCGGTGACGGCGGCCCGACCTCGGAGGTGCGGCCGCGGGCCCAGGGGACGACATCGTCGGGAGCTCGCAGGTCACAGGTTGGTGACCTGTTTTTCCGGAGCTTCCGCGGCAACTGCTTCGTCCGCTGGACTGGAGGGCGACAGCTTCAGCAGCTTCGAGTCACGCAGTTTGAACCGGCCCGTTCGCGGAGCACGGTTTGAGCCGCGGGACTGACTCACTTACCAACACCCGGCGGGGTCACAACATCGGAGGCCTGGATCGCCTCAGCGCAGAGGGAGAGCAAGAAGGGAAGAGACAAAGACTTAAGACTTTTGCCTTCCACCACAGTGAGGAGGTGCTTGGTGAACTCACTGTGGTGGATGTTAATTTGTGTTTATTGTGTGTTTTGTTATTTTATTAAATGTATGACTGCCAGGCAACGACATTTCGATCAGACCTAAAGGTTTGAATGACAGTAAAGGAAACTTTGCTATACTTTCCAAACTCCCCCTCCCATTCCGAATCCGACCTTTCTGTCCTGGGCCTCCTCCATGGCCAGGGTGAGGACCACCGTAAATTGGAGGAGCAGCACCTCATATTTCGCTTGGGCAGTTTGCACCCCAGCGGTGTGAACATTGACTTCTCTCATTTCAGGTAGTCCCTGCTTTCTCCTCCCCTTCCCAGCTCTCTCTCAGCCCACTGGCTCCACCTCTTCCTTTCTTCTTCCCGCCACCCCCCACCCTCACATCAGTCTGAAGAAGGGTCTCGACCCGAAACGTCGCCTATTTCCTCAGCTCCACAGATGCTGCCTCACCCGCTGAGTTTCTCCAGCTTTTTGTCTACCTACAATGATAAAGGAAACATGCCATTGGTAGCTGTTTGTGAGCCATCGATTCTACTTTCCAACCAAATACGAACATGAGACATTTTGTGTTTGTGCAGAAAAGTATTTGTGTCCTAGTTATCATTGGCATGGAGTGATAGATGGTCGCTGTGGTCCAGCTTGCAATTAATTGGATTGCAGAAGCTTTCATACATTCCCATTGCATCAATTCTTCTAGTTAGCGCAGAATTAACCAGTGTTACAAATCCAAAGAGCTGGTCATATTAGCATAACCATCTGAACAGCTTGACGTCACTGAACTAACAGTGAATCATGAGATCAGGGCAACATTTTAAAACCTTTTTTGTTCTAACGTTTAGACTTTAGAGATACAGCGTGGAACCAGGCCCTTCGGCCCATCGAATTCGTGCCGAGCAGCGATCCCTCCGTAAACTAACTCTATCCAACAATACTTGGGGCAATTTGACAATGTACGGAAACCAATTAACAATAGACAATAGGTGCAGGAGGAGGCCATTCGGCCCTTTGAGACAGCACTGCCATTCACTGTGATCATGGCTGATCATCCCCAATCAGTCCCACGTTCATGCCTTCTCCCCATATCCCTTGAATGATCAAAAACTGTTTGGCTTTGGATTGTGGGAGGAAACTGGCGCACTCGGAGAAATCCCGCGTGCTCACGGGGAAAACGCACAAACCCTGCACAGACAGCGACCGTAGTCAGGATGGAACCCGGGTTTCTGGCGCTGTAAGGCAGCGACTCCACCGCTGCGCCACCGCGCCTCCCCTGCTGCGGCCACTGTGCCGTTAACTGTGACACCACTAAATAATGCTCAAACCTTCACTTTTTGTTAATCCCTATACTTTGGGATAAATGCACAAATCAAACAACATTCTGCTGTAGTTCACTACCTGGACGTTGTGATTTCATGGCCATATATACGTTTTTGTGACATTTCACTGTACACCAGATAGAAAGTAGTAAAGTATCTTAAGAAGATAACCCAATAGAATTAGTTGTGATTTTGATGATGCGGCAAGGTGGCGCAGCAGGTAGAGCTGCTGCCTCACGGAGCCAGAGACCAGGGCTCGATGCTGACATAGAAACATAGAAACATAGAAATTAGGTGCAGGAGTAGGCCATTCGGCCCTTCGAGCCTGCACCGCCATTCAATATGATCATGGCTGATCATCCAACTCAGTATCCCGTACCTGCCTTCTCTCCATACCCTCTGATCCCCTTAGCCACAAGGGCCACATCTAACTCCCTCCTAAATATAGTCAATGAACTGGCCTCAACTACCCTCTGTGGCAGAGAGTTCCAGAGACCCACCACTCTCTGTGTGAAAAAATTCCTTCTCATCTCGGTCCTAAAGGATTTCCCCCTTATCCTTAAGCTGTGACCCCTTGTCCTGGAACTCCCCAACATCGGGAACAATCTTCCTGCATCTAGCCTGTCCAACCCCTTAAGAATCTTGTAAGTTTCTATAAGATCCCCTCTCAATCTCCTAAATTCCAGAGAGTATAAACCGAGTCTATGCAGTCTTTGTTCATAAGACAGTCCTGACATCCCAGGAATCAGTCTGGTGAACCTTCGCTGCACTCCCTCTATGGCAATAATGTCCTTCCTCAGATTTGGAGACCAGAACTGTACGCAATACTCCAGGTGTGGCCTCACCAAGACCCTATACAACTGAAGTAGAACCTCCCTGCTCCTATACTCAAATCCTTTTGCTATGAAAGCTAACATACCATTTGCTTTCTTCATTGCCTGCTGTACCTGCATGCCTACCTTCAATGACTGGTGTACTATGATACCCAGGTCACGCTGCATCTCCCCTTTTCCTAATCGGCCACCATTTAGATAATAGCCTGTTTTCCTATTTTTGCCACCAAAGTGGATAACCTCACATTTATCCACATTATACTGCATCTGCCAAACATTTGCCCACTCACCCAGCCTATCCAAGTCACCTTGCAGTCTCCTAGCATCCTCCTCACAGCTAACACTGCCCCCCACTTAGTGTCATCCGCAAACTTGGAGATGTTGCCTTCAATTCCCTCATCCAGATCATTTATGTATATTGTAAATAGCTGGGGTCCCAGCACTGAGCCTTGCGGTACCCCACTAGTCACTGCCTGCCATTGTGAAAACGACCCGTTTACTCCTACTCTTTGCTTCCTGTCCGCCAGCCAGTTCTCTATCCACATCAATACTGAACCCCCAATGCCATATGCTTTAAGTTTATATACTAATCTCTTATGTGGGACCTTGTCGAAAGCCTTCTGGAAGTCCAGATACACCACATCCACTGGTTCTCCCCCATCCACGCTACTAGTTACATCTGGACCTCGGGCTCTATTCTCCAGAATGCAGGGTAATGAGGAGAGACCTGGGAGCTCGGGGCCGCGGGGTGTGCTCGACCATCCCAACCAGAGGGCTTGAACATCGGGCCGTCCGTAGCGGCGACTGCGGAGGGTCAGGGCCCCGACCACAGGTCAACAAGGCAGGAGGACTGTGTGAACTGTATTGCCTTCCTCCACAGTGAAAAATACTGTGGTGGATGTCTGTGTGGAATTATGTTGTGTATTGTGTCCGGTTCCAAATGTAAAAAAGGGGCTGTCCCACTTGGACGACCTAATCCATGAGTTTAGAAGACCCTAGACGAGGTAAAAAAAATGTCAAGGTCGTGTTGACTCACCAAAGTAAAAGACCTCCTACGACTATGTCTACGACCTCCTACGACCTCCTACAACCCCCTCGACCTCAGTCATCCACACACAAGACCAACTACGACAAGCTACGAGCGGAAAATGATCACATGATGAAATGATGTCATGTAATGCATTTTTTCTCCTCGGGCCAGTTACCGACCTACGACTATCTACGACTACCATCACGACCTACTGCGGCCTACCTACGAGTAAAAAGTATCCATTTTTTCCATGCCGACCTTTTTTTTACCCGTAGACATTTTTTATCAGGCGGGAAAAAACGGCGCGACCTACTTGAGGCCCCGAGTACGCGGAGACCACTCAGGAGCACGAGGAAGAGTTACGAAGACCTCCTACGACCTTGTGGCGACCATGCTGCGAGTATGAGTCAAGGGCAAACTCGGCAGAGGTCGCCAATTAGGTCGTGAAAGTGGGACAGGGGCTTAAGACTGCATGGTCAATTACATTTCACTGCACCTTATGGTCCATGTGACAAATACATTTGAAACTTGAACTCGATAGAAGAACATGGGGCATAGATGGGATAGACTTTATCCCATGATGGAAATATCAAGTACGTGAGAGCGACAAGGTTTAAAGGAGATGTGTAAGGCGGGTTGTTTTTTTTAGACAGAGGGTGGTGGGTGCCTGGAACGCGCTGCCAGTGTTGGTGGTAGAGGCAGGTACGATGGTAGCATTTAAGATGCTTTTGGATAGGCACATGTATGCACAGAGAATGTAGCGATACGGATCATGTGCAGGCAAAAGACTTCAGTGTAGGGTTGGCAACTTTCTCACTCCCAAATATGGGACAAAAGGTCAAAATAAGGGAAAAATTCCCGACGTCAATTCATTGACTGACTCGGCCGTGGCTGGGTGAATGATGAGTTGGCCCGGGTGCTGGACTGCACATAAAGCCCAGCTGGCGGGCCAGCTGTGGAGTTTTGACCCGGACAAGCACGACATCGGGCGGAATGTTCGGCGTCCCGTCCAACTCATGAACGGCCGTGAGAAGGAGGGGTGGTGGTGGTGGTGTTGGCAGTCAGCGAAGGTCCGAAGGCCGGACAGCTGGCCAGGCTGCCGACCGACGGGGCCACGGGCGAGGTGCTGCTGCTGCTGCTGCACTCCATGGGCTGCACTACGTCGGGACGGGTGAAGCGGGGCCGGACTCGGCGCTCTGACGCTCTGACGCGACAGTCCCCTCGACCCGAGTAGTAGCCGTCAAATACGGGACAAGGGTGGTCCCGTATGGGACAAACCAATATACGGGATGTCCCGGCTAATACGGGACAGTTCAGTGTAACCTAGCTTCATGTTCGGCACATACATTGTGGGCCGAAGGGCCTCTTCCTGTGCTGCACTGTTCTATGTTCTGGGTGTGGAATTTGTACGTTCTCCCTGTGACCGCGTGGGTTTCCTCCAGGTGCTCCGGGTTTCCTCCCACATCCTAAAGTCGTGCAGGGTTTGTAGGTTAGTGGGCCCTCTGTAAATTAGCCCGAATGTACAGGGGGTGGGTGAGAAAGTTGGATAACATAGAACGGGTTTTTACGAGGCGATCGATGGTCGATGTGGGCCACAGGGCCTGGTTCCATATTAAAAAAAGACACAAAGAGCTGGAGTAACTCAGCGGGTCTGGCAGCATCTCTGGAGAGAACGAATAGGTGATGGTGGGTGATAGGCAGATGGCTGGGCAAGGGCCAGAAATGAAAAGACAATAGATGTAGGATGTGGGTGGAGGAGGTACAAAGGAGAGACAATGCTCCGCGCTGTTTCTTTCATTCGATCAATCAATGCCATCTTATGTTCTCTCTGGTGATTGGAGGTGGATTCTCACGCTCCTTTGGAAGCCTCTCGGCCCAGCTGAAATGGTAAAAGTGGACGGGAAAGTATAATGTCGACACCATGCACAAGCGTCGCCAATGAGGATGAATTTACAGTGTTGGTAAATAAAGGTTCAGCTCTACAGCGTGGAAACAGGCCCTTCGGCCCAACCTGCCCACACCGGCCAACATGCCCCGTCACACTAGTCTCACTGTTCAAGAAGGAACTGCAGATGCTGGAAAATCGAAGGTAGACAAAAGCGCTGGAGAAACTCAGCGGGTGAGGCAGCATCCATGGAGCGAAGGAAATAGGCGAGGTTTCGGGCCGGAAATCTTCTTCAGACCTGAAACAGACACTGTATCACTCGGAATGACTTGGAATTGCTAAAACTGACTGCTATTACCATTTTATTACAGCCTGGAAACAGGCCCTTCAGCTCACCGAGTCCACGCCGACCAGCGATCGCCACGAGTCCTATCCTACACACTAGGGACAATTTGCAGAAGCCAATTGACCTGCAAACCTGGAGTGTGGGAGGAAACCGGAGCACCAGGAGAAAGCCCACGCAGTCACAGGGGGGGTGGGGCGTACCACCACCGCCGCCTGTGGCACTGAATTCCACAGATTCACCACCCTGCGGTGGGCAAGTTGGGCCGAAGGGCCTGTTTCCACACGGTATCACTCGATGACTCTCTCCGCTCTATCCAAGCCTGTTCAAGATTCAAGAGTCCAGATTCAAGCGAGTTTTATTGTCATGTGTCCCAGGTAGGACAATGAAATGTTAAAGAAGGAACTGCAGATGCTGGAGAATCGAGGGTTACACAAAAGGCTGGAGAAACTCAGCGGGTGCAGCAGCATCTAAGGAGCGAAGGAGATAGGCGACGTTTCGGGTCGAGATCCTTCTTCAGACTGACCCTAGGACAATTAAATTCTTGCTTGCTGCAGCACAACAGAATACAGAACAGGAGATATAGTGGTATGGTCTATATACCATAGTGTATATAGGAGATATAGTGTGTCTGTGTACCATGGACCATATATATACACAATAAATAAACAGATAAAGTGCAATAGTAATAATACTGTTACAGTTCAGAGTTTGTTTGATGTTGTGTTTAATAGCCTGATGGCTGTGGGGGAAGAAGCTGTTCCTGAACCTGGATGTTACAGATTTCAGGCTCCTGTACCTTCTGCCCAATGGTAGTGGAGAGATGAGTGTGTGGCCAGGGTGATGTGGGTCTCTGACGACGTTGCCAGCCTTTTTGAGGCTGCGACTGCGATAGATCCCTTCGACGGTGGGGGGGTCAGAGCCGATGATGGACTGGGCAGTGGCCACAACGTTCTGCATCCTTTTCCGCTCCTGGACGTTCAAGTTGCCTGTTAAAACCCTGGCGCCTGGCGTCACGAGTTATGCCTCTTATCTCCACATCGCTCTGTGTGAGTTTTGACGAGGAGGTTACAGCAATGACTACACTCCATAAAGCATGCAATTGGCTGCATGCCCCGGGATTGGGAAAGACGATCTTATATTTACAGCCGCCCCAGCGCACGCTGTGTGGTAAGTCTGGACGGATCAGATATTGTGGATGATATCCAGCGCCTCTTATTGGTGTATCAAGTAAAATTTAAACTGTAGCTTGAGAACATACCCGAAACCAATGTAAAAAACATTTCCCCAGATGAGGCACAGATTGCTGGAGTAACTCAGCGGGTCAGGCAGCAGCTCTGAATTAATAGGAATAGGTGACGTTTCGGATCGAGGCCCCTCTCGACCCGTTTCGGGGGTCTCGAGCCGAAACGTCACCTAGTCCTTTTTATCCAGAGATGCTGCCTGGCCCGCTGAGTTACTCCAGCAATCTGTGCCCGTCTCCGCTTCAAGCCAGCGTCCGCACTTCCTTCCTGTACGTGAATACAACTCCGATGTGGTTCTGCAGGAGAATAGCTGCCTGCAAATTTGCCCAAAGATGAAAGGATATCTTTGTAAAAATGCCAGTTTCTTGCGAAACGAAACTCTGCCAGTGGCGGAAAGCTAAAACTTGACCTCTCGACTGACTTCTTTGGGTTTGAGGTACAATCCAGCCAGCGTAACGAGTTGGAAACGCATTCTGCACATCGCACTGTGTGTGAGCCTCAGCTTACACCTCTCTCTCTCTCTCTCTCTCTCTCTCTCTCTCCTTCCCTCGTTCTTTTCTCTCCTCAATGTCTTTTCTAAAGTAGCGAAGGGTCCCGTCCCGAAAAGTCGCCTATCCACGTTCTCCAGAGATGCTGCCTGACCCGCTGAGTTACTCCAGCACTCTGTGTCTTTTTTTGTTAACCAGCAACTGCAGTTCCTTGTGACTACTCTCTCTCTCTCCTCCCTTTCTCTCTCTCCCCCTCTCGCTCTCCTCTCTCAATCCTATGCCTCACTCCCCCCTGTCACTCTCTTCTTTCTTTCTCTCTCTTTTACCTTCTCCAACTCCATTTCTCTGACTTCCGCTTATCCTTATCCTGCCTTTCTCTTTCTCTCACTTTCTCTCTATTTCGTTTACTTACTTTCTCTCTCTCTCTCTCTGTCTCTCTCTCTCTGTCTCTCTTTCACTGTCTCTATCTCTATCTCTATCTCTATCCCTATCTCTCTTTCCCCTCTTCATTCTTTCATTCATCAAGGTATGCCAAGAGTTGCCACATAAAGGGCACAGACAACGTATCTCGCGTCAGGTCCTCCTTTGTTCTTCCCCTCCCCCCTCTCCCCCCCGCCCCCCCCCCACCACCTCCAAAGACATACAGGTTTGCAGGTTAATTGGCTTTGGTAAAATAGTATATTGCCCTTGTGTAGGAGGGAACTGCAGATGCTGGTTTAAGCCAAAGACAGACACAATAAGTTGGAGTAACTCAGCGGTTCAGGCAGCATCTCTGGAGAGAAGAAACGGGTGTCGTTTTGGGTCGAGACCCTTCTTCAGGCGGGTCACCCATTCCTTCTCTCCTGAGGTGCTGCCTGTCCCACTGAGTTACTCCAGCTTTTTTGTGTAAAATGTCCCGAGTGTGTGCGTGGAATAGTGTCAAGCCCCTGTCCCACTTAGGAGACCTAAACAGCAACCTCTGGTGACCTTGCCCGCCACCCAAGGTTTCCATGAGGTCACCGGAAGTTTTGGTCACTCTCCCTAATGGTTGAAAGTGGTTTCCGCGTGGTCGAGGCTTGATCTAGGTTGCTGCTATTTTTTCATCATGTTTAAAACCGGCCCCGACTAAAAATAGGTCGCCGTTTTAAAAATCGGTAATTTTTTAGTCGCAGATCTAGTCGAAGCCGGTTTTCTTCATAGTCGAGGAAGGTTTTCAACATATGTGTGGGAGGTGGTAGGAGGTTGCAGGTCACCTCGACCTTGGGTGGCGGGCAAGGTCATCGGAGGTTGCTGTGTAGGTCTCCTATGTGGGACAGGGGGCTTTAGTGTGTGGGGATCGCTGGTCAGCGCAGACTCGGTGGACCGCAGGGGCCTGTATCCCTAAATAAACTAAACTAAATAAACTTAACTCTGTATCAGACATCTCAGGAATCATATTGTTTCTGCTGTGTTGTCCGATTCATATTTTGTTTATTCAACAATTGGCGACGTGCCTCCAATAAGACTAACAAATCCGACCAAGCTGACTTTTATTGAAGATTACAATATGCAGACAGATTTGGATAAAGTTCACATATGCTGGCATTTAAACTTCACACCACATAAAGACTGACGAATCACAATTTATGAGCGTGCTGTATGAATTCAAAAATTGGTTTTGACTTTTAAAGATCGCTTACTATTTTTATTAAAAGCTTTAATGGATTTTCATTTTACAGTAAGTCTCTGTAAACTTGAAAATCAATGTAGATTTAGCACAAAAGCGAAGCCATTGACTACAGATTGTGAGCAGCTGGGCGATCTAATCTAAGGGACCTAATTGAATTCTAATCCTAAAGATCATTTTAGCATTGGTGCCAAAAAAATAATCAAACCCTTCCTGGAAAGCGCATTTTAGAAAAAAGTATCTTTCTAACTGAAAAGTGCAAGCCAATCTTAGACAGGGAGCCCAGGAAATGAGTATTTGAATATCACTTTTATCTACGCCTCCCTTAACCATTTCAGACTTGTTTCAGAAACATGAGTTTCCTGTTTGAATCAGTCACCTGCAGTTCCCTTTTATTTTGGAAAAATACGTCTGCGTGGTGTTTTATTTGTGTCGGAGGGACCTGGAGACGCTGGTCTATGCCGAAGATGGGCACAAAATGTTGGAGTAACTCAGCGGGACGGGCAGCATCTCTGGAGAGGAGGAATGGGTGACGTTTCGGGTCTGGACCTTTCTTCAGACTGGGAGTCAGGGGAGAGGGAGACGCAGAGATGCGCATGGGTAAGGTGTGAAAACACAGATCAAAGGGGATGATGATCAAGGAAATGGGGAATGGTTCATTGTTAGCGGTGGGGAAGGTGACAAAGAGGTCTGTAATAGTCAATCAGGAGGACAGTGAAATTAGTCGGAGAACTTGGATGGGGGAGTGACGGTGAGAGAGGGAAGGCGAGAGTTACTTTAAGTTTGAAAAATCAATATTCAGTTTCAGTTTCAGTTTAGTTTATCGTCATGTGTGCTGAGGTACAGTAAAAGCTTTTGTTGTGTGCTAACCAGTCAGCAGAAAGACAATACATGATTACAATCCGGCCATACAGTGTATTTACAGTGTTACCGCAGTACATTTATAGTACAGTACAAGGGAATAACGTTTAGCGCAAGAGGAGTTTAAGAAGATCATGCTTAAAGTAAGAAATGCTGTTCTAGCCGCTGGCTTGTAAGTTTTTTTTCTCTGCAGCTGAAAGGTTTCAGAGTTGTGTGTGTGTGTGTGTGTGTGTGTGCGGAGAATCCGAAAGGGCCTGTCCCATTTGCCGACTTTTTCGGCAACTGCCAGCATCATTGGCTGATGTACCAGGTCACCGAAAAATTAACATCGTGATGCAGCGTGACGCGACGTGATGACGTATTGACGCGCGGTGTGTTTTCAAGTGTCGCAACATTTTTGTTGTGGCCGCTGGATTTTGAAATGCTCAAAATCTTTTGGCGACACTGATCAGACGCCGGCAGTCACCGAAAAAAATCGGCAAGTGGGACTGGCCCTTAAAGCTTGCGTGGTGATAACAAGACTTCCGCCTGTCAGCAAACCTTTGCTAAGTCTTAAAGAAGAAACCGCAGATGCTGGAGAATTGAGGGTACACAAAAGGCTGGAGAAACTCAGCGGGTGCAGCAGCATCTAAGGAGCGAAGGAGATAGGCGACGTTTCGGGTCGAGACCCTTCTTCAGACGGGTCCTGCCGTCCCGTCTGGGGAGACTTTGCGAAGTCTTGCCGTCCCGTCTGGGGGGGAACGATCGGACAATGGAACTGCAAATGAATCTTTGTGGCGACACTGTGGGAAATCATCTTTAATAAACTCCCCACGTTGATCCCATTGAGCACAAGCTTCAACCCAATATAATAAATGCAGCGCTTTCAGAAATATGTGTGTGGGCACAAACACCCTATTCAAATTGGCAATGTTTATTTGCTCTTGGACTTCGAGCTCGACTTTGCTAAGCCATCTACAGGTGAAGCGCTGTTTGTATGTATTTGCATTTTGATGCAGACCTCAAGGTGTGAACAAGTCTGACTTTATTTTGGGCTGCTGATATTTTTGGCCTTGTTGCTCATTTCATCAATGCATTGCTGCCGTGCTTTTACATCTAGAGGCCATTCAGTTGTGAAGGCATCGAATTTCCGCCATTAATCAGGACCAGCAGATGGCGCTACAGTAGTATCTGACTAATAATATATTTTCCCCCTCACTTGCAGTGTAACATTGTTTAAAATTTCCTTCTTTTAAATTTTGAGCGTGAAACCAGACAGAAGAGGAGGGGGGGGGGACAGTATCTTTCTTTTGGAGGGGGGGGGGGGGGAATATTTTCAGACCATCCTGATAATCTGAAGGAAATAAATGATGCAAAACCAAGTTCCCCAAAGGTATCAGACTGTGAATGTGAGCGCTTCAGTCAGGGTTTCTAGGTATCAAGGCTAGTGAGTTTCCTGAAATCCACGACTTGTGGCGTCACTAAGTTCCGGGTGAAATATTTGCATCGTGAAACAGAACTGGGGTTAAGGAAAGTCGTGAACAGCTGAGGCAACTCAGCGGGTCGGGCAGCGTCTCTGGAGAAAAGGAATAGGTGACGTCTCGGATCGCGACCCTTCTTCGGACCGAGAGTCAGGGGGAGAGGGAAACGAGAGATTTAGACGGTGATGTAGAGAGAGATATAGAACAGATGAATGAAAGATGTGCAAGAAATTAACGATGATAAAGGAAACAGGCCATTGTTAGCTGTGGGCTAGGTGAAAACCAGTCACAGACAATGAGACTCAACAGGACGACTGGTACAATGAGTTGCGTGGGGGAGGGATGGAGAGGGAGGGGGTGCAAGGGCTATTTGAAATCAGAGAAATCAATATTCATACTGCTGGGTTTCCATTAAGGCAATGTTTCTATTCGACTGTAGTCTGTGTACGGCTGCAAAATAATCTATTTTTGCTTACGTCAGAATGCCTCTATATACTCAAAACACTTTTCTTCCTCTTTCTCCCAGAAAAAAATGTCACTTAAAGAAAAATTCCTGAAATAGGAATTCATCAGCTTGAAAAGATTTTGTGTGTCAATTGCCATTACCCAGCAAAGGTGTCGCCATACGGATGTTAATTATTTCCAGTGAGAACCAAACTCAGTATGAACAAAATAGTAATTACATAAATAAGCAAAATCTGTAGAAAACACTTCTAAGTTACTGGGCAGCATGGTGGTGCAGCGGTAGAGTTGCTGCCTTACAGCGCTTGCATCGCCGGGGGCCCGCGTTCGATCCCGACTACGGGCGCTGTCTGTTCTGATTCTGTACGTTCTCCCCGTGACCCGTGTGGGTTTTCTCCGAGATCTGCATTTCTCGCCCACACTCCAAAGATGTACAGGTTTGTAGGTTGACAAAAGTGCTGGAGAAACTCAGCGGGTGTGACAGCATGTATGGAGCGAAGGAAATAGGCAACGTTCCTGGCCGAAACCCTTCCTCAGTCTGAAGAAGGGTTTCGGCCCGAAACGCTGCCTATTTCCTTCGCTGCATAGATGCTGCTGAGTTTCTCCAGCACTTTTGTCTACCTTTGATTTTCCAGCATCTGCAGTTCCTTCTTGAACAGGTTTGTAGGTTAATTGGCTTGGTGTAAAATGTAAATTGTTCCGTGTAGGTGTAGGGTAGTGTTAGTGTGCGGGGATCGCTGGTCGGAGCGGACTCAGTGGGCTGAATGGCCTGTTAACTAAACTAAACTCTAAACTAAACTAACCTAAGATGAAGGTTGAGAGCTTCTTTTTGTAGAATGTATCTGTTTTCAAAAAGCACGCTTGTTTCTTTTCTCCTGTATCTTGAGTGTCTAGCTTATTTCTTTATTTACAGTGTTTGAATTTGACAGTAATTGTATGCTATTTGTTCCCAAATTAACCTCGCTTCTTTCAGGTTTTCTGACGTTGCAGAATTCTAAGCTGGCTCGGCGAGCCGCATTGCCAAAATCGACCCCTTTCCGTTTCCCCGCTGATTTTTTTATTTTGACGGGAAAATGCATCCGCAACATTGCCAGAGAGGGCTGGAGTGTGTGATAAATAGGAGAGGAGAGGAGAGGTAATCAGGTTACATTTTGGAAGGGTTAAGGACGAGGCAGCGAGATCGGTGTTATGAACCAGCTTATCCCTTGCGCGGTTTACCAGCATGTGTCGTGAGCTATTGGTTAAAAGACCGGAAATTGATTTAAATGATAGCGTTGGTTGTATTTTGAGTCGTGTGGTGCCTTTCTAAGATGTCTCGGAGTTGTCTGGCACACAAGACACTTCATTGATCATACGAGTAAAAGCCAGCACGGATGGCACGGTAGAAATCAGTTGTGAGACGGCAGGAAGCTAACTGCAGTGTCCCAAACACGGTACATTAGTTAGATTCCCCACACTTCATCATTTAATTTGTATGGTTTCCAAATCATGGTGATTATCGCCTATTAGTACTCTCGGTGACAGAGGGCAAGGCAGTGTTGAAACAGAGTTAATAAGGCAGAAACACAAGCTTAATTACTCCATTAGATAAGTCTGACTGGTGCGAAAATACCGCGAGACACACATAATGTGAATCAGGGGGTCGGCAACCTACGGCCTACAGGCCCGTAACGCGTAAAAGGAAAGCCCGTTAAAAAAATAAAAAACGCCCGGCGGGCCGGATGATTTTGGGTTACAGGCCGGGATCCGGCCCAGGGGGGCGTATTTTTTTTTCCCCAATTCGTTTTCGCGACCTTGGAACTGCAGCTAGTCCTGGGGGTACGCGAGGGACCTGGGAACTGCAGAAAATGAATTGAGAAACACGTGAAAACTAACGCAAAAAACAACACCAAGTGCCACACTGTGGCGACAGATGTGGCCCACCATCCGCTCACAGACATGGGCCCTGGCTCCTATGCAGAACAAACGTTGCCGATCCTCCCCAATGTAAACGGACCTGCAAACCTCCAACCCCTGTGAGGTGTGAGATGATACAGAAGAATGAGATGAAGAGAGACACAAAACGCTGGAGTAACTCAGCGGGACCGGCAGCACCTCCGGATAGAAGGGACGGGTGACGTTTGTGGTCGAGACCTTTCCTCAGTAGAAGTGCTGCCTGTCGCGCTGAGTTACTCCGGCATTTTGTGTCTATCTTCGGTGCAAACCAGCATCTGCAGTTCCTTCTTGCACCATGACTTTTTTTAAATTTTGGCGAGCTTGTAACCCTGGTATAATTATGAGGAGGAACGAAGCATCAAAGAGTCACGCGGCACGGAAACAGGCCCTTCGGCCCAACTCGCCCATGCTGACCCAGATGCCCCATCTCGATCTTATCTCGGTGGAATCCTCTGCCACAGAAGGCAGTGGAGGCCAATTCACTGGATGTTTTCAAGAGATAGAGCCGGTATTGAAATCTGGTATAATTATAAGGAATAATGCGGCGTCATAGAGTGAGACAGCCCAGGCCCTTCGGCCCAACTCGCCCATGCTGAACAAGACATCCCACCTGAACAGGTTCCATTTGCCTGCGTTTGGCCCACATCCCTCCCTTTCCTATCCATTCCTAAGAATCAAGAGTGTGTTATTGTTATAGGTACCAGAACGCCTTACCTGTCTGAGTGACCTGTGCCTTACCTGTCCGAGTGACCTCGTGTGGCAGCTCCATCCAAAGGGGTGGCACGATGGCACAGCGGTAGAGTTGGGGCCTTGCAGCGGCAGAGACCCGGGTTGGATCCTGACCACGAGTGCTGTCTGAATGGAGTTTGCACGTTCTCCCCGTGACCGCGTGGGTTTTCTCCGGGTGCTTCGGTTTCCTCCCACACTTAAAGGCCGTACTTAAAAGTTCGTAGATTAATTGGCTTCGGTTAAATTTGTAAATTGTCCCGATTGGGTTAGTGTACGGGGTGATCGCTGGTCGGCGCGGACTGGGCCGGCCTAATGGCCTGTTTCCGCACTGTATCTCTGAAGTAAACTAAACTAAACTAAACTAAACCACCCTCCGGCTGGAAAAAGTTGCTCCCTTTGGTACATATTAAATCTTTCCCCACGCACCTTAAACATATGTCCTCTGGTTTCTGATTCCCCTACCCTGGGCAAAAGGACATGCGTTCACCCTATCAATTCCCCGAAACGCCTCCCAGTCTGAAGAAGGGTCTCGACGCGAAACGCCACCCGTCCCTTCTCTCCAGAGATGCAGCCTGTCCCGCTGAGTTACTCCGGCTTGTTGTGTCTAACTTTGACGATGCCCCTATTGAGCAGTGGCCTCCATCCTATACTCCTCTTTGACCTGGAAGACAAGATAATCTAGGTAGTTATCGTTGAGACTAACGTGAGCGAGACTGCGGGCAACAAGGATTGCAGGGCAAAGATGGTGAATATTGTTTGATCCAGCCTACTGAATGCAAGGAGCACTACTTTAAAAAGGCCGACCATGCGAGGAATTAAACTTCCTGTTTGTGCCCGAAAGTTTCTTGTTTTAGGAATCGCAGGAACATTCCAGAGTGTTTCGCAACTAATGAAGTACTTTTGAAGTGTGGTTAAATTATAATGGAAGGAAAGGCAGGAGGCAATTTCCCAGAATCATAAAAGGAGAGATGGTCTGGTTTTGGTGTTTTCTAGCAAGTAAGTGTTAATCAGGACACCAGGAAGCCAGCCCGCCTGTTTTCCTTTCAAGAGTCAAGAGTGTTTAATTATCACCGGGTGGCGTGGTGGCGCAGCGGTAGTGTTGCTGCCTCGCAGAGCTTACAGTTGCCAGAGACCTGGGTTCGATCCCAACTACGGGTGCTGTCTGTACGAAGTTTGCGGTGGTGCAGCGGTAGTGTTGCTGCTTTACAGCGCTTACAGTTGCCAGAGACCTGGGTTCGATCCCAACTACGGGTGCTGTCTGTACGAAGTTTGCGGTGGTGCAGCGGTAGTGTTGCTGCTTTACAGCGCTTACAGTTGCCAGAGACCTGGGTTCGATCCCGACCACGGGTGCGGAGTTTGTACGTTCTCCCCGTGACCTGCGTGGGTTTTCTCTGAGTTCTTTGGTTTCCTCCCACACTCCAAAGACGTGCAGGTATGTAGGTTAATTGGCTTGGTATGAATCTAAAATTGTCCCTCATGTGTGTCGGGTAGTGTTAATGTGCGGCGATCATGGGTTAGTGGGCCGAAGGGCCTGTTTCCGCGCTGTATCTCCAAACTAAACTAAACTAAAATCACATGTACTGACAACGGAACAGTGAAATTCTTAAGGGCCTGTCCCACTTACACGATTTTTTTCGGCGAGTTGCCGGCAGCAGTCATAGTCGCAGCAGGTGGGCGGAAATTTTCAACATGTTGAAAATCCAGCAGCGACCAGAAAAAGGCAGGACTCTGTGGGCGACTACTCACGACCATACAGGCTTCACCACGTAATGTAAGCATGAAGGTCTGTAAACACAACACACATAGATAATAAATACAAGATCATCCAAGAAACAGCACTTTTAAGAGTTTAGCATTCTCACAGCACTATGCTAAAGTTTTGGCCTTGAGTGTGTGTGTGTGCGCGCAAGATTTTGAAATGTAAAGAGCACTTTAGTATCTTGTAACCCGAAAGGGACCAGTGAAGTTCTTACTTGCAGCAGCACACCAGAATATGTAAACATGTATTTTGTAACCATTATAAGAAACACCAAAAAAGGTTCAACATTTATATGTGGGTAGGCAAAATTGCCGGAGAACCTCTGCGGGTGCAGCAGCATCTATGGAGCGAAGGAAATAGGCAACGTTTCGGGCCGAAACCCAGATGCCCTATCTCTGTCTTATCTCGGTGGAATTCCCAGCCACAGGAGACAGTAGAGGCTAATTCACTGGATGTTTTCAAGAGAGAGTTAGATGTAGCTCTTGGGGCTAACGGAATCAAGGGATTTGGGGAGATGGAATCTCCCCATCTATGGAGTGAAGGAAATAGGTAACGTTTCGGCCCGAAACGTTGCCTATTTCCTTCGCTCCATAGATGCTGCTGCACCCGCTGAGCTTCTCAAGCAATTTTGTCCACCTTCTATTTTCCAGCATCTGCAGTTCCTTCTTGAGCATTTATATGTGCGTGTGTCTGTCTGTCTATCCATCTATCAAAATTCAGTATATATAATATTAAAGAAATACATTTTTGTACAATATATAATTCGATAAATATATATACATATATTTACTGAATTATATATATATATATAGATATACACACACACAAACAATAATATTGCAAAGTCAAAAATAATGCTCCCGTCAATGTAAGTTCAGAGCTTATTTGGAGGTTGTAGTGTTTAATATCCTGATCGTTTTAAGGAAGAAGCTGTTCCTGAACCTGGACGTTGCAGTTTTCAGGCTCCTGTACCTTCTTTCCGATGGCCGGGATGAAATGAGTGCGTGGCCAGGGTGTTGTGGGTCTCTAGCGATGCTGGCTGCCTTTTTGAGGCTGCGACGCTGGAACCCACAACCTTCTAACTCGAGAGTGCGCAGGCTGAAATTAGGACACTTGGAATTGTTAACAGCAGGCTGCAAGATGAGATATTTCCTATTAAATAGAAAGTACGTCAATGTAGCCTTCAGGTTTTAGCTGAGTTTTTGCAGAAGAGAAGTCAGTGAGGAATTAAAACCTGGATGGATGTGGATGTGGAGAGGATGTTTTCACTAGTGGGAGAGTCTAGGACCAGAGGGCACAGCCTCAGAATAAAATGACGCACCTTTGGAATGGAATAGAGGAGGAATTTCTTAAGATTCAGATTCAGATTCAGATTGCCTTTATTGTCATTCAGACCTTTTGGTCTGAATGAAATTTCATGCCAGCAGTCATCCATGTATTAACAAAAACACACAATAAACACAAATTTAACATCCACCACAGTGAGTTCACCAAACACCTCCTCACTGTGATGGAAGGCAAAAGTCTTAGTCTTTGTCTCTTCCCTCCTTGTTCTCCCTCTGCGCTGAGGCGATCCAGGCCTCCGATGTTGTGACCCCGCCGGGTGATGTTAAGTGAGTCAGTCGCGTGGCTGAATCCAGCTCCGCGAACGGGCCGGTTCAAAACTCCGCAGCCCGGGGCGGTCGAAGCTGCCGAAGCTGCCGCCCTCCAGTCCAGCGGACGCAGCTGTTGCCGTGGGAGCTCCAGAAAACAGGTCATCAACCTGTGACCTGCAAGCTCCCGATGATGTCATTCACTGGGCCTGCGGCCGGGCCTCAGAAGCCGCGCCGCCACCGCTGCCGAAACGCCAGAACACCGCCACAGCTCCAAGTCGGGCCACAGCTCCAAGTTGGGCCGCTGCTGCTGCCAGGTCGGGCCAGTCGGGCCACTGCTGCTGCCGGAACTGCCGCTGCCGGAACTGCCGCCCGAGGCCGTCAGCTCCGCCATTAGGCCTCAGCGCAGACGGAGACAGGGGACACGACACCATGTTTCTCCCACCCCCCCCCCCCCCCCCCACACTTACACAATCTAATAAACTAACTAAACCTAAACTAAATTAAAAGAGACACAAGTAAAACAACGACAAAAAGAAAAAAAAAGACGGACTACAGGCGAGCCGCAGCTGCCAGGCAGCGCCGCCACTTCCGGCCAGAAGGTGGTGAATCTGTGGAACTCATTGCCACAGAAGGCTGTGGAGGACTAGTCGATGGATATTTTTAAGGCAGAGATAGATAGATTCTTTATTAGTCCGCGTGTCAGGAGTTACGGGGAGAAGGCAGGAGAATGGGGTTAGGAGGGAGAGATAGATTGATTGAATGGCGGAGTAGACTTGATGGGTCGAATGGCCTAATTCTGCTCCTTTTACTTACGAACATGAATCAGCCACAATCAAGTGGTGGATAGACACAAAAAGCTGGAGTAACTCAGCGGGACGGGCAGCATATCTGGAGAGAAGGAATGGGTGACGTTTTGGGTCGAGAACCTTCATGTCACCCATTCCTTCTCTCCAGAGATGCTGCACGTCCCGCTGAGTTACTCCAGGTTTTTTTTGTCTATTTTCGGTTTAAACCAGCATCTGCATTACTTCTTACACTTAATCAAATGGTGGAACTGACATGATGGGCCAAATGGTCCAATTCTGCTCCGTTGTCTTAAGAACATAATATTAAGAAAGAAAAATATTGTCTCAGTGACTACAGGTGACTACAATATTAATTTAATCAAAATCATACTTTATTAGTCAAGTATGTTTTGCAACTTATGAGGAATTTGATTTGCCGTACACATACCAATAAAAGGAACAAGACACACAAAATAGATTTTAATATAAACATCCACCACAGTGACTCCTCCACATTCCCCACTGTGATGGAAGGCGAAAGAAAAGTTCAACCTCTTCCCTTCTTTATTCTCCCGCGGTCGGGGGCCTCGAGCCTTCCGTTGTCGGGACGATCTTGGTTCCCGTGGCCGGCGGTTGGGTCCTCCGCGTCGGGGCGATCAAGCTCCAGCATCGGGGGGATGTCAGCTCCCCCGCGCCGGGCGATCGGACCCCGGGTTGGGGCTGGTCGAAACCTTCTGTGTCGTGTGAAGCTTCCCGACGTCGTTCTCTACCCGAGACTGCGAGCTCCTCGATGGTGAAATCCGCAGGCGAGGGATCGCAGGCTCCGATGGTAACTCCACGGCCCCACCGTCGGGCTCAAAGTCAGTCCCACACAAGGCCTCCAGCTCCACGATGTTAGGCCGCAGAGCGACCGGAAATACGACCCGGAAAAGAATCGCATAAAAATGTTTCCCCCGACCCCCTCCCCCAACCCCCCACATAAAACAAACCAAAACACACTAAAAATAACAAAAAAGATGAAAAGACAGACTGTTGGCGAGGCTGCCATCGTGCAGGTATTAGAAGCATTGATTCAGATGTACAGTCATTTCTTTACTCCCCTTGCACTTTGTAGATTATACAGAAACAATCTTTATTACTCAATTTATTACTCAATTTATTGTCATTATCTCATTTTAGGGAGAACAAAATGGATTTTCCTTACAGTCAGTAACATAAAAGTAAATAATAAATAAATAAACATATTTATTTAAAAAAAACACAAACGCAGACGTCCACACACAACATAACCCCACAGCGGCACCAGAGTTAAGGAAGGTACCATAGTCCAGCCAGCCTCCCCGCCGGTCCTCCCGTGGTTGGGGCCTCCCGAGCACCCGCAGTCGCCCCCTCACGCGGCCCGATGCTCAGGCCCTCTCGTGGGCCTGTCGTGTTTTTATACAGTTTATGCAAAGTTTAATGGCGTGTTAATTTTTCAAAGTTCAGATTTCCTTTTGTCCGTTGCCTGTGCTGTTCAGGGCATGTTAGTGGAGGTCTTCGATTGCAGGGACGAGCACAAAAGAGCGTGGGATTAGTCCATAATCTCTGACTCATGTCTGTTTATACGCAAGTCAAATAGTGTTGATTCACAGCAAAAGTTGAGTTCAGAATTCAGCTTTAATGTAACGGTAGCAGATTTTGATCTAACTTACAATGCTAAACGTAAACCTGTAAAGCCATGTTGTTAAAATCTATGGCAGTTAAATGATTAGCAGATTCCAAAGGTTATTTTTGCACTAAAAGGTTTATAATCCGCACAATTTTTTTGATGTTCTCATGCTATTTTGCCTCATTTGACATCAATTTTTATCACATCGTAACGTCTCTGGACGATGCAGTTCTAATTGTGCCCTTTTTAATATTAGGTTTTACAGTATTCTGCAATTAATTATTGTTGACTCGCTCAACCCCATCGTTAGTCTGCAGAAGGGTCCCGACCCGAAACGTCACCTCTCCATGTTCTCCAGAGATGCTGCCTGGCATGCTGAGTTACTCCAGACACTTTGTGCTTTTCTGACGATTCCAGTATCTGCCTTTCCTTACCTCTCTATTTTACTGCTCCACTGCAAATCCCCACCGTCGAAGGGATCTATTGCAGTCGCTGCCTCAAAAAGGCAGCCAGCATCATCAAAGACCCACACCATCCTGGCCACACACTCGTTTCACCACTGCCATCTTCCTCTTCTTCTTGCGTATGGCGTGCACTGCCTAAAGTTGTAGGACAACTTGTTCTATTTGATCTTATTTGATTGTGCACGCCGGGTTGATTGCATTCGTCGAAACAGGGCGGACCACGTGATGGTTGCAATCTCCCACCCCACCACTGCCATCGGGAAGAAGGTACAGGAGCCTGAAAACTGTAACGTCCAGGTTCAGGAACAGCTTCTTCCCTACAGCCATCAGGCTATTAAACACTACAGTGAATAAGCTCTGAGCACTGAACTGCAAAAGACTAAATTTTTAATGCACTATATTTGTTATTTTACTTCGGAGTCACGTGAGTGACTACGTGAAGACCCCGCCAGCACGCATGCGCGACATATCGTCGTACGCATGCGGAAGCGACGGTCGGGAGGAGCGGGGCTCCTCCAGCGCAAGTTAAATAGCTTGCGCCAGGTAAGTCTCACCGGAGGAGTGAGTCGACGACAGCGATGGAAGCAAGAAAATCAAAAAGAGCCGCGGCAAAAACAGCTGCAAAGGATAGCAGCCAGCAGAGAGCCGCCTCTCCAGAGCTACAGGTTCTGCCTGCAGCTCCCGACTTTTCGCCCTTTGGGACCGTTGGTACGCCACGGTCGGGCGGGAAAACCACCCGGAAGTCGGCCGGGGCCGACTCAGCGGAGTCCGGTCCCGAGGACACCCCGTTCGCGGACAGCGACGGAGGTCGTCTTGCCCGCATGGAGCGGATGATGGAGCAGCTGCTCCAACGTGACCTGCTAATGCAGGGGCAGGATCACAGTAGGCCTACTAGCAGGCCCACGGCAGGTTCCTACCGGGGACTGCCTAATGTCTCCCCCTCTATACAGGGGAGCATTGAGGGTCAGAACTGGGCTGACCCAGAAGAAGGGGAGCTGGCTGAATCACCGACAGTGTCAGGGGTGTGTGAAGGCTATATGGATGTGGTGAACAAGCATGCCATGCCCGAACAGAAGGGCTTACCCATCCACCCCAAACTGGCTGCCAGTATTAACTATATGGCAACAAACCAGCTGCAGGAACAGGCCATAAATGCTACGGCAGATAAATACATGGCACCAGCAAACTGCAGTTCATTGAATGTCCCTGCAGTAAACAACCCTATATGGGGGAATATGAGCCCATCGAGCAGAGGACAGGAGATAAAACTTCAGAGGATCCTGAAGCTCCTAACCGCGGGAATTACGGCAGTGGCAAGAACTGCAGTGGGTGTGGATATGCCGGAGGAATTACAAGATGCATTGGCTCTGCTGTGTAGCACTCAGTACGAGATTAACAACTTTAGAAAAAGCATCATAAAGCCGGCGCTTAACCCCAAGTTTGCGGGGTTGTGTAAGCCTGGGAAGACTCAGCCTCCTAGCCTGCTGTTCGGGGAAGATCTCCCTAAGCAGGTTAAAGACCTGGATGAGGAGGCAAAGGCTTTGGGCCTTATAAAGATACCTGGCTTCCCTAAACCCCACTACCCGCAAAGACAGCACCCCTACACATCCACCAGGCAGAGTTACCATTCCAGGTCTGCAGGTGGTGAAAGCTCGAAGGCCGGCAATCCTGCACAAAGGTCTTTTTTAGGCCATGGCCCAGGCCGGCCTTCTTGGAAGATGCGCCACTCCCAGAACACCCCCAACCAGCCAAGGAAGCAAGGGCAGAGACCTCAACACCGGCAGTAACCATGGAGGTAGGTGGGTCTGGAGTCCCCAGAAACACATCTTGTCTAAATTCACTGTATGTGGGGGGCAGGTTGCACTTGTTCTACGAGAATTGGCTCACTGTTACCTCTGATCCTTATATACTCAGGAGTATTCAGGGCTACGAAATTGAATTTATTCACGAACTCCCTACTCCGGTTCAGCATGTCCCTAGCCGGAAATGTATCCTTTCTCAACAAGAGAAGGCAGCAGGACATGCTGAGCTTCTTAGGTTAATAGAGAAAGGAGTAGTGGAGAAAGCCACCAAAGAACCCCGGGAGTTCGTGTCCAATATATTCACCAAAAATAAAAAAGACGGCGGTTGCCGCATCATTATTGACTTAACTGAACTGAATACTTCTGTCCAGTATATTCATTTCAAAATGGACACCTTCGACACTGCTATACAGTTAATAGGTCATGGGTACTACATGGCATGCATTGATCTCAAGGATGCATATTATTCAGTACCCATACACAAGGATCATAGGAAATACTTAAAATTTATCTGGATGGGACAATTATGGCAATACAAAGCCTTGCCCAATGGGTTATCATCAGCACCCAGATTGTTTACCAAGATATTGAAACCAGCTTTGGCCTGTTTAAGGAAACAGAACCATACTGTTATGGCTTATCTAGACGACATCCTCATTGTGGGGGAAAATTTGGAAACGGCCACTTTGGCGGTAACAGCCACTAAACAGCTTTTTCAGAAGCTGGGTTTCATTATACATCCAGATAAATCTATATTGGAACCCTCTACTACCATGAAATACTTGGGGTTCATCATTGACTCTGGGCAAATGTCTATCACGTTGCCACCAAGCAAGGTGGAGGACCTGATAGAGGCTTGCAGGAGCCTCTTTGGCACTAAGGATCCATCCATTCGACAGGTGGCCAGGGTGATTGGAAAGATAGTAGCTGCATTCCCTGGAGCACAATTTGGGCCTTTACATTACCAAAACTTACAAAGAGCAAAAATTACAGCGCTCAAAAATCATGCTGGCCATTTTGATAGGCCCATGACAATACCGGAGAAGGCAAAAGCCGAATTATATTGGTGGATGGGCAATGCCCAAAACTGCTCTAAACCAATCACTATCATCAATCCCTCGGTCACCTTACAAACAGATGCCAGTGCCAAAGGGTGGGGAGCTACTAACACTACCTCTAGTTGTGGAGGTAGATGGAGTGCACAGGAGTTAACCCATTTCAAAAATTTGGGGATTAACTATTCGGAAATGCTGGCAGCATTTCACGGCCTTAAAGCATACTGCACTAATATCCACAAAGTCCATATAAGGATACAAATTGACAACACCACGGTGGTAGCCTATATTAACCACATGGGCGGTATTAAGTCGATATCATGTGATGAATTGGCAAACAATATCTGGCACTGGTGTCTGCAAAGAGAAATCTGGATATCAGCTACTTACCTTCCAGGGAAGCTAAACACAGTGGTAGACACCAGATCACGTAAATTCAACGACAACATAGAATGGATGTTGGATCGGAGTGTGTTTACAGATATTGTAGAACGGTATGGAACACCAGATATCGACCTTTTCGCATCCAGGCTTAATCACCAACTACCAACATATGTTGCTTGGGAACCAGACCCGGGGGCAGTAGCGATGGATGCATTCTCGCTACATTGGGGAGATCTATTTTGCTATGCATTTCCCCCTTTCTGCCTCATCAGTCGGGTCTTGCAGAAAATTAAGCAAGACTCCGCATCGGGAATTTTGGTGGTGCCCGACTGGCCTACCCAACCATGGTTCCCTATGGTACGGAAGATGGCCACAGAACCCTGCATCAGGGTGAACAAAAGACCAAGTCTGCTCATTCACCCTGTTACAGGGGAACATCACCCATGTCATGATCGCATGGATCTATTAATTTGCAGATTTTAAAACGGCCACTTCACGGATATGGACTCTCCAACAGGACCATTGACACCATCACAGCAGCCTGCAGAGAGTCCACAAGGAAGCAGTATCTGACCTACATCAGAAAATGGGAAGGATTCTGCGTCTCAGCCAACACCACTTATGAAACCGCCACTATTACGGAAGTGCTGGAATTTTTGGCTACCCTTCATTTCGATGAGGGTTTGAGTTACAGTGCCAACAACTGTGCCAGGAGTGCCCTATCATCCTACCTGGGCCAGGGAAGTGACCAATTGGGCATTGGATCACATCCCCTAGTGTCCAAATTTATGAGGGGAATATTCAATTCCAATCCCCCCAGGCCTAGATACAGCCATACTTGGGATATCAGCACAGTTTTGACTATGCTACGAGGATGGACGCCTATCACGGGACTCCCTTTGGCAAAACTCACGTACAAAATGGTCATGATTATGGCACTTATCACGGCACAACGGGTCCAGTCCCTGCACAAACTCAATCTGGATGCAATGACCTCCACCAGTGATAAAGTCACTTTTTATGTGCAGGGACTATTGAAACAAGATCGTCCCGGAGTGTCTGGTCATACATTAGAGTTTCTGGCTTACCCAACAGATTCTCGCCTTTGTATCGTTACATTAATCTCACGATACATCTCAGTTACTAAAAATCTAAGGGGCACGGAGACAGCATTGCTCATCAGTCACAAGAAACCCCATCATAGAGTCACGGTGCAAACCATTTCCAGATGGTTAAGGGTGGTATTGGATGCGGCGGGGGTGGATACTAACATTTATAAATCTCACTCCACCAGGGCAGCATCCACCTCGGCGGCTAGAAGGATGGAAGTACCTTTGGATCACATCCTGGCCACAGCGGGTTGGAGGAACGAAAAGACCTTCCACCGCTTTTACTTTAAACCCGTGACCTCCCCTGATACTTTTGCAGGGAGGATTTTAAGTACTGCCAGATAGTACCCTTTTGGGACTATATTGTTTGGTATGAATAAATACCTGTTTTTGTTTTTCAGCCAGTGTCTTGTCTGAATTACGTTCATCCTCTTATCCCAACTTTAGCGGTGTGTGAGCATGGAGCTTCCAGGGCATGAAATCACAGAGCTTTGAAATCTTCACGTAGTCACTCACGTGACTCCGAAGTAAAATAGTAAGATTAAACGAGAACTTACCAGTTTGAAGTTTGATCTTTATTTTATGAGGAGTTACGACGAGGGATTACGTGCCCTCCGCTCCCAACCCTCTATTATAAAGATCACCTGGTATGGAAGTTCTCTTTTTTATCTTACTATATTAGTCATTGTGACTGTTTGTTCTGTGATTTCACACCACTGCTTTGAAGAATGTCGCGCATGCGTGCTGGCGGGGTCTTCACGTAATCCCTCATCGTAACTCCTCATAAAATAAAGATCAAACTTCAAACTGGTAAGTTCTCGTTTAATCTTACTATTTATTTAACTTTTTGTTCTCTTGCCCCGTTATGTACTATGTTTACATATTCACATATTCTGTTGTGCTGCATTAGGGTTAGGGTTCATTGAATGTCCCTGCAGTAAACAACCCTATATGGGGGAATATGAGCCCATCGAGCAGAGGACAGGAGATAAAACTTCAGAGGATCCTGAAGCTCCTAACCGCGGGAATTACGGCAGTGGCAAGAACTGCAGTGGGTGTGGATATGCCGGAGGAATTACAAGATGCATTGGCTCTGCTGTGTAGCACTCAGTACGAGATTAACAACTTTAGAAAAAGCATCATAAAGCCGGCGCTTAACCCCAAGTTTGCGGGGTTGTGTAAGCCTGGGAAGACTCAGCCTCCTAGCCTGCTGTTCGGGGAAGATCTCCCTAAGCAGGTTAAAGACCTGGATGAGGAGGCAAAGGCTTTGGGCCTTATAAAGATACCTGGCTTCCCTAAACCCCACTACCCGCAAAGACAGCACCCCTACACATCCACCAGGCAGAGTTACCATTCCAGGTCTGCAGGTGGTGAAAGCTCGAAGGCCGGCAATCCTGCACAAAGGTCTTTTTTAGGCCATGGCCCAGGCCGGCCTTCTTGGAATGGAGTCGGATGCTGGTAGGACAGGCCCTTAAGAATTTCATTGTCCCATCCGGGACAAATGACAATAGAACACTCCTGACTCTTGAATCTCCTCCACGTATGCCTACTTTAAAGAAGTTCGGTTCCTCTCTCCTACAAGAGTTTTGTGCAACCCTCTCTCACCGCCCTCTCGAAGCTCATAAGTTATAGGAGAAGAATTTGGCTCATCAAGTCTACTCTAATGGAAATTTTTAGGGTGGAGATTGACAGATTCCTGATTAGTACGGGTGTCAGGGGTTATGGGGAGAAAGCAGGAGAATGGGGTGGAGAGGGAGAGATAGAACAGCCATGATTGAATGGCGGAGTAGATTTGATGGGCCGAATGGCCTAAGTTTGCTCCTAGAACTTATGGAATGGGAGCATTTAAAAAAAAAATAAAGCTCCTTAATCCGTGTTTGTTTTTAGTAAAAGAAATGACTAAATCTGAAGAAATTAAAACATATAAGGTACGTTACTTTAATTTAATTTAGGTTAATGATACAGCATGGAAACAGGACCCTACCGAGTCCATGTAAACTATCGATCACCCACTCACACAAGTTCAGGAGAGCCAAGAGTGGTTTATTGTCACATGTCCAGAAACAGCACAATTCAATTCTTACATGTGGCAGCACAACAACGGGTTTGTAATATAATATATTGTAGTATAATAAATAAATAAATAAAAAAGTCCGTCAATGATTTTCTTTTAAATGCAATATAGTGCAAAAACAAACAAAACCCAAAAGTCCTTTGTGGAAACCAAGCAGTTTGTTGTTCGTAGTTTGGTTTACATCCCCCCCTCTCCCATCAGGAAAAAGGTACAGAAGTGTGAAATCGCACACCCCCAGATTCAGGGACAGTTGCTTCCCAGCTGTTATCAGGCAACTGAACCATCCTCTCTCCAACTAGAGAACGGCCCTGACCTGTCATCTCCTTCATTGGAGACCATTGATTTATTGTTAATCTGACTTTATTGGAGTTTATCTTCATATTATACCCTTCCATCGTTTATCTGTACACTGCGGACGGCTTGATCATAATCATGTATAGTCATGGAGTCAAGGAAACAGGCCCTTCGGCCCACCTTGGCCACATCGGCCAACATGTCCCAGCTACACTAGTCCCACCTGCCTGCATTTGGTCCATATCTCTCCAAACCTGTCCTATCCAAGAGTCACTAGTCAGGTTTATTGTCATATGTCCCGGATGGGATAATGAAATTCTTACTTGCTGCAGCACAATGGAATATGTGAATATGTAAACATAGTACATAACGGGGAATGAGTTCAATAAGTAACAAATATAGCGCAATAATAATATAGCCTTTAGCAGGTCAGAGCTTAATCATTGTAGTGTTTAATAGCCTGATGGCTGTAGGGAAGAAGCTGTTCCTGAATCTGGACGTTACAGTTTTCAGGCTCCTCTACCTTCTTAAGCCCCTGTCCCACTGTACGAGGTAATTCAAGAGTTCTCCCGAGTTTTTCCCTGATTCGAACTCGGAGAATGTTCATAGCGGCTCGTAATGCTAACGGTAGGTACTGGGGAAATCCGGTAAACTCGTGACGTTTTTTCAACATTGAAAAATGTCCACAAGTAAAAAAATACTCGTGATGATAAAAATGGTTACTTTTTACGAGCCGCTACGAGACATCCACGAACTCCTATGGACCCGCTACGGACATTCACCGAGTTCGAATCGGGAGAGTTCGAAAACTCGGGAGAACTCTTAAAGTATCTCCTACAGTGGGACAGAAGCTTTAGAAAGTGAAGAAAGCAAATGGTATGTTAGCATTCATAGTGAAAGGATTTGAGTATAGGAGCAGGGAGGTTCTACTGAAGTTGTACAGGGTTTTGGTGAGGCCACACCTGGAGTGTTGCGTACAGTTTTGGTCTCCAAATCTGAGGAAAGACATCCTTGCCATAGAGGGGGTACAGAGAAGATTCACCAGACTGATTCCTGGGATGTCAGGACTTTCATATGAGGAAAGATTGGATAGACTCGGCTTGTACTCGCTGGAATTTAGAACATTGAGGGGGGATCTTATAGAAACTTACAAAATTCTTAAGGGGTTGGACAAGCTAGATGCTGGAAGATTGTTCCCGATGTTGGGGGAGTCCAGAACAAGGGGTCACAGTCTAAGGATAAGGGGGAATTCCTTTAGGACCGAAATGAGGAAAACATTCTTTACACAGAGAGTGGTGAGTCTCTGGAATTCTCTGCCACAGAAGGTAGTTGAGGCCAGTTCATTGGCTATATTTAAGAGGGCGTTAGATGTGGCACTTGTGGCTAAAGGGATCAGGGGGTATGGAGAGAAGGCAGGTACAGGATACTGAGTTGGATGATCACATTGAATGGCGTGCAGGATCGAAGGGCCGAATGGCCTACTCCTGCACCTATTTTCTATGTTTCTATGTTTCTATGTTTCTATGTTTACTGATGGCAATGGTGAGATGAGTGTGTGGCCAGGATGGTGTGGGTCCTTGATGATTTTGCCTGCCTTTTTGAGGCAGCGACTGCGATAGATCCCTTCGCCGGTGATGGACTGGGCAGTGGTCACAACTTTTCATAGTCCTTTCCGCTCCTGGGCGTTCAAGTTGCCGAACCAGGCCACGATGCAACCAGTCAGAATGCTCTCTACCGTGCACCTGTAGACGTTCAGGAGAATTCTCTTCGACATGCCGTAATCTCCGTAATCTTCTCAGGAAGTAGAGTCACTTATAATTGCATCGGTGTGCTGGGTCCAGGAAACATCTTCGGAAATATGCACGTCTACGTACCAAAGTCTTTTCTTTGACTGGATAGCAAGCAACAAAAGCTTTTCAATGTACTTCATTATACATGACAATAATAAACTTCAACAGTCTAGTCGTCTTTGACCCGATAGCATATGCTAAAGACTCGGTATACGTGGTAATAATAAATTAAACTCCTCAGCCTCCTGCACTCCAAGGAATTATAGTCCTAGCCTGCTCATCCTCTCCCTATAGCTCAGTCCCTCAAGTCCTGGCAACATACCCAATGCCAATTGGGGAAGAACCACATCAAAATATTAAAGCCTGAAGTGATCCACTGTAAAAATGTTCGGTAGGAATTCTTGCAGAGTCCACAAGTTCACAAGTTATAGGAGTAGAATTAGGCCATTCGGCCCATTCAATCGTGGCTGATCTCTGCCTCCTAATCCCATTCTCCTGCCTTCTCCCCATAACCCTTGACACCCATTTTAATCAAGAATTTGTCTATCTCTGCCTTACAAATATCCACTGACTTGGCTTCCACAGCCCTCTGCAGCAATGAGTTCCACAGATTAACCCTCTGACTAAAGAAGATCCTCCTCACCTCCTTTCTAAAAGAGCGCCCTTTAATTTTGAGGCTGTGACCTCTGGTCCTAGACTCTCCCGCCAGTGGAAACATCCTCTCCACATCCACTCTATCTATGCATTTTATTCATCTGTAAGTTTCAATGAGTTCCCCACCCTCAACCTTCTAAACTCCAGTGAGTACAGGCCCTGTGCCTTCAAACGCTCATCATATGCTAACCCACTCATTCCTGGAATCATTTTTGTAAACCTCCTCTGGACCCTCTCCACAGCCAGTACATCCTTCCTCAGAGTACGGAGTTTGCATGTTCTCCCCATGACCTGCGTGGGTTTTCTCCGAGATCTTCGGTTTCCTCCCACACTTCAAAGACGTGCAGGTTTGTAGGTTAATTGGCTTGATTAATTGGCTTGATAAAAATGTTAAATTGTCCAAGTTGGCGATATGCAGAGTACTGCCTTGCCGACTACAAAATTCATAGAAACATAGAAACATGGACAATAGGTGCAGGAGTAGGCCATCCCACGAATCAGTCTGGTGAACCTTCTCTGAACCCCCTCTATGGCAAGAATGTCTTTCCTCAGATTTGGAGACCAGAACTGTACGCAATTCAGAAGGTTCAGTGCCCAAAATTGCTCACAGTACTGCAAAGAGTGGCGCAGAGCAGCATTCTGACTCCCCTGCTAGACTTCTGAGACCCATCTCCGCTGTAATTCCCAATAGTAGTATCAAGGAGAGTAAATCCAATGTATCGAACAGTGAGCGCGCTGACAAGGCATCTACTGCGCAACATGACACCACGAGAAATCCTTTCCCTGCACTCAGTTCCTCCTCTGCCAATTCCAGGCCTAATGGAAGGCTAACTATTCCTCCCTCTCACTGTGTTGAAACGTAAGGCTTAAGTAGGTGGTCTGGAGACAGAGTGCTCTCGCTGCAGAATATGATCTTAATATGGGGCAATGTGTTGTGCAAACATTGTATTAACCCTGGAATATAATGCACTGCATTTCTAATTAGTGAATGAACTGTCAGCAGTCATAACAACAGTGGGGTATAAAATCATGAGAGGAATAGATCGGGTAGATGCACAGAGACTCTTGCCCAGAGTAGGGGAGTCGAGGACCAGAGGACATAGGTTTAAGGTGAAGGGGAAAAGATTTCATAGGAAGCTAAGGAGTAACCTTTCCATACAAAGGGCAGTGGGTGTATGGAACGAGCTGCCAGAGGAGGTAGTTGAGGCAAGTACATGGATAGGACAGGTTTGGAGGGATATGGACCAAGCGCAGGCAGGTGGGACGAGTGGAGCTGGGGCATATTGACCAGTATGGGCAAGTTGGGCTGAAGGGCCTGTTGTATGACCATGACACTAATTGCAAATTTAGTTTATCGTCACGTGTGCCGAGGTACAGTCAAATGCTTGTTTGTTGTGTTCCATACACTCTGCGGAAAGGCTATACATGATTACAATCGAACCGTCCACAATGTGCAAGCACAGGATAAAGGAAATTATGTTTAGTGCAAGGTGAAGTCCGATTTAAGACAGCCCGAGGCTCTCCAATGAGGTAGATGGTAGATGGTAGATCAGGACTCCAGTTAAAGTGTAAATATTTTATCGTGCAGTCCACAGAGTACAGTCACGGGGTAACATAGAAACATAGAAACATAGAAAATAGGTGCAGGAGTAGGCCATTCGGCCCTTCGAGCCTGCACCACCATTCAATATGATCATGCCTGATCATCCAACTCAGTATCCCGTACCTGCCTTCTCTCCATACCCCCTGATCCCTTTAGCCACAAGGGCCACATCTAACTCCCTCTTAAATATAGCCAACGAACTGGCCTCAACTACCTTTTGTGGCAGAGAATTCCACAGATTCACCACTCTCTGTGTGAAAAATGATTTTCTCATCTCGGTCCTAAAAGACTTCCCCCTTATCCTTAAACTGTGACCCCTTGTCCTGGACTTCCCCAACATCGGGAACAATCTTCCTGCATCTAGCCTGTCCAACCCCTTAAGAATTTTGTAAGTCTCTATGAGATCTCTATGTAAAGGGAATAACGTCTTGTGCAATTAATGATAGTCTGTGAGTCTCCAAGGTGTAACTTGGAAAGAGGACCTTCGGCCCATCAAATGATCCCAGTATTGGTTGGGTTAACACGTGATAGCCCTGAATTAAATGTGTTTCAAAAGACTCTATTTGAATACGGCTTAATAATAGGAAAAAAGCTCATCTTAAAATTCTGGAAAAATGCTCCTATACCAACAGTTAATATGTGGATTTCATCTATGTTTGAAACACTACACTTGGAAGATATGAGACTCCGACTGGCAGGAAAATCAGATGGGATGTACACTGCTGTAACTTCCGGTACCTCTAATAAATAAAGATGTTAAAAAAATGTTTGTTTAATTTAAAAAAACATGTGATGAGCGTTTGAAGGCACTGGGCCTGTACTCAATGGAGTTTAGAAGGATGAGGGGAAACCTCATTGAAACTTGCCGAATTATGAAAAGCCTGGATAGAGTGGATGTGGAGAGGATGTTTCCCCTAGTGGGAGAGTCTAGGACCAGAGGGCATCGCCTCAGAATTAAAGGACATAGCTTTAGAAAAGAGATGAGAAGGAATTACTTTACTCAGAGGGTGGTGAATCTGTGGAACTCATTGCCACAGAAAGCTGTGGAGGCAAAGTCAACGGATATTTTTAAGGCAGAAATTGATAGATTCTTGATTAGTACGGGTGTCAGGGGTTATGGGGAGAAGGCAGGAGAATGGGGTTGAGCAGGAAAGATAGCTCAACCATGATTGAGTGGTGGAGTCGACTTGATGGGCCGAATGGCCTAATTCTGCTGCTATGACTCATGAAGTTTTCAATTCCCCTCATGATTTTAAACACCTCTCTACACAATCACCCCTTAGCCTCCTGCGCTCCAAGGAATAAGGCCCTAGCTCGTCCAATCTCTCCCTGTAGCTCAGGGCCTCGAATCCTGGCACACAGTGTTTTCGTTTTTTGAGGGCCGCATTTTCCCATCAACCCATAAGCAGCTTTAAATAAGTGGTTTTTTTCTTCTCTCTGTGAGTTTCAATCATTTTGCCTGATGAGGATTTTTAATGTGGCTGGAAAAATAAATGTAAATCAATTTAATAAATGAACATGATCAGTCCAAGTCTTCAACTTGAATTTCAAAATTTCTACCTAATGGAGTTCTTATTACACAGCTTGAGCTAAATGTATTGTAATGACCTGTTTATTGCATTGACTTTTAAGCACATTATTATTAGGTGGTATGAGTTCGGCTCTGAGAGTCTTATGCAAATCTGTTAATACATAAGACTACAAGAAGCCTCTTACTTTGGGAGCAGGTTAGACAGAAGACATCAGATTAATATTTGATCATGAAGAAGGGCTCTTAATCAGATTTAGTTATTTTACAGCTGAGTGTTTCTGCAATTATAATAATTGTTGTTCTAAAATACGTTGTTTATCTTTTATCTGTGGCTTTGAGTCTAATCTCGCATCTTAAAGCCTTCTCAGTGATGAGGCCTGGGTTCAGAAGTTTGCACACAAACCCAATTAATATCGCAACCATAGTCTCTGATGACTTCAGTAACCGGGCGGAATGTGCTTCCTGTTTAAGTGGAAAAGCACTTGACTTATCAAGATCGGCTAGCGAATCGGCCTCTCAAATTCAATAATCCCGTCCTCAAGCAACTCACACACCCTCGGAGGGATGAACTCAGGATCGGGCAAATGTACGTTAGAAAGGGAAGGTTGGTTTAGTGTTTTGTTTCCTCAAGTTTTGGTTTACTTTTAGAGATAAAGCGCAGAAACGGGCCCCTTTGGCCCACTGAGTCCGTGTCGACCAGCGATCCCTGCACATCAACCATATAACCATATAACCATATAACCATATAACAATTACAGCACGGAAACAGGCCCTCTCGGCCTTTCCAGTCCATGTCGACCATTTATTTTCCCCTAGTCCCATCTACCTGCACTCAGACCATACCCCTCCATTCCCTTCCCGTCCATATACCTATCCACTTTACTTTTAAATGTTAAAATCGATCCTGCCTCCACCACTTCTGCTGGAAGATCATTCCACACAGCCGCCACTCTCGGAGTAAAGATGTTCCCCCTCATGTTAGCCCTAAACGTCTGTCCCTTAATTCTCATGTCATGCCCTCTTGTTTGAATCTTCCCTATCCTCAATGGGAAAAGCTTATCCACGTCAACTCTGTCTATCCCTTTCATCATTTTAAAGACCTCAATCAAGTCCTCCCTTAATCTTCTGCGCTCCAAAGAATAAAGACCCAACTTGTTCAACCTTTCTCTGTAACTTAGTTGCTGGAACCCAGGCAACATTCTAGTAAATCTCCTCTGTACTCTCTCTGTACTCAACGCCAGCCCCACACACACGAAGGACAACTTTCCACTCATACCGGGCCAATTGACCTACAAACCTGCACGCCTTTGGAGTGCGGGAGGAAACCGAAGATCTCGGAGAAAGCCCACGCAGGTCACGGGGGGGGGGGGGGGGAGAATGTACAGAGAAGCACCTGTAGTCAGGTTGGAACCCGGGTCTCTGGCGCTGAGGCAGCAACTCTACCGCTGCACCACCGTGTCCCCATTGGATGGTTGCAGACTTATTCCATCCAAGTTAAAAAGGAACACATCAGGAGATACACCGTGAGATTTGCTTCTGGGGTATTCTGCTCTATTATTAATTCTTTTTTTTAACTTTCTTGGTTTAGTTTAGCTTATTTTGGAGATACAGCGCGGAAACAGGCTCTTTGGCCCACAGCGATACCTGCATATTTACACTACCCTACCCACACTGGGGACAATTTTACATTCATACCAAGCCAATTAGCCTACAAACCTGCACAGTACGTCTTTGGAGTGTGGGAGGAACCCGAAGATCCTGGAGAAAGCCCACGCGGTCATGGAGAGAACGTGCAAACTCCACGAAGACAGCTCCCGAGGTCAGGCTTGTATACTCTGGAATTTAGAAGGATGAGCGGGAATCTTATTAAAACATATAAGATTATTAAGGGTTTGGACAAGCTCGAGGCAGGAAACATGTTCGGGGGAGGTTGGGGGAGTCCAGAACCAGGGCCCACGCGGGTCACGGGGAGAACGTACAAACTCTATACAACCTCAGAGAACGTGTTTAAGAAGGAACTGCAGATGCTGGAAAATCGAAGGTAGACAAAAATGGTCTACCTTCGGGACGAAACGTTGCCTATTTCCTTCGCTCCAAAGATGCTGCCGCACCCGCTGAGTTTCCCCAGCATTTTTTGACAACTTCAGAGAACGTACAAACTCGGAGAAAGCCCACACAGCCAGACTTGCTGCCTGACCCGCTGAGTTACTCGGGCTCTTTGTGTCCATCTGTGGTTTCCTCGTTTCCCAGATTTGACCCTGATTTGACGATTCAAAGGAAAGACGTTTTTTTTACCTTTTCCGTCACCAAACGGCAGTGTATTGGCCTGGTATCATAATCATAAAATCTAATCAGCTTTTGACCTCGTGGACTACAGCGCTCCCTTCTCACTGTGGAGTTCGGAGAAATCGAGTTCATCAAATACGTTTTAATTATGTAGTTTGAGAGGGGAGATGATTGCATGTTGGCGTCACATTAATAAAATCAATAGTAGTTTGTATCTCGCATGGAAAAAAAAAATGCCAGGACAGGGAAGATTAGCAAAAGCTGATATTGGAAATGACCACTGCAGATGCACTTGGAGAAACCAAGTAATGGGAAAATAAAGAAAGCGTTGCAATATTAAATAGCGTAAAATGAATTAGTTGATTTAATTTGAGGCTAAGCCGGTGATTGATTGCGGTTGTGCAATGTAAGAAGGGAGACAGAGTCGTAATATGATCACCCTGCTAGTGGGGAATACCGCGCTGTTAATACAGCTGTACGGTGGTGCAGCGGGTGGAACTGCTGCCTCACAGCACCGGAGACCCGGATTCAATCCTGACAATAGACAATTGGTGCAGGAGTAGGCCATTCGGCCCTTCGAGCCAGCACCGCCATTCAATGTGATCACGGCTGATCATCCCCAATCAGTACCCCGTTCCTGCCTTCTCCCCGTATCCCCAATACTCCGCTATCTTCAAGAGCCCTATCTAGCTCCCTCTTGAAAGTATCCAGAGAACCGGCCTCCGCCGCCTTCTGAGGCAGATACTTCCACAGATTCACCACTCTCTGTGAGAAAAAGTGTTTCCTCGTCTCCGTTCTAAATGGCTTACCCCTTATTCTTAAACTGTGGCCCCTGGTTCTGGACTCCCCCAACATCAGGAACATGTTTCCTGCCTCGAGCTTGTCCAAACCCTTAATAATCTTATATGTTTTAATAAGATTCCCGCTCATCCTTCTAAATTCCAGAGTATACAAGCCTGACCTCGGGTGCTGTCTCCGTGGAGTTTGCACGTTCTCTCCATGACCGCGTGGGTTTCCTCCGGGTTCCACCCACATCCCAAAGACGTGCGGGTTTGTAGGTTAAGTGGCCTTCTGTAAAAACTGCCCCTAGTTTGCAGGAAATGGATGAGAAAGTGGGATAACACAGAGCTAGTGTGAATGGGTGAGCGATGGTCAGCGTGGACTCCGTGGGCCAAAGGGCCTGTTTCCATGCTGTATCTCTGAGCCATCTATAAGATGCTGCCCGACCCAATACTTTCTGCTTTTGTTTAAAAGGAAATGGTAATCAGGATTAAACTCTTAAGAAGTGAACTAGTGTGGACGGGTAATCGATGGTTGGCATGGATACAGTGGGCCGAAGGGCCAGATTCCATGATGCATCCCCAATCTAAACTGAAGGTAAATTGCCCCCTAGTGTGCAGGGGAATGGTTTAATGTGGGGGAGTTGATGGGAATGTGGGGAAAATAAAGAGGAATGAGTGTAGATGGTGGTTGATAGTCAGCATGGATTCAGTGGGCCGAAGGGCCTGTTTCCATGCTATAGCTGGAAACTAAAGAGAGCACTGCCGGTTCTTTTGACAGGAAATGCCATCCTTTTCCAATTAGCTACTCTGTTTAACTTCATAAGATCATAAAGGATAGGAGCGGAATTAGGCCATTCAGCCCATCATGTCTACTCCACCATTCAATCATGGCTGACCTATCTCTCCCTCCTAAACCCATTCTCCTGCCTTCCCCCCATAATTCCTGACACCCGTACTAATCAATGGACCAATCATTTAGGGCTGTTAAAATTAGCGGAGTCAGGGGATATGGGGAGAAGGCAGGAACTGGGTACTGATTGGGGATGATCAGCCATGATCACATTGAATGGCGGTGCTGGCTCAAAGGGCCGAATGGCCTACTCCTGCACCTACTGTCTATTGTCTATTGTCTATAATCAAGAATCTATCTTATCTCTGTTTTAGAAATTTCCATTGACAGCCTCCACAGCCTTCTGTGGCAAAGAATTCCACAGATTCACCACCCTCTGACGAAATAAATTCCTCCTCATGTCCTTCCAAAATGAACGTCCTTTAATTCTGTGGCTATGACCTCTTGTCCTAGACTCTCCCACTAGTGGAAACATCCTCTCCACATCCACTCTATCCAGGCCTTTCGCTATTCAGCAACTTAATACAGACTACAACACCAGATTATCTGCACTATATTTTACCGTGAGAGTCTATCTCAACTCTCTCAGGTCTGGCCAGGGGATTATCTTTCAGTGTGGACTTTACTTGATGCATCCATCGTGGGGTTGTTTATTGCCACATTGCATGCATCATTCTCCAGCTTCCCAATAACTCCATGTCCGTGGATTCCTCTGTTGTGGAATGTCCAATTTTCCGTAGGTAATGGGCTGATAGTCATAGAGCGTGGAAACAGGCCCTTCGGCCCAACTTGCCCGCACCAACCAACATGTCCCATCTAAACTAGTCCCACTTTGAGGAAGGACATTCTTGCTATTGTGGGAGTGCAGCGTAGGCTCACAAGATTAATTCCCGGGATGGCGGGACTGTCATAGGTTGATAGAATGGAGCGGCTGGGCTTATATACTCTGGAATTTAGAAGGATATCTTACTGAAACATATCTTATTGAAACGTATATAAATTTATTACGGGATTGGACATGCTAGAGGCAGGAAACATGTTCCCGATGTTGGGGGAGCCCAGAACCACAGTTTAAAAATAAGGGGTGGGCCATTTAGAATGGAGGTGAGGAAAAACGTTTTCACCCAGAGAGTTGTGAATGTGTGGAATTCTCTGCCTCAGAAGGCAGTGGAGGCCAATTATCTGCATGCTTTCAAGAGAGAAGTAGACACTCTTAAAGATAGTGGAGTCACGGGATATGGCTACTCCTGCACCTATTGTCTATTGTCACTTTCCTGCCTTTGGCCCATATACCTCTAAACCTACCCTATCCTAAACCATCCTACCACAACTAGATAGCAGTCCTGAATTACTATCTACCTCGTTGGACACCCACAGACTATCATTGATCATACTCTCCTGGATTTATCTTGTGGTCTTTATTCTTTGGAGCGCAGAAGGTTAAGGGGGGACTTGATTGAGGTCTTTAAAATGATGAAAGGGATAGACAGAGTTGACGTGGATAAGCTTTTCCCATTGAGGGTAGGGAAGATTCAAACAAGAGGGCATGACATGAGAATTAAGGGACAGAAGTTTAGGGGTAACATGAGGGGGAACTTCTTTACTCAGAGAGTGGTGGCTGTGTGGAATGATCTTCCTGCAGAAGTGGTGGAGGCAGGATCGATTTTAACATTTAAAAGTAAAGTGGATAGGTATATGGACGGGAAGGGAATGGAGGGGTGTGGTCTGAGTGCAGGTAGATGGGACTAGGGGAAAATAAATGGTCAGCACGGACTGGAAGGGCCGAGAAGGCCTGTTTCCGTGCTGTAATTGTTATATGGTTATATGGTTATTATATGGTACTAAACATTATTTGCAATATTCCTTTCATCCTGTGTCTGCCCACTGCGAATGTCCCGATTGTGACCATGTATTGTCTTTCTGCTGACTGGTTAGTGTGTAACAAAAGCTTCTCGCTGTACCTCAGTACATGTGACAGTAAACTGAACTAAACCAAACTAAACTATCCATGTACCTGTCTAAATGTTTCGTAAACCTTGCGATCGCACCTGCCAATTAGCGGCTAGTGATCTCTTTTACATTGCTCGGGTTTTGTTAGAATGTAGAGACAAGGAACTGCAGATACTGGTTTATACCAAAGATAGACACCAAATGCTGGAGTAACTCAGCGGGTCAGGCGGCATCTCTGGAGAAAGACGATGGGTGACGTTTTGGGTCAGGACACTTTTTTTCCAGAGATGCTGCCTGACCCGCTGAGTTACTCCAGCAGTTTATGTCTGCCTATACAACGCTGTTGGAACTCCAATATTCCCAATGCACCAATCGGCACAGACTATTCCAGGTTTATGTAGACAGAAAGCAACTGCAGACGCTGGCTCACAAGAAAAAGATACAAAGTACAGGAGTAACTCAACGGGCCAGGCAGCATCTGTGGAGAAGGTCCTGACCCAAAACGTCACCCATCCATTTTCTCCAGATGGGATCCATGTTGCCTTACCCATTGAGTTAGTCCAGCACTTTTTGTCTCTCTTCAGCATCTGCGGAGAACATGAACATGGACCCTTCTTCAGACTCCACAGTTGCTGCCTGACGTGCTGAGTCACTCAAGCATTTTACACCTTGTTTTACTCCAGGCAGGCCCTATCAGAGGGGGGTGGGAGGCAACGAGTGCCATTTGGCATGGGCCTCATGCCTATCTGCTTCAAAGGGATCTTATAGACAATAGACAATAGGTGCAGGAGTAGGCCATTCTGCCCTTCAAGCAAGCACCACCATTCAATGTGATCATGGCTGATCATCCCCAATCAGTGCCCCGTTCCTGCCTTCTCCCCATATCCCCTGACTCCACTATCTTTAAGAGCCCTAGCTAACTCTCTCTTGAAAGTATCCAGAGAACCTGCCTCCACCGCCCTCTGAAGCAGAGGATGCCACAGACTCACCACTCTCTGTGAGAAAAAGTGTTTCATCCTCTCCGTTCTAAATGGCTTACTCCTTATTGTTAAACTGTGGCCCCTGGTTCTGGACTCCCCTCAACATGTTCCCTCGGGAACATGTTTCCTGCCTCTAGCGTGTCCAAACCCTTAACAATCAATAAGATGCCCTCTCATCCTTCGAAACTCCAGAGTGTACAAGCCCGGCTCCCTCAGCATATGATAGTCCCGCCATCCTGGAAAAAATTAATCCCATCCCGGGATCTTGGTTTGGGGGCCTCTAAAATTGAAATTGGCCCTGGCCTCAGTCCATCTATGAGGGGGACTGACTCCAGGTATATACCAGCTTTTCTGAAAGTCGTTCTGTATTGTATTTGTTCAGGATCAGAGACATTCAGCATGCGTGTTACTGAGCGTGGAAAAAGCTAAAGTACAAAACCAACGCTGTAGAAATTAGCATTAGATCTCTTGTTTAAAAAGTATATATACTCGTAAGAAATTATAAGGACCTTTATGGCCAATAGCTCTAAGTGAAATGGAGGATTTCACAAACTTTTGTTAATATCTGTCGTCTTGAGGGAAAAAAAGTTGTAAAACGAGGCAATTAATCCTGCGATCTATGGTCTGCATTTTCCATCATTTTTTTTTTTTAAAACCTCTGCAACTTGACGTTTTCTTAAAAGTAATCACTAATCCTCGGAGATTTATTTGGCCCATTGTATACAGCTCAGTTGTTGCAGAAACAAATCTTGGTGACAGATGACTTTGGTTAAATATCCCCGAGAAAAATATCATTCAGAAATAAAATACTTTAATCAACATATGTGGTGATATGGTTTTTTTTTTGAAGGCTAGGCATGAAACGGAGATAAAATGTTTTGTGCTGCCTGAATAGACACTTTCTTCACAGCACTTAAGCCCCTGTATCCTTCAGCAAACTCTCCTGCACTGGAAATGGAACTGGCTGAGGTTCTTGGGCATAGTGTGTGCCTTTCCTTTTATGACTGGCATTGCAATAACTAGATTGCAAAGATATTTATGCTGTCTGTGGCTTAGCAAGATAATTAAAGGACATAAATTAATCAAGTGCAATTAATTAGAAACTTTATGTTCGCAGCAGTCTTTCTTTGCATGTATAATTTATATTTATTGATTTGTTGGCTAGCATTAGCCTACGAGATAACAGTGAAAATGCATTAGAGGAGAAAATGTACAATTAGTGTAAGAGTGAACCCCAGATAATTGATAGATCGCTGTATGTTTGTGTCAAATGTAAAGCTTTGTGAAGTGTCATAAGCAGATTGAATTGATGAGTGGTATTTTAGTCCATATGTTTGAGCTGATTAATGAGGTTTTTTAAACCAGTGGCCTTAATGAGAAGCTGATAGGCTTTCTGGAATTTACATTTTAATTTAAAAGTGTTATAATGGTGAAGGTAAATTGAGAGTATGTGAGTGAACGTTACACTTGTCGAAGTGCTCTTAAAAATGCACTGTTTGCCTTCCCTTGGACATGTCTTTATGAATTTCGATAAATTAATAATTGAGTTCATTATCTACAAAGAAACATTTTGACCTGGGAGGAATCGTACATGGCTGTTTCCATTCTAAATGGTGGCATTATCTATTCCCTCTTTTAAAAAAAAAAGGCTTTTGTTACATGTTCATTAGAGAATCTTCATCTAAGGTTGCACTGTAATAACGATTGCTTTGGGATAGAGTGCACCGCGCTGTGCATGCAAACCCAAGTCCGCAGCCCAGAAAAAGTATTGCTTCATGGCTGAGTTATCAGGTGCAAGTGGGGAAATACAGTCAGCTGCTATTAAATTACCTGCAACTGGACCGGGCAGCATTAAGGCTTCAATTGGTTTTATCCTCAACAGAAAGATTCACTGCTCCAAAAAAATATTTCCAAAAGTCTTTGCTTTGATAATGATAGTAACTAATAATAATAATATTAATAATAATAGTCCATTGAATAAACAGATAATCCTCCTCCTTATTAACATATATATCAATAAATATATCTATATATATGCAACATATATTGTATCATATATTGTATATATAGGTAAAGCTTAACGACTTGCAATATTTATCAATATATCTATATATACAGTGTATAATATACATACACACAACATTTAATATTATTTATATAAATGCACACACACACACATACACACACACACACACACAATATACATATATATATATACACACACACACACACACATACATAAATAATTTTATATATATATACGCACCGAAGATAGACACTAAATGCTGGAGTAACTCAGCGGGACAGGCAGCATCTCTGGAGAGAAGCAGTGGGTGACGTGTCGGGTCTCGACCTGAAAGAAGCCAAGAAGGGTCTCAACCCGAAACGCCACCCATTCCTTCTCTCCAGAGATGCTGCCTGACCCTGCTGAGTTACTCCAGCATTTTGTGTCTATATATATTTGAGGATTTATTAATAATAACGTTATATATATATACATCAAATAATATGTATCAAATATTATTATTAATACATAAAATATTATTATTAAATATATATAATAACATTTATCTCATTAATAATACCATTTGGTATATATATATTATTTGATGCATATATATATATATCAAAAGTGATCAAATGTTAATACCTATATATTTAATACTAATATTTCGTCTTATTTGCACATTTAAACTATCCTACCCACACTTGGGAGAATTTACAATTATACCACGCCATTTAACTTACAAACTGGTGCGTATTTTGGAGTGTGGGAGGAAACTGGAGAAAACCCACACAGGTCACGGGGAGAACATCAAACCCCGTATAGACAGCACCTGTGGTCAGGATCGAACCCGGGTCTCTGGCGCTGTGAGGCAGCAGCTCTACCGCTGCGTTGCCGTGTCGCCCCCCCAGCACTCTGTGAAACGTCACCGGCCCACGTTTTCCAGAGATGCTGCCTGACCCGCTGCGTTACTCCAGCACTCTGTGCCTTTTTGTGCATTAACCAGCAGCTGCGTTTTTTTTTTGCTTTGACTGTGCTTTGCGGGGGGGGGGGGGGGGGGGGGGGGCAGTGGCTGGGAGGGGGGAGGGGGGGGGGGGAAGGGAGGCACAGGTCGTGTGGAAATGTCAGTGCCATCTTACAAATTTTTCAAAGCGAGCAGGTATCCATCTCCTGAGGGGGTTTGGATTAGTGGGTGGAGAGGAAGAGATGGATCAGAACTTTATCTCCATGCACTGCAGTAACAAAAGCCCTAGCTGCTGCCTCACTAACTCCATCCCATCTCCTGTTTCTCCCAACGCTATCACTGTCCCATTCTGCATTGGTGCCTTTTTTTAAACACACCGGAAATCCTATTAGTTCCTTCACTTAACTCCTCCTTAAATTTAACACAAATAAATTACCAGCTTTAGCGTATGCAGTTGAGCAAAGACCATTACATTTTCTTTTAAGGAATTAAACTACACCGATTGTGCGCAATAATTGCTGTTTTTCGGTTGCACATGAAAGACGTTTTCAAAAAAGATCAGCCATTGCGATTTTTCTCAAAATAGTCCATTAAATATGTGTTTTTCCAGTGCATATTAATTATTGTTGAAATGGGTTTATGTGCCAGGTGATTCTGAATAAAAAATCTTAAATTTGCCGTAATGTTCATAATATGTCTATTCTCAGTGGAGCCGCCAGCTAAGTGTGATCTCCTTAATTTGTGTGACACAGGATATGCCTGTGTCACAGCGGATAAACCATTTTATCACCTTAATGCATCGCCTGATGCAAGGGTAATTCAGCCGTATTTAGTGCCTTCATTATAGACGGCAGTATGGTCTGGATTAATATACCATATTTAAGTTTCCAGGTGAATGTCACAGCCATGTTTACCTAACACTGTGTGTAGGGAGGAACTGCAGATGCTGGTTTAATCCGAGGACAGACACAAAAGGCTGGGGTAACTCAGCGGGCCAGGCAGCATCTCTGGGGGGAAAAGGAATAGGTGACGTCTCGAGTCCAGACCCTTCTTCAGCCGTCTGAAGAAACATAAAATGCTGTGATCAGTAAAGTATAAGAAATGTTTGTGGCCTTGTATTCCAATTTACTTTGAGAACCTATAACACCCTTTTAAAATATTGGGGCAGATGGTGGTGCAGCAGTCGAGTTGCTGCCTTACAGTGCCAGAGACCTGGGTCAAATCCTCTATTTGTCAACGCCTCAAAATGCTCCCCGAACCTTAACTCCTTGGCAGTCCTGGGACTCTCAGTCTAATATTCCTTCACAGCACTTCGGGGAGGAGACGGTGGAACAGCAGTAGAGCTGCTGCCTCACAGCGCCAGAGACCCGGGTTCCATCCTGACCACGGGTGCTGTCCGTACAGAGTTTGTACGTTCTCCCCGTGACCTGCGTGGGTTTTCTCCGGGTGCTCCGGTTTCCTCTCACACTCCAAAGACGTACAGGTTTGTAGGTTACTTGGCTTCGGCAAAATTGTAAATCGTCCCCAGTGTGTGTAGTGTTAGTGTTAGTGTGCGGGGATCGCTGGTCGGCGCGGAGTGGGTGGGCCGAAGGGCCTGTTTCCGCGCTGTATCTCTAACTAAACTAAACTAAAAAATGCTCTATTAGATATCAGATTTCCTTTTATACTCATTCCTTAATGAAGTGGGTGCTTGCCATTATGCCGTGTCACATTGTAAGTAGAGCATTAAGTAGCCTTAAACCTTAATACTTAAACCTACTGGCATTTTCTAAATCTGATTTGAAGCTATTTTATGGAAATACCCAAGATCAAAGCTGCTATGCATCATTGTAGCGCATGGCTAGTTTATATTCTTGCAACATTCATTACTGAAACGGAGAATCCGACTTTTAATGCTTAAGTGAAAATTCGTTAACTAGCTAGCAGCAAATTCGTTAACTAGCTAGCAGAAATATAATGCATTGTTTTTATTTTTTAAATATTTTCTAACTTTTTAAAACTACTGACAAAAGGTTTTTTTTTCCATTAAAGAGAGCAAAGGAGTTTTTTCTTAAAGAAATTAAAAGCTTTAGATAAGAATGTGTACTTAATCAATTCAATGATAACCTGATACAAAACGATACGGTACGATAGAACTTTACGTTTCCCAGGAGGGCAATTGGTCTGCCAACAGTCATGATAGACAATAGACAATAGGTGCAGGATTAGGCCATTCGGCCCTTCGAGCCAGCACCGCCATTCAATGTGATCATGGCTGATCATCCCCAATCAGTACCCCGTTCCTGCCTTCTCCCCATAATCCCCTGATCCTTTACCCCATATCCCCTGCTCCTTTTCCCCATATCCCCCGACTCCGCTATCTTTAAGAGCATCCAGAGAACCTGCCTCCACCACCCTCCGAGGCAGAGAATTCCACAGACTCACATCTCTCTGTGAAAAAAAGTGATTCCTCGTCTCCTTTCTGAACCCTTGCTTACCCCTTATTCTTAAACTGTGGCCCCTGGTTCTGGACTCTCGCAACTTCGGGAACATGTTTCCTGCCTCCAGAGTGTCCAAACCCTTAACAATATTATATGTTTCAATAAGATCCCCTCTCATCCTTCTAAACTCTAGAGTGTACAAGCCCAGCTGCTCCATTCTCTCAGCATATGACAGTCCTGCCATCCCGGGAATTAACCTTGTAAACCTACGCTGCACTCCCTCAATAGCACGAATGTCCTTCCTCAAATTAGGGGACCAAAACTGCACACAATACTCCAGGTGTGGTCTCACTAGGGCTCTGTACAACTGCAGAAGGACCTCTTTGCTCCTGTATTTGATTCCTCTTGTTATAAAGGCCTACATGTCATTCGCTTTCTTCACTGCCTGCTGTCCCTGCATGCTTACTTTCATAGACTGATGAACAAGGGCCCCCAGATCCCGTTGTACTTCCCCTTTTCCCAACTTGACGCCATTTAGATAGTAATCTGTCTTCCTGTTTTTGCTTCCAAAGTGGATAACCTCATATTTATCCGCATTAAACTTCATCTGCCACGCATCTGCCCACTCCCCCAATCTGTCTAAGTCACCCTGCATTTCATTTCGGAGTCACGTGAGTGACTTCGTGAAGAGCCCGCCGGCGCGCATGCTCGACATATCGTCGCTACCGCGTTGCTGCGACGGCTGGCGGTGGAGTGCGCTCCTCGCCAGCCCTTCATAAGGGGCCACGGAGGTAAGTATTCTACCTTTAGTTGGTGGTCCTTGTTGTCTGATTATGTCTTGCAGCAAGGACATGGATGGGAGTTTCAAGGGCCGGAGGATGTCTGGACGAATTCGACGGCCAACAGTTCCGGGGCCATTACCATCGGCAGTACCTGCAACGCAGGCCGGGACTCAGGCGGAGATGTGGGTAAGCCCTGTGTTTACAGGTCCAGATCCGCCAGCACACCACAGCTCGGAGGAGTTCGACGAGGAGGAGTGTGGTGTGCCGCCAGAGCAGGAGGACCCTGCCATGGCAGTCAGGTCGTCAGCGGGCTCGCTGGCGACCTCGAGCAGGGCACGTGCTGTTGCACGGCCTGTTCCACTCAGCCCTCCGAGAAGGGGGAGGGCAGGAGCCCAGAAGCCTAACCCTGTCAGGGCTAAGGCACTGCCTGCCACGGAGGAGCGGTCAGGTTCCAGGCGAGACCCGGGGCGGCTGTGAGGTCCAGCCGGCACACCCCGACTCTCGACGCCGGGACGGGTCGGTTGAGTCAGGTCTCGTCACGGTCGCCGAGCCCCCCATGGATGGGTGGGCGAGACCATGCGTCGGCAAGGTCCACGATGTGGGCAGCCGGCAAGACTGCGCAGGCTTCAGGCAGCCATGCTTCGGCTGGTGCCGACACCACGCCGCAAGTGTCCTTAGTGGCAGCGGCTTCAGCTCCCGCTAAACGGAGGCGGTTGAACACGCCCGCGCAGGAATCGCGCAGTTTCGCCTCGGCGTCTGTTAGCGACAACTACCGGCACCGGCAGGGCCTCGACGAGGTGCGGGCCGATGACAGGAGCCCGGTTTTCTTTTCAGAGCCGGAGGACTCTGACCACCTGAGTGTTCAGGGTGAAGGGCGTATTGACCGTATGGAGCGGCTGCTGGAGCTCCTGCTTCAACGTCAACAACAGCAGGGCAGCAACAGGCACAGGGCGTCTTCACCAACATCTACTATCAGCCTGGAGCAGCAGGAGGAGGAGGTTCTGGTGGATCCCGTACCACCTCCGTTGGAGGTGCCGGCGGAGGAACTCTTGGATGTGGCGACCAAATTCGCGGCCCCGCATTCATCTGGTCTTCCTCTAAGTACAAAGCTGGCAGCCACAGTGGACTTTCTTAATAATCAGGTGCTGCAGGAAGAAGTCCTCATCCAGGCTATGAGCCGTCACAAGGCTCCATCAAACTGCAACTCCCTCAACGTGCCTGTGGTCAATACGCCAATATGGGGCAACATCAGTGCGGCTATCCGTCAACAGGAGCTAAAATTGCAGCGGATCCTGAAACTCCTCACGGCCGGTATTACCGCCTTTGCGCGGTCGGTGGACGGGGACGAACTGAATTTGGACCAGGAAGATGCTTTGGCCCTATTGTGCGCGACCCAGCACGAAATCAACGGGTTTCGCAAAAACAGCATCCGCCCAGCACTAAACCCGAAGTTTGCAGGATTGTGCAAACCACCGCCGCCCCGTCAGCTCTTTGGTGAGGACCTCTCGAAGAGAGTCAAAGAGCTTGACGAACAAGCCAAAACGGTGGGGATCATGCGCTCTCAGATGCCCCCACACCGTCAGGCTCAAAAGCTCCATACATTCGCTCACGAGGGTCGGCCAGTGCCTCGACGAGGACTCACCCTCTAGCTCCACAACGACAACAGCACCAGAACCAGCACCAAGGGTCTTTTTTAGGACAGGGTCGGCAGAGACCTTGGTGGAAATCGAAGACGCCGCGCCCTCAAGCCAACACAGCACCTCCACGGCCACCCACACGTGTCAAGGACCGCCGGTAACCACGGAGGTGAGGGGGTCTGGTTCTCTTTTTTCTCTCTGTTTAACTTCCCATGTTGGTGGTCGTTTACGGTTGTTTTTGGGTGCATGGGGTAATTTTACTGGTGATGAGTATGTGTTGCGGAATATTCAGGGGCATAAAATTGAGTTTATTAATGGCGACATTCCTCCATCCCAGCACATGCCTGGTCGTACGTTTAAATTGTCTGCTGCAGAACAGGCAGCAGGTTATAAGGAAATTTTAAGCCTGGAACAGAAGGGTGTGATTGAGAAAACGGTGCATGAGCCAATTGAATTTGTTTCGAACATATTTACTAGACCGAAGAAGGATGGAGGCTGTCGTGTCATTATTGATCTAACCCGTTTGAATACATTTGTAACATATACTCATTTTAAAATGGATACGTTTGAAACAGCCAAGTCATTGATTTCTCATGGTTGCTTTATGGCATGCATCGATTTGAGGGATGCATATTATTCAGTATCCATCCAGAAATATGATAGAAGGTTTTTGAAATTTATCTGGATGGGGCAACTTTGGCAGTATAAGGCTTTGCCTAATGGGCTCACTACAGCCCCTAGATTGTTCACTAAATTGGTGAAGCCAATCATGGCTTATTTGAGACAACGACATCATATAGTTATGGCCTATTTAGATGATGTCTTTATTGTGGGCCACACCCTGCAATTGGCCGAACAGGGTGTTGCAGCTGCTGTCAATATATTTCAACAATTAGGATTCATTGTCCATCCAGAGAAATCGAAGTTCTGCCCTGCCCAGGTAATTAATTACCTAGGGTTCACGGTGAACTCAATGAGCATGAGGATAACTATACCAATTAACAAAATTGAGGAAGTCACTCAGGTGTGCAGAGATTTAATTGGCACCAATATACCATCGATTCGGCATACAGCCACAGTAATTGGCAAGCTAGTGGCTTTGTTTCCGGCAGCACGATATGGACCTTTGCATTATCAGAATTTGCAAAGAGCTAAAATTACTGCGTTAAAACGGAACGCTGGTCATTATGATCGATCAATGCAGCTGCCGTCCGAAGCGATAACTGAGTTGCAATGGTGGGTGTGTCACATTAGCAACTCATTCAAGCCTGTTAGGGAGGCTAATCCAGTGGTATATTTACAGACTGATGCAAGCTCCAATGGCTGGGGAGCTACTGATAATTGCTCTAGTTGTGGGGGCAGATGGGACACCCTTGAGTCGTCGATGTTGTTGACTCAAGGGATTAACTATTTGGAGTTGCTGGCAGCATTCCACGGACTTCGTGCATATTGTTCCAAGCTTGTTGGAGCACACGTCCGTCTCCAAATAGACAACACCACAGCTGTGGCATATTTAAACCATATGGGTGGTACCAGGTCAGTTTCATGTGACAAATTGGCTAACTCAATTTGGCTCTGGTGTGTTCAAAGAGACATTTGGATTTCAGCTACCTATTTGCCAGGTGAACTTAATACTGTGGCGGACACCAGGTCACGCAAATTTAATGACAATATTGAATGGATGTTGCATCCTGAGATTTTTTCTAAAGTCACAGCCAAATTTGGTAAACCGGACATTGACCTTTTTGCGTCACGGTTAAACCATCAGGTACCAGCCTACGTTTCATGGGAACCAGTTCCTGGGGCAATAGGGCTAGATGCATTCTCGCTGGACTGGGGGAATTGGTTTTTCTATGCCTTCCCCCCGTTTTGCCTCATCAGTCGGGTATTGCGAAGGATTCAGGCAGATGCTGCCAAGGGCATCCTTATTATACCCGACTGGCCCACGCAGCCTTGGTATCCGGTGGTCTTTGACATGCTCAACGAACCTTGGGTCCTTTTGAAGGGTTGCCCACAATTGGTTACTCACCCTGTCTCAGGGGAGCCACATCCCTGCCATGGCTATTTAAATTTGTTGGCTTGCAGGTTCTGAACAGGCCGTTAGTCCAATACGGCCTCTCGGCTCGGACCATGGATACCATTGGGGCGTCGTGTCGAGAGTCCACAAGGCGAAGATACCGCTCGCATATTAAGAAGTGGGAAGCCTACTGCAGCCGCTCTCGCATCACGTACGATGACGTGACAATAACCGACGTCCTGGAATTCCTCGCGGGGTTGCACCATGATGAACACTTAAGTTACAGTGCCATCAACAGCGCCAGAAGTGCGCTATCATTCTACCTCAATATTGGGGTAGGATCCAACAGGCTAGTGTCCAGACTCATGCGGGGTATATTCAATATGAATCCGCCTACACCACGCTATAATATCACCTGGGATGTCAGGGACGTATTAACCCTGCTCAGGACGTGGTCTCCCATGGAAGGGCTCCAACTGGACCAACTCACCATGAAGCTGGTGATGTTACTAGCGCTGACTTCAGCTCAGAGGGTACAGACACTACACAAACTTCGTGTCGACAGAATGACATCTACCCCTACAGAAGTAGTATTTTTCATTGACGAGCTACTAAAGCAGCATAGACCTGGGTGCACAGGGCTGCAGCTGAAGTTCCCGGCATACCCCGCAGATGCTAGGCTATGTTTAGCCTCACATATCCGCCACTATGTCAAGGTGACGGCACGCATCAGAGGAATGGAGAGATACCTGCTTGTCACTCATAAGGGACCTCATCATCGAGTGACAGTCCAGACGATATCCAGGTGGCTTCGAGTCGTCTTGGGTAAGTCAGGTATCGACACTAATGTGTTCAAGTCTCATTCCACCAGGGCTGCATCGACGTCAGCGGCGAGGGTCATGGAGGTGCCCATGGACCAAATTCTCGCCACAGCAGGATGGGCTAATGAAGCTGTGTTCCAGCGTTTTTATAACAAGCCTGTTGCTGCTCCGCTACAGTTCGCAGAAGCCGTGCTGAATGCAGGGTCAGAACGTGGAGATGTCCCCGCATGAGGGGTTTTGATTTGTTATTAATAAATATGCTCTTGTTTTGCAGTATGAACTATTGAGCAAGTTTGTTCCTCCCATCCATCCCTGGTAGTGGTGTGTCAGCATGGACGTGGTCCAGGGCGTGTAATCACAGAAGCTTTGAAGTCTTCACGAAGTCACTCACGTGACTCCGAAATGAAATAGTAAGATTGAACGAGAACTTACCAGTTCGAAGGTTGATCTTTATTTTATGAGGAGTCGAAGTGAGGGATTTCGTGCCCTCCTCGCCCAACCCTCAATCACCTTCATCTGGTAATCTTAGTCACTTCAATCTTACTATGCGAAGTCATTTCTATTGTTGGTTTCTGTGATTCCACGCCGCTACTTTGAAGTATGTCGAGCATGCGCGCCGGCGGGCTCTTCACGAAATCCCTCACTTCGACTCCTCATAAAATAAAGATCAACCTTCGAACTGGTAAGTTCTCGTTCAATCTTACTATTCTCATAGAATCCTCCTCACAGTTCACACTGCCACCCAGCTTTGTGTCATCTGCAAATTTGCTAATGTTACTTTGAATCCCTTCATCCAAATCATTGATGTATATTGTAAATAGCTGCGGTCCCAGCACCGAGCCTTGCGGTACCCCACTAGTCACTATCAGCTGCTGTGAAGTGCATGTAAACGATCCTAACCTGACCTGATATGATTCCTCTGATTTATTTACTCTTTGAGGAGATTGTCAACCTTTTGGTATTGGTGTCGACATTGTGTTAATAATGTCACGCGTGCCAGCATTCGTCCATATCTCTCATAGAAACATAGAAACATAGAAATTAGGTGCAGGAGTAGGCCATTCGGCCCTTCGAGCCTGCACCGCCATTCAATATGATCATGGCTGATCATCCAACTCAGTATCCCGTACCTGCCTTCTCTCCATACCCTCTGATCCCCTTAGCCACAAGGGCCACATCTAACTCCCTCTTAAATATAGCCAATGAACTGGCCTCAACTACCTTCTGTGGCAGAGAGTTCCAGAGACCCACCACTCTCTGTGTGAAAAAATTCCTTCTCATCTCGGTCCTAAAGGATTTCCCCCTTATCCTTAAGCTGTGACCCCTTGTCCTGGACCTCCCCAACATCGGGAACAATCTTCCTGCATCTAGCCTATCCAACCCCTTAAGAATCTTGTAAGTTTCTCTCGTTTCCCTCTCTCCTGACTCCCAGTCTGAAGAAGGGTCTCCACCCAAAACATCACCCATACCTTCTCTCCAGAGATGCTGCCTGTCCCGCTGAGTTACTCCAGCATTTTATATGGACACAACAGCAGATCACAGGTCCTGTTGAAATTACTGAATAAAGTTCAAGAAGACAAACTGATAAATAACTGATGAATTATGTTTAAGAAGGAACTGCAGATGCTGGAAAAATCGAAGGTGCACAAAACTGCTGGAGAAACTCAGCGGGTGAGGCAGCATCTATGGAGCGAAGGAATAGGAGACGTTTCGGGTCGAGACCCTTCTTCGGACTCACATAATTCATATAATTATTTCTATTGGTGGTAAACATGTCGATAAAATTCTTCTTTAAAAATCTAAATGGACCAAATTCATTCATAACCTGATTGAAGAGAGAGATCCCTCTGTTCACACCAACTCACGATCAATCCAGCTTCTCAATATTTGTCCATTTAGAATGGACGTGAATTTGGTCAGGAGATGGACACAAAATTCTGCAGTAACTCAGCAGGACAGGCAGCGTTACTGGCGACAAGGAATAGGTCAGTGAGAAATAGGTTCAGAGTGAGTTGAGTCTGAAGGAGGGTTCCGACCCGTAACGTCACCCATCCATTGTCTCCAGAGATGCTGCCTATCCCGCTGATCTACTCCAGCACTCTGTGTCTATCTACGGTGTAAACCAGCGTCTGCAGTTCCTTCCCATGCATTCGGCCAGAGTTCCTCTGGGAGATTCATCTCAAGACAAGTGACTTTAAACTAGAACAAAGTCATTGTGAATGCAGCTAAAGGTCGCATGTTAGATTCAAAGAGATTCTATCATAAAATGGAGCTTGACAATATTAAACCTTTGTCCACAATCCGTTTAACGAAAATGATGGCTTTTTCCTTGAACTAATCTTTACTTTTTGACTGTTGTTGAAGTATTATGTTGACCAAATGGGAGAGAAAAATCAAAACTTGCCATTTATTTCTTAGAAATCTGACACTCCATGTCAAATGTTTGAGTCCCTTATGACTTGTTTGAGAGATGCATTATACTTAACATAGTCATCTCATATGCCAGTTTTGCCCCATTTAGTCTAGGAATGTTTTACACCGGGCAACTTTTACCATTTTTAGAATTGTTTTCCAAAGAGCTCATTCCCCTCATGATTTTACACACACCTCTATAAGATCACGCCTCAGCCTCCGGTGGTGTAAGGTTAAAATCCTAGCCTGCCCCAAGCTCTCCCTATAGCTCAGGCCCTCGAGTCCTGGGCTACATTGAATCAATCAATCAGCAAAAGTCTTTTGTGGAGTAACTGGGTTCATATACACTGGGTTTCATTCTTAAGGGCCTGTCCCACTGTACGAGCAAAATTCAAGAGCTCTCCTGAGTTTAAAAAAAAAATCAAACTCGTGGTAAGCACGTAAAATGTACGTAGCAGGTACGTTGGAGCTCCGGACGTCTCTTAGCGGCTCGTAACGCTAACGGCAGGTACTCGGGAAACGCGGTAAGCTCGGGAAGGCTCGTGAAGATTTTTCAACATGTCCACGAGAGCCCCGAGTACCTACGAGCAGCTATTACCGTAATTCTCCCAGTTCGAATCAGGGGAAACTCGGGAGAACTCTTGAACTCGTAGAGTGGGACAGAACTCGGGAGAACTCGTAGAGTGGGACAGGCCCTTTAGGATGCTCCTTAGTATTAGTCCATCATTGTTGGTGTGTAGTAGACTGCACATTACTGGTAAGTTGTTCCATAAGGAAATAAGAATAGTGAAAGGCCTGGATAGAGGATGTTTCCACTAGTGGGAGAGTCTAGGACGAGAGATCATAGCCTCAAAGTTAAAGGACGTTCTTTTGGGATGGAGATGAGGGGAAATTTATTTAGCCAGAGGGTAGTATTCTTTGCCTCAGAAGGCCATCAGTGGATATTTTTAAGGCAGAGATTGATAGATTCTTGATTAGTACGGGTGTCAGGAGTTATGGGGAGAAGGCAGGAGAATGGGGTTGGGAGGGAGAGAAAGATCTGCCATTATTGAATGGTGCAGGAGTGTGATGGGCCGAATGACCTAATATGACTCCTATCCCTTATGAAATTACAGGGCAGAGCCTTTTACCCAGAGTTGGGGGATCAAGAACCAGGGGACATGGGTTTAAGGTGAGAGGGGAACATTTTAATAGTAACAGTGGCACAGCGGTAGAGTTGATGCCATTCAGCGCCAGAGATCCGGTTTCGATCCTGACTACGGGTGCTGTCTGTCTGGGGTTTGCACGTTTTCTCCCCGTGATCTGCGTGGGTTTTCTCCGGGTGCTCCAGTTTCCTCCCACACTCCAAAGGCGTGCAGGCTTGCAGGATAATTGGCTTGATATTATTGCAAATTGTCCCAAGTGTGTGCAGGATAATGGTAATGTGCGGGGATCGCTGGTCGGCGCGGACTCGGTGAGGTGAAGGGCCTCCTTCTGCCTTATAACTCTGAACTAAACTAAACTAAACTAAAGGAAACTGTGGGTAGCTTTTACCTCACAAAGGGTGGTGGGTATATGGAGCAAGCTGCTGGAGGAGGTAGTTGAAGCGGGTGCTGTAGCAACATTTAAAGGACGCATGGATAGGAATGTGGACGGGAAGGGTTTAGAAGGATATGGGCCAAAGGTGGGCAGGTGGAACTGGCAAAGGTGGTGCACCGTGGTCAGCATGGGAAAGTTGGGCCAAAGGGCCTGTTTCCGTGCTGTATGACGCTATGAGCTGAGCCGCACAGAGCAGGACAGGTGAGGTGATAAAGGGTATCTCTGTGGAGCAAGTCCAGGAACCATTATTCCTCCTTGAACCGCTGAGAGAAAGAGGCAATGAATGGTCACACAAGTTAGTCACACATCCGATACCCCACTCCCATTCTCAGTATTTACTCCATATAGTCGTATATCCTGTGGATGAGATAAAACAACTCTATTTGAGTGAACTGGACTCAGTAAACTGGAGAAGATCAGCTGGACAAGCAGCATCTCTGTTCAGAAGGAATGAGTGCCTGTCCCGCTGAGCTGACTTTCTTCGGTTTAAACCAGGAGCTGCAGTTCCTTCCCACTCTATTTGAGTTTAACCAGAAACAGAGCAGAAACAGGCCCTTCGGCCCACCGAGTCCGTGCCGACCAGCGATCCCCACACACCAGCACCATCCTGCACACACTAGGGACAATTTACAATTATATGATTGGAGTGGGTTTTCTCCGGGTCCTCCAGGTTCCTCCCACATTCCAAAGACATGCAGGTTTGTAGGTTAATTGACCTGTAAATAGTCCCTCGTGTGTAGGATAGAACTGGTGTACAGGTAATCGAATAGCATGGTTAGCATGGACTGGGTGGGCCGAAGGGCCTGTTTCCACACTGTATCCTGTTTCCATAATGTATCTCTGAACTAAACTACCGAAATCGGAATAATGAAATTCTTACAGCAGCATAAAAGCCCTGTCCCACGGTACGAGTTCATTCCAAGAGCTCTCCCGAGTTAAAAAAAAATCAAACTCGTGGTAAGCACGGAGAATGAACGTAGCGGGTACGTCGGAGCTCGGGGACGTCTCTTAGCGCTAACGGCAGGTGCTCGGGAAGACTCGCTAACGGCAGGTAAGCACAGGAAGAATCGTGAAGATTTTTCAACATGTCGAAAAATGTCCACGAGAGCCCCGAGTGCCGACGAGCGGCCATTACCGTAAATCTCCGCGTTCGAATCAGGGCAAACTCGGGAGAACTCTTGGAATGAACTCGTACCGTGGGACAGGGCTATAACAGGTCTTTAAATGCAGTACGGAATAGATAACATAATAAACAAATGAAAGTTCAATCATTTAAAAAAATAATATTACTCGAAAAAAGTCCTGAAGTCCTTAGGGCAACCAAGACAGTTCGTAGTTTAGTTGGTATTTGTTGTATTAGTTGCTGAGGAGAAGCTGTACCTGTGCCTGGAGGTCACGGTTTTCCGATTCCTGTACATTCTTCCCAAAGACGGGAAGAAGGAGGAGAGGTGGAGATATGCAGATGTTCAGAGAACAAATATTTGTGACTCTAAAGCTTTGGTAGAATGATTGAATGCGTGCAACTCCAGAATTGAAGGCAGCGCCAATATTGTTGGGATTAAAGAATACGAGGACTAGAGAGATAGACAATAGACAACAGACAATAGACATTAGGTACAGGAGTAGGCCATTCGGCCCTTCGAGCCAGCACCGCCATTCAATGTGATCATGGCTGATCATCCCCAGTCAGTACCCCGTTCCTGCCTTCTCCCCATATCCCCTGACTCCGCTATTTTTAAGAGTCCTATCTAGCTCTCTCTTGAAAGCATCCAGAGAACCTGCCTCCACCGCCCTCTGAGGCAGAGAATTCCGCAGACACCACTCTCTGTGAGAAAAAGTGTTTCCTCGTTTCAGAGGGGTTCAGAGGGATGTAGATGGATTTAGAGGGAGTTAGAGTGGTTTAGACGGATTTAGAGGTGTTCACACTGGTTATGGGGTGTTTAGAGGGGTTTTGATCAGTTTAGAGGGGTTTAGAGTGGTTCAGGGGGGTTTGGAGAGGTTTAGAGCGGTTTATAGAAACATAGAAGCATATGGGGTGATCTAACTCAACATTCACACAAAGGGTGGTGGGTGTATGGAACGAGCTGACGGAGGAGGTGGTTGTGGCAGGTGCTATCACAATGTTTAAGAAGCAATTGGACTGGTACATGGATAGGACAGGTTTAGAGGGGTATGGGCAGGTGAGACAAGTGTATATGGGTCATGTTGGTCGGTGTGAGCAAGTTGGGCCGAAGGGCCCGTTTCCAGACTATATCACTCTATGACTATAACACTATACCGCTAGAATCCAAAATAGGTTGTCAAGTTTAAAATTGAGATGTTGTTTAACCGGAAACCAAAGCAAAATGGTGATGAAACTGATGATCTATTTATTTCTTCTGAGGTAAAAGGAAAATTTGAATACATTTTCGCTGCAGTGAATGTTACCAGGATATTTGTTGAAGGGACTAAATAAATATCTGTAAAACCCTGCTTTCATGACTCAGTGGATTTTTGGTGGAGTATCCTATTTCTAGGCCATGTTTATTAGCTTTTAACCAGAGTGGAAAATAAGCCTTATTTTTGGTTCTAATTGCCTCAAAACTGATTCAATCAGGAACAGTGAACAAAATATTCATGCTTATTTAACCTGGACCATAGATCTTAGTAAAGAGCAGCTCTGGAACTGGCCCCTTCGTCCCACAATGTCCGTGCCGGGCCTAATGCAGGACAAGGCCCGATCTTAGTCACGTGTGTGATCAAAAAGATGCAATACATCTCTTCTAATTCTGAAAGCCTTACAGATATATTGTTTTGTTCTGTACATATGATTTATATATTTTTTCGGTCTATCAAGTGAAATTTTTATATGTTACGCTGACAATGTTTGTTTTGTGTCAGAGGGCCAAATATGACTGGTCACGTGTGTGACGTCACACGGAAGCATTTTACAAGGTAGTCAAAAATGCTGGAGAAACTAAGCGGGTGAGGCAGCATCTATGGAGCAAGGGAAATAGGCAACGTTTCGGGTCGAAACCCTTCTCCAGACTGATGTGAGGGTGGGAGGGGGTGGGGGGGGGGGGGGGTTGGGAAGAAGAAAGGGAGAGGAGGAGCCGGCCAAGCTGAGGGAGAGCTGGGAAGGGGAGGAGAAAGCAAGGACTATCTGAAATTTGAGAAGTCAATGTTCATACCGCTGGGGTGCAAACTGCCCATCGAAATACGAGGTGCTGCTCCTCCAATTTACGGTGGTCCTCACTCTGGCCATGGAGGAGGCCCAGGACAGAAAGGTCGGATTCAGAATGGGAGGGGGAGTTGAAGTGCTGAGCCACCGGGAGATCAGGTTGGTTATTGCGGACCGAGCGGAGGTGTTGGGCGAAGCGATCGCCAAGCCTACGCTTGGTCTCACCGATGTAAAGCAGCTGATATCTAGAGCAGCGGATGCAATAGATGAGGTTGGAGGAGGTGCAGGTGAACCTCTGTGTGGATTTTAATTTTTTTTTAAGCTAGAATGTTCATATCTTTAGCAGACATGCATTGTAGTTCTGTAGGTGGGAAAATAGCAATGAATAAGAATGTTTTAATGTATCACATTTGTGATGACATATGGTCACGTGTGTGACGTTTTGGTTCGCTTTCCAAAGATTGGCCCATAAACTAAACTCATCTGCCTGATCCACATCCTTCCAATCCCTGCATATCAATGCGCCTATCTCAAAGCCTCATAAATGCCACCAACGTATGAATGTCAATTTCAAGAAGCCAACTTAACCCATGCTTATGTAACTTGTATAAAAATTCAACATTTTTGGACGGACATTTTTAAAATTATTTCTGAAGTTATCAATAACCAACTGGACCCAGATCCAAAATTAATAACACTAGGATTATCAGAAGATAGCATAAACTTTACGATAAGTCAGAGACACTTTCTCGATTTCAGTCTAATAACTGCAAAAAAATTAATACTCAAATTTTGGAAAAAAACAGCAGCCCCCACAATTAAAATGTGGATTACGGAAATGATTGAGACCTTGCATTTGGAAAAAATAAGATTTGTCATAATTGACAAACCAGAATTATTTGTTAGAATATGGTCTCCATTTATTGAATTTTTAAAGAGGTGAATTGGTTTAACACAAATTCAGGGTTGAAACTTGAGTTTGGGATTGGATGAATAATTATACTTAACATCTCCTGGATCTAATCTCCACAATCTTGTTATTTGTAATTTCTTTTTTCGTCTTCTTTTCCTCTCTATTAGTTTATAGTTTCTCTTTTTTTTTCCTCTCTTTATCTTTATTCTTTAAAGACATTTTTTTAAAAAGTGAAGCTATGTAAGAAATCTGTAATTAATTTGTCGCTTACTATTATTTGTATACATGCTTCTAATTAAAAAATATATATTCCGTATACGACCTCACGGTCCTGGGCCTCCTCCACGGCCAGAGTGAGGAACAGCACCTCATATTCCGCTTGGGGAGTCTGCATCCTCTGGGCTTAAACATTGAATTTTCTCAATTCTGTTAACCGAGGCTGCCTCCTCCCCTTCCCACCTCTCCTTCAGCCCTCCGGCCCTGGCATTCCTTCTCTCTCTATCTCTCCCCCACCCAAGTCGCACTAGCTTCTCATTTTCACACTTCAAACAGCTTACAATGGCCTGTTTCCTTTATCATCGATACTTTTTTGCATATCTTTCATTCATTGTTCTTTATCTCTCCACATCACCGTCTATATCTCTCGTTTTCCTGATCCCTGACCAGTCTGAAGAAGGGTCTCGACCCGAAACGTTGCCTATCCCCTTCGCTCCTTAGATGCTGCTGCACCCGCTGAGTTTCTCCAGCTTTTTGTGTAACCCCTGATGGATTATTAACCTATGTATCTCTGTATTAACTTAGGATTTCCTCCGGGCGCTCCGGTTTCTTCCCACAAATCAAAGACGTGGGCTGAATGGCCTGTTACTATGCTGTATCTCTAAACTAAACTCAACTAAACTAAACTAACTAAATTGCAGTTTACAGATACAGCGCCCTTCGGCCCACTGTGTCCGCTCCGACCAGCGATCCCCGATACATCAACACTATCCTACACACATTGGGGACAATTGACACTTACACCAAGCCAATTATCCGACAAACCTGTACGCCTTTGGAGTGTGGGAGGAAACCGAAGATCTCGGAGAAAACCCACGCAGGTCACGGGGCGAACGCACAACCTCCGTACAGACAGCACCTGTGGTCGGGATCGAACCCGGGTCTCCGGTGCTGAAAGTGCTGCAAGGCAGCAACTCTACCGCTGCGCCACCGTGCCGGCCCTTGGATGAGGAGATGAGAAAGTGGAATAATAGAGAACTAGTGCCAACGAGCGATCGATGGTCGGCGTGGACTCCGTGGGCTGTTTCCATGCTGGATCTCTAAACTGAGGTATGTGTGCAAAGTCACCTGCCCTTACAAAGAGCTAATCACATCAAATCCCAGCTGAAATCGTCTCTATAGAAAATCCGCCATCATAAAAAGTGGTTCATATTTTGAAGCAAAAAAACATTTTTTTTTAAATACACAGTTGCAACAAGCAATTAAAAGGTTTATAATTTGTCATTTACAATGACTCAGTGCTCCCTTGCTGAGCTAATCCCCAATGTGAAGTAATAATTATTGGCCACTTTTATGTTTGCAAGCATTTACAGCTATTACATTTCCACCACATGCATTTTGGTGAATCCTTTCAGAGTAAGACTGCATTCCATTCTCCTGCATTATCTTAAATGGAAGTGAAGAGTTGTGATCCTGGGTGCACCTAAAATCAGAGTATATTTTCAGTTCAGTTTAGTTTATTGTCACGTGTACCGAGGTATACTTTTGTTGAGTGCTATCCAGCCAGCAGAAAGACAAAACGTGAGCCATTACAACCGAGCCGTTTACAGTGTGTAGATAGACGTGATAAGGGGATAGTTAATATGAAATGTTGCAGTAGGTGTACAGGTTTAAGAGCGTGGAGCGATTGTAATTATAGATCACCGGGGGCAGCACGGTGGCGCAGCGGTAGAGTTGCTGCCTTACAGCTCTTGCAGGGCCCGGAGAACCAGGTTCGATCCTGACTACGGGCGCTGTCTGTACGGAGTTTGTACGCTCTGCCTGTGGGTTTTCTCCGAGATCTTCGGTTTCCTCCCACACTCCAAAGACGTTCAAGTCTGTAGGTTAATTGGCTTTGGTAACATTGTAAATTGTCCGTAGTGTGTGTCGGATAGTGTTAGTGTGCGAGGTGATCGCTGCTCCGCATGGACTCGGTGGACCGAAGGGCCTGTTTCCGCGCTGTATCTCGAAACTCAACTAAACTAAATCACGTTCTGTGGCTAGCATGTCAATAGTCGCCTGGGTTGGGCAATGTCTTGGAAGCTTGTTCTTGGAAGAACTGTTCTGTATCGTGAGCACCGTATTATATAAAGAGGCTAAACAGGAGTTAAATAAATGGAGTTTTTCCACGTGGGAATCACCTTGATAGGGGCGGCATGGCGGTGCAGTGCTAGAGTTGCTGTCTCGCAGTGCTAGAGTCCCGGGTTCAATCCTGACTATGGCCGCTGTCTGTACCGAGTTTGGGTGCTGTGAGTGGGTGGGTTTTCTCTGGGAGATCCGGTTTTCTACCACATTCCAAAAACGTACGGGTTTGTAGTTTGTCAGAAGGAAATGCAAATGCGCTAACTTCAAGTAACCCCTGCATTCTCTCTCTTTCCATTCCTCCCCCACCCAGGTCACTCCAGCTTCTCATTCTCACCCAGCCACTGCTAACAATGTCCTGTTTCCTTTATCATCGTTACTTTCTTCACATCTTTCATTCATTAGCTCTATGTCTCTCAACATCATCGTTTCTTTTTCCCATGGCTTTTGGGCCTGAAGAAGGGTCTCGACCCGAAATGTCAGCAAGTCCTTCTCTCCAGGGATGCTGCCTGTCCTGCTGAGTTACTCCAGCATTTTGTGTCCATCTCAGGTTTGTAGGTTAATTGGCTTCAGCCTCAAATATGGGTCTCCGCTAGGATTGCAAACTGTCCCATATTAGCCGAGACATCCCGTACATTGGGCTAAATTGGGTTTTTTTTCCCATACGGAACAGCCCTTGTCCCGTATTTGACTGCTGCTACTCGGGTCGAAGGGACTGTCGGGTCGGCGAGCCGCGTCCAGCCCCGCCTCACCCGTCCCGACGTAGTGCAGCCCATGGAGTGCAGCAGCAGCACCTCGCCTGTGGCCCGGTTGGTCAGCAGCCCGGCCAGCTGTCCGACCTTCGGACCTTCGCTTACCACCGGCATCACCACCCCTCCTTCTCATGGCCGATCATCGGTTCACGTTGCTTGCCAATTCCGGCACCCAGGCCAAAACCCCTCAGCTGGCCCGTCCTGGGCCAACTCATCATTCAGCACCCCGGGCCAACTCATCATTCACCCAGCCACGGCCGAGTCGGTCAACAAATTGCCATCGGTAATTTGTCCCGTATTTTGACCTTGTGTCCCTTATTTGGGAGTGAGAACGTTGGCAACACTAGTCTCCGCTCTCAGGCAAACTCCATAGTTTGCGTTGAGTGGAGTTTTGAGTAGTTTTTGTTTCTGGACAGGAGCCTGTTCACCAGCAAAAACTTTTGTCTTATTCAGAGAATGAAAGTGGAACGGTGCCATCTCTAGAGGTTTGTTTCCTGTCAGATCACACGAAAACCACTGCCAACTCACCTGCCAAAAGTGTTGGAAGAAGCTTAATCCAAACCTCCTGTCACATCAAACACAGCCGTAGGGATCCAGAACAGGTTGGATGGAAATTCATCCTACAATCCGAGAGAACTTTTAAATCACCTTCTGGAATGGAAACTTCCAAGATTTTTTTTTGTGTGAAGCAGGATTGTCAATTGAGTTGCAAAGTCACCTTTCCTCTTCTGGGGTGGTAATTAAATGGAGAGATATTGTTTTTTTGGGGGGGATGGTTATTCTCAAGTACCTGTGCCAAATGTGCAGTCTCCATTGTTCAGTTTAGGGATACGGTGCGGAAACAGGCCTTTCGGCCCACCGAGTCCGTGCTGACCAGCGATCTCTGCACACCAGTACTATCCAACACACACTAGGGTCATTTACATTCATGCCAAGCCAATTAACCTGCAAACCTGTACGTCTTTGGAACGAGGGAGGAAACCGGAGCACCCGGAGAAAACCCACACAGGTCACGGGGAGAACGTACAAACTCCGAACCTCCAGTTTAAATTCCAGTTGGAATATTTTGAAGGACCAAGTAACCAAGAACCAAGACAGCACCAGCTGCCCTTAATAGTGAAAGTCCTTCCCTATTTCTCTTCAATCGGCAGGTTTTCTCGTGCAATTGGTTAATTCAATAAAATATTCCAAATTGTCCCTAGTGCGTAGGAGGTAGTGCTAGTGTACAGAAGGGATCACTGGTCAACATGGACTCAAAGGTTACACAAAAAGCTGGAGAAACTCAGCGGGTGCAGCAGCATCTAAGGAGCGAAGGAGATAGGCGACGTTTCGGGTCGAGACCCTTCTTCAGACTGACTCAAAGGGCCCGTTTCCGCACTGTATCTCCACAGCGAAAAAAATGAAAACAAAAGCTTTTCACTGTACCTCGGTACACCTGGCAATAAACTAAACTCAACTACTGAGATCAACTAACCTGAGCAACAATCTAATGATCTGACTATCTAATAATTCAGCTATTCACCATCAGTACATGCCAAGCACTCTGGGTGCCAAATAAAGAAGAAATGTCAACCCACTGGGAACATTCCATTTTTCTCTGCAACGTGAGATTTAAAGAATGATAACCGGACAGCTTTATTGCTCCTGTTTGAATAATGATAACCCACAGAAGTTTTCTTATTGTACGAGGGTGCGGTCTGAGAACAAATCATGCTCGCTGGCCAATTTCAGTAAACCATTCCTCGCATGGCACACCCTAATTGTAATTATATACGTCAGTTTTAAATAAATTCACTCAAAAGCATTTAGGATCTTTGGAGCTGTGAGTTTTCTTTGGGTGCAGAGTTAAGATCTCATTGCTGCGTTAAAATATTTTTCGCAATGAATCGGCTCTGCTCAAATATTTTGTGAGGCCTGTTTTCAGTGGAAAGAATCTGACATTTATTAATTTTCTAATTTTAATAAAGAATCTGAAGGGTCTCGACCCGAAACGTCACCCATTCCTTCTCTCCAGTCCAGGGATACTGCCTGTCCTGCTGAGTTACTCCAGCATTGCGTGTCTATCCGCCATTTTAACATACGGTATCAATGAAATCATACTAAGTCTTATTTGACGACAATCATCGTCAAATAACAGCACGGTGGCGCACCGGTGGAGTTGCTCCCGTACAGCGGCAGAGACCCGGGTTCGATCCGGCGACGGGCGCTGTCTGTGCGGAGTTTGCACGTTCCCCCTCCCCCGTGAACAACGTTAGTTTTCTCCGGGTGCTCTCACACTCGAAGGACGTGCAGGTTTGTAGGTTAATTGGCTTCGGCAAGAATTGTAAATTGTGCTTAGTATGTAGAATAGTGCCAGCGTATGGGGTAATCGGTGGTCGGCATGGACTCGGTGGGCCGAAAGGCCTGTTTCCGTGCTGTATTTCTAAAACCGAGCTATATTGGTAGCACAGCCTGTCTAATGCAGGCATAAAACATCTTTATTTAAATTGTGGCCAACTGGAGATGTATATCCTCAATATATGTATTTTTAAAAAAGGAAATATTTTATTTTTCAGGATTCAGGGAGCAGACAAGAAATGAGAAGATAGACACAAAAGGCTGGAGTAACCCAGCAGGACAGGCAGCATCTCTGGAGAGAAGGAATGGGTGATGTTTTGGGTCGAGACGTAGGTTTGACTTTATGGAGGGGCAAGATCAAAGTGGGTATCTTATTCCTCAATCTGATGTAAGGATATGATCTAGATGAGCGGTATAGCCTTTCGAAAGAAAATATCTCGTCAAATGATTCAATTGTACAAATGAAGGATGCAATGAGGCCCACTTTTGTATGACCATGGACAATGTGCCCAACCCATTGAAGTTCCTCTGGAGATAAGGAATTGGCGACAGAGAAGGGTCTCGACCCGAAACATCACCCATTCCTTCTCTCCAGAGATGCTGCCTGTCCCGCTGAGTTACTGCAGCATTTTGCGTCTATCTTCGGCGTAAACCAGCATCCGCAGTTCCTTCCTACACATTGAATTTCCTGGAGGATAGCTTTCCCATTTTCTCCCTGGAATCTGTACCGAATTTAAAAAAGAACCATTTTCCTGACATATTCAGGGTGGCACGTTGGTGCAGCGGTAGAGTTGTTGCGGCTTCGATCGATCCGACCACGGGTGTTGGCTTGTTTGCACGGAGTTTGTACGCTCTCCCCGCGACCTGAGTGGGTTTTCTCCGGGTACTCCGGTTTCCTCCCACAGTGTTTACATTTTACACCAAGCCAATTAACCCACAAACCTGTACAGGTATGTGGGTTAATTGGCTTTGTGTAAAATGTAAAAATTGTCCGTGACGCGTGCAGGATAGTGTTGGTGCGCGGGGATCGCTGGTCGGTGCGGACTCGGTGGGCCGAAGGGGCCTGTTCCTCCACGCTGCTTCACCATATCTAGACTTAACCGAACTAAACCTCAACAGTTTAATCAATAGGCGATAGACAATGGGTGCAGGAGTAGGCCATTTGGCCCTTCGAGACAGCACCGCCATTCAATGTGATCATGGCTGATCATCCCCAATCAGTACCACGTTCCCTGCCTTCTCCCCATATCCCCTGACTCCACTATTTTTAAGAGCCCTATCTAGCTCTCTCTTGAAAGCATCCAGAGAACCTGCCTCCACCGTCCTCTGAGGCAGAGAATTCCACAGACTCACAACCTTCTGTGAGAAAAAGTGTTCTTTCGTCGCCGTTCTAAATGGCTTACCCCTCATTCTTAAACTGTGGCCCCTGGTTCTGGACTCCCCCAACATCGGGAACATGAGGAGAAACCTTTTCACCTGTGGATCTGTGGAATTCTCTGCCACAGAAGGCAGTGGAGGCCAATTCACAGAAAGAGTTAGAATTCACAAGAGAGAGAATAGTAAGATTGAACGAGAACTTACCAGTTCGAAGGTTGATCTTTATTTTATGAGGAGTCGAAGTGAGGGATTTCGTGAACAGCCCGCCGGCGCGCATGCTCGACATACTTCAAAGTAGCGGCGTGGAATCACAGAACCAACAATAGAAATGACTTCGCATAGTATGATTGAATTGACTAAGATTACCAGATGAAAGTGATTGAGGGTTGGGCGAGGAGGGCACGAAATCCCTCACTTCGACTCCTCATAAAATAAAGATCAACCTTCGAACTGGTAAGTTCTCGTTCAATCTTACTATTTCATTTCGGAGTCACGTGAGTGACTTCGTGAAGACTTCAAAGCTTCTGTGATTACACGCCCTGGACCACGTCCATGCTGACACACCACTACCAGGGATGGATGGGAGGAACAAACTTGCTCAACAGTCCATACTGCAAAACAAGAGCATATTTATTAATAACAAATCAAACCCCTCATACGGGGACATCTCCACGTTCTTGACCTGCATTCAGCACGGCTTCTGCGAACTGTAGAGGAGCAGCAACAGGCTTGTTATAAAAACGCTGGAACACAGCTTCATTAGCCCATCCTGCGGTGGCGAGAATTTGGTCCATGGGCACCTCCATGACCCTCGCCGCTGACGTCGATGCAGCCCTGGTGGAATGAGACTTGAACACATTAGTGTCGATACCTGACTTACCCAAGACGACTCGAAGCCACCTGGATATCGTCTGGACTGTCACTCGATGATGAGGTCTCTTATGAGTGACAAGCAGGTATCTCTCCATTCCTCTGATGCATGCCGTCACGTTGACATAGTGGCGGATATGTGAGGCTAAACATAGCCTAGCATCTGCGGGGTATGCCGGGAACTTCAGCTGCAGCCCTGTGCACCCAGGTCTATGCTGCTTTAGTAGCTCGTCAATGAAAAAGACTACTTCTGTGGGGGTAGACGTCATTCTGTCGACACGAAGTTTGTGTAGTGTCTGTACCCTCTGAGCTGAAGTCAGCGCTAGTAACATCACCAGCTTCATGGTGAGTTGGTCCAGTTGGAGCCCTTCCATGGGTGACCACGTCCTGAGCAGGGTTAATATGTCCCTGACATCCCAGGTGATATTATAGCGTGGTGTAGGCGGATTCATATTGAATATACCCCGCATGAGTCTGGACACTAGCCTGTTGGATCCTACCTCCAAACTGAGGTAGAATGATAGCGCACTTCTGGCGCTGTTGATGGCACTGTAACTTAAGTGTTCATCATGGTGCAACCCCGCGAGGAATTCCAGGACGTCGGTTATTGTCACGTCATCGTACGTGATGCGAGAGCGGCTGCAGTAGGCTTCCCACTTCTTAATATGCGAGCGGTATCTTCGCCTTGTAGACTCTCGACACGACGCCCCGATGGTATCCATGGTCCGAGCCGAGAGGCCGTATTGGACTAACGGCCTGTTCAGAACCTGCAAGCCAACAAATTTAAATAGCCATGGCAGGGATGTGGCTCCCCTGAGACAGGGTAAGTAACCAATTGTGGGCAACCCTTCAAAAGGACCCAAGGTTCGTTGAGCATGTCAAAGACCACCGGATACCAAGGCTGTGTGGGCCAGTCGGGTATAATAAGAATGCCCTTGGCAGCATCTGCCTGAATCTTTTGCAATACCCGACTGATGAGGCAAAACGGGGGGAAGGCATAGAAAAACCACTTCCCCCAGTCCAGCGAGAATGCATCTAGCGCTATTGCCCCAGGATCTGGTTCCCATGAAACGTAGGTTGGTACCTGATGGTTCAACCGTGACGCAAAGAGGTCAATGTCCAGTTTACCAAATTTGGCTGTGACTTTAGAAAAGATCTCAGGATGCAACATCCATTCAATATTGTCATTAAATTTGCGTGACCTGGTGTCCGCCACAGTATTAAGCTCACCTGGCAAATAGGTAGCTGAAATCCAAATGTCTCTTTGAACACACCAGAGCCAAATTGAGTTTGCCAATTTGTCACACGAAACTGACCTGGTACCACCTATATGGTTTAAATATGCTACTGCTGTCGTGTTGTCTATTTGGAGACGGACATGTGCTCCAACAAGCTTGGAACAATACGCACGAAGTCCGTGGAATGCTGCCAGCAACTCCAAATAGTTAATCCCTTGAGTTGACTACATCGTTGATTCAAGGGTGTCCCATCTGCCACCACAACTAGAGCAATTATTCGTGGCTCCCCAACCATTGGAGCTTGCATCAGTTTGCAAATATACCACCGGATTAGCCTCCCTAATAGGCTTGAATGAGCTGCTAATGTGACACACGCACCATTGCAACTCATTTATCGCTTCGGGCGGCAGCTGCATGGACCGATCATAATGACCAGCGTTCTGTTTTAACGCAGCAATTTTAGCTCTTTGCAAATTCTGATAATGCAAGGGTCCATATCGCGCTGCCGGGAACAAAGCTACCAGCTTCCCAATTATTGTAGCTAAGTGCCGAATCGATGGTATATTGGTGCGGATTAAATCTTGACACACCTGGGTAACCTCCTCAATCTTGTTAATTGGAATGGTAACCCTCATGCTTATAGAGTTCATCGTGAACCCTAGGTAATTAATCACCTGGGCAGGGTAGAACTTTGATTTCTCTGGATGGACAATAAACCCCAATTGTTGAAATATATTGACAGCAGCTGCAACACCCTGTTCAGCCAATTCCAGGGTGTGGCCCACAATTAAGATATCATCTAAATAGGCCATAACTATATGGTGTCGTTGTCTCAAATAAGCCATAATTGGCTTCACTAATTTAGTGAACAATCTAGGGGCTGCGGTGAGCCCATTAGGCAAAGCCTAGTACTGCCAGAGTTGCCCCATCCAGATGAATTTCAAAAACCTTCTGTCACATTTCTGGACGGATACGGAATAATATGCGTCTTTTAAATCGATGCATGCCATAAAGCAACCATGAGAAATCAATGATTTGGCTGTTTCAAACGTATCCATTTTAAAATGAGTATATGTTACAAAAGTATTCAAACGGGTTAGATCAATAATGACACGACCACCTCCATCCTTTTTAGGTCTGGTGAATATGTTCGAAACAAATTCAACTGGCTCATGCACCACTCTCTCAATCACTCCTTTGTGCTCAAGACTTAACAGTTCCTTATAGCCGGCTGCCTGTTCTGCAGCAGATAATTTAAACGTTCGAGCAGGCATGTGCTGGGATGGAGGAATGTCGCCATTAATAAACTCAATTTTATGCCCCTGAATATTCTGCAACACATACTCGTCACCAGTAAAATTACCCCATGCACCCAAAAACCACCGAAGGCGACCACCAACATGTGAAGTTAAACAGAGAGAAAAGAGAGAACCAGACCCCCTCACCTCCATGGTTACCGGCGGTCCTTGACACGCGTGTGCGGAGGTGCTGGGTTGGCTTGAGGGCGCGGCGTCTTCGTTTTCCACCAGGGTCTCTGCCGACCCTGTCCTAAAAAAGACTCCTGGTGCTGGGTCTGATGTTGCTGTCATTGTGGAGCTTGAGGGTGGGTCCTCGTCGAGGTACCAGCAGACCCTCGTGATCGAATGTATGGAGACTTTGAGCCTGACGGTGTGGGGGCACTCTGAGGGCGCATGATCCCCACCGTTTTGGCTTGCTCGTCAAGCTCTTTGACTCTCTTCGAGAGGTCCTCCCCAAAGAGCTGACGGGGCGGGGGCGGCGGCGGTGGTTTGCACAATCCTGCAAACTTTGGATTGAGCGCTGGGCGGATGCTGTTTTTGCGAAACCCGTTAATTTCGTGCTGGGTCGCGCACAGGAGGGCCAGGGCATCTTCCTGGTCCAAATTCAATTCGTCCCCGTCCACCGACCGCACAAAGGCGGTAATACCGGCCGTGAGGAGCTTCAGGATCCGCTGCAGTTTTACCTCCTGTTGATGGATAGCCGCACTGATGTTGCCCCATATCGGCGTATTGACCACAGGCACGTTGAGGGAGTTGCAATTGGATGGAGCCTTGTGACGGCTCATTGCCTGAATGAGGACTTCTTCCTGTAGTTGCTGGTTGTTAAGAAAGTCCACAGTGGCTGCCAGCTTCGTGTTTAAAGGAAGTCCAGATGAATGTGGGGCCGCAAATTTGGTCGCCACATCCAGAAGATCCTCCGCTGGTACCTCCACCGGAGGTGGTATGGGATCCACCAAAACCTCCTCCTCCTGTTGTTCCAGGCTGATGGTAGAGGCTGGTGACGACGCCCTGTGCCTGTGGCTGCCCTGCTGTTGTTGGCTTTGAAGCAGGAGCTCCAGCAGCCGCTCCATACGGTCAATACGCCCTTCACCCTGAACACTCAGGTGGTCGGAGTCCTCCGGCTCTGAAAAGAAAACCGGGCTCCTATCATCGGCCCGCACCTCATCGAGGCCCTGCCGGTGCCGGTAGTTGTCGCTAACAGCCGCCGAGGCGAAACTGCGCGATTCCCGCGCGGGCGTGTTCAACCGCCTCCGTTTAGCGGGAGCTGAAGCCGCTGCCACTAAGGGCACTTGCGGCGTGGTGTCGGCACCAGCCGAAGCATGGCTACCTGAAGCCCGCGCAGGCTTGCCGGCTGCCCACATCGTGGACCTTGCCGACGCATGGTCTCGCCCACCCATCCATGGGGGGCTCGGCGACCGTGACGAGACCCGACTCAACCGACCCGTCCCGGCGTCGAGAGTCGGGGTGTGCCGGCTGGACCTCACAGCCGCCCCGGGTCTCGCCCTGGAACCTGACCGCTCCTCCGTGTCAGGCAATGCCTTAGCCCTGGCAGGGTTAGGCTTCTGGGCTCCTGCCCTGCCCCTTCTCGGGGGGCTGAGTGGAACGGGCCGTGCAGCCGCACGCCCCCTGCTCGAGGTCGCCAGCGAGCCCGCTGACGACCTGACTGCCATGGCAGGGTCCCCATGCTCTGGCGGCACACCACACTCCTCCTCGTCGAACTCCTCCGAGCTGTGGTGTGCTGGCGGATCTGGACCTGTAAACACAGGGCTTACCCACATCTCCGCCTGAGTCCCGGCCTGCGCTGCAGGTACTGCCGATGGTAAAGGCCCCGGAACTGTTGACCGGCGAACTCGTCCTGACGTCCTCCGGCCCTTCGAACTCCCATCCATGTCCTTGCTGCAAGACATAATCAGACAACAAGGACCACCAACTAAAGGTGGAATACTCACCTCCGTGGCCCCTTATGAAGGGCTGGCGAGGAGCGCGCTCCACCGCCAGCCGTCGCAGCAACGCGTTACGACGATATGTCGAGCATGCGCGCCGGAGGGCTCTTCACGAAGTCACTCACGTGACTCCGAAATGAAATTCCACAGACTCACCACTCTCTGTGAGAAAAAGTGTTTCCTCGTCCCCGTTCTAAATGGCTTATCCCTTATTCTTAAAGTCCTGACATGATTTACACCAATTGTTCTCAAATGCTATCATTTCCCTGTTTAACCTAGAAATCCAGAATCTCGTGTTCAATTGTGATACAATTCTGTTGTAGTCGCTGTTGTGACTACTCCATGTGACGGCTATTGTACCTTCATTTTGGATTGTTTCTGCTGTGGAGCTGCAAATTATAGATTGGGAATGTAAATTAAATTGATGGTAATGTTGCTTAGAGTTGTGAGCGGTGAGCGGTGGCTTTTTATTGCAACAGGCATTCACATATTTTTGCTTTTTTATTCGACATATGTTGACATCATCTGCCACAGATAGACTATGACCTAATCAAATCAACCTTTTCCTTAATCAAAATGCCTCTACACTCTAATTATTTTGGAGGTTTCTGTCTAGTCCAGTAGAGCGTGCAGTTTGTTTCAAGATGAATCATGAATAATGAGCAGTGCGTATAGTTAAATTGACTATGTTATTGATTAGTCTCAGACATGCATTTTGATTGTTTTATATGGAAGACCTTTGTAGCATTTTAAAAGGAATGGGATTGCCACTGGAGACAAGTATATTAATAATTATTTTTCAACTAAATGGTGCTAATAAAACAAACTAGCTTTGTAAACACGAAGATATTCCAAGAATAAGGGGTTGGCCATTTAGAACGGAGATGAGGAGAAACTTTTTCACCCAGAGAGTTGTGAGCCTGTGGAATTCTCTGCCTCAGAAGGCAGTGGAGGCCAATTCTCTGAGTGCTTTCAAGAGAGAGTTAGATAGGGCTCTTAAAGGTAGCGGAGTCAGGGGATATGGGGAGAAGGCAGGAACGGGGTACTGAGTGGGGATGGTCAGCCGTGATCACAGTGAATGGCGGTGCTGGCTCGAAGGGCCGAATGGCCTACTCCTGCACCTATTGTCTAAAGCAGGGAGAACAAACAATCAGCATAGACAGCACCCGTAGTCAGGATCGAACCCATGTCTCTGGCGTTGCGAGGCAGCAACTCTATGTGTGCCACTCCAAAGCTGTCTTTTATTCCATAACATAGCCATTTGATTAATTCAAACTGATCTAGATGCTCAAAGACGCTATGGGTATAAACCAGGATAACAGAGTGTGAATCAAAATTGATGCCAAGGTCAGGATTTTCTCCAATTGTGCCTTGGACTTTAGTTCCTATTAACCATATTTGCAATAATCTTGCCTGAATGACGTATGACAGCTATTAATATTTACAATTGGAAACATTATTATAGTTAGCCTCCATCTACTGAGTCGTGAACTCAGTTTACATTGATTGACCTGCTATTGATTTGGATTTGATCCCAATTGAAACAAAGCAGGATCATTTGGCAACACATACCAGCTAGAGCAATTCCAAAATAAAATTCTATCCCAATTAATTTAAACTGAAAGAAGATTCTAAACCTTAATTCACAGCCGTCCTGCCCTTATTAACTTGCCAGATAACTTACGGTGGCGCAGCGGTAGAGTTGCTGCCTCACAGCGCCAGAGACCCAGGTTCGATCCGGACTACGGGTGCTGTCTGTACGCAGTTTGTACCTGTGACCTACGTAGGTTTTCTCCGGGATCTTCAGTTCCTTCCCACATTCCAAAGGCGTACAGGTTCGTTGGTCAATTGGCTTGGTGTAAATGTAAATTGTCCCTAGTGTGTGTAGGATGGTGTTAATGTGCGGGGATCGCTGGCCGGCACGGACCAAATGGGCCGAAGGGCCTGTTTCAGCACTGTATCTCTAAACTAAACTAAAAATTTCACAGATAAATATTTCTGCACACTGACTGGCCTAACCCGATCACAGTTTAACAGTTTGTATCCTTTCATTATCAGCTCTTCCGCAGCCAACAATGGACCATTGTGGGCTCCACATTTCTTGAGTCATTGGTGCCTCAAGTCTCATACCTTTAGTTCCCCTCTCTCCTGACTCTCGGCCTGGAGAAGGGTCTCAACCCAAAACATCACCTATTCATTTTTCTCCAGGGATGCTGCCGGACCCGTTGAGTTACTCCAGCATTTTTGTATCCATCTTCCATCATCCTTTATCTATATTTAATTTAAAATTGCAATGATGGACACAAAATTCTGGAGTAACTCAGCGGGTCGGGTGGCATCTCTGGAGAAAAGAAATAGGGGACATTTTAGGTCGGAATCCTTGTACTGACTGAAATATATCGTTTTGAAATTTAAGTGGGACAAATCAGGAAATTAACTGAGATAATAACTTCACGACAATTTAAGATTTCATGGAAATTTAATAAAGTTCATTTTCCCTTGAATGCATGATTTAGTGCCCATTAATACATTACCTGTCTCATTGGTGTAGTGTAAACTAAATTGTCTATCTAAACGGCATCTACAGTTAGCTGGAGAATTGAAGAATGGTTACTTAATGAAGTTTATGTTTGAGATACAGGTTCTTCGTCCCACTGAGTCCATTCCAAACCCACTTTCACATCCACTTCCTACACGCAAGGAGCAATTGACAGCGGGCCAACTAACTCACAACCCCGCACATCTTTGGGACGTGGGATGAAGCACCCAGATGTAACCCGTACGGTCACTGGGAGAACGTGCAAACTCCACACGGACAGCGCCCGAGATCAGGGCTTCTGGCACTGCGATGAGCAACTTTACCACTGTGCCGCCCTAGTTATAAACTCATTCTGGTACAAATTGACCCAAAAAGAACAGAATTATGTACAATAAAGGAGTGACAAAAAAATTGATTTAATGAGCACATGTAGTTCCACTCTATTTGGTGCTTTCTTACTTTAGCCCGATTCACCATTTTGGAAGCATTTTCACAAATATATATATAACTTTGAACTTCCTAGTTGTAAAAGTCACCTCTGCCATTATTGTTCATCTAAGAACTGCTACCAAAATAACACCTATAATATAATATAATATAATACTTCTTTCCAGCTTCCATTGCAGAATAAAGTGTTTGTTGATTAAAGATCACTTTCGTTTGCTACTAACTGAAGAAAACAAATTCCTTCTTCTTTTGAACACTTCAGGCCGACTTTGACACTAACCATTATTATTAATTGGCTTTGAGATGCATTAGACTCCAAAGCTGGCCTACATATATTTTTATATGTACTCAAGCTCACTTGAACCAGATTTGGCATTTCATTACAGGTGTCTTTTTTGAAGTGGCCTTTTTTTTTTTTTTTAAATCTCTCATTGAGTGTATTTTACTCCTGATGTCAAAGCATTTAATTCCTTCCAATCCTTCGCAAGGTCTTCTCTAATCCAATACTTGATATTTTAAAAGCGACTGCCAAGGTTCGGAACTCAACCTGCCCCGTGCTTTTATTCTGTGCTTCAGCTGGTGATGAGGTTTCGTGGTCTGAATGACGGCCCTTCAGTTTTTACACAAAGTGGAGATGGCCAACATTTAGTTAAAGACATTCAATCATGACTTATCCCTGCCTCCTAATGCCATTTTCCTGCCTTCTCCCCCATAAACCTTGACACCTGTTCTAATCAAGAATTTGTCTATCTCTGCCTTAAAAATATCCACTGACTTGGCCTCCACAGCCCTCTGTGGCAATGAGTTCTACAGATTAGCCACCCTCTGACTAAAGAAGTTTTTAGGCAGCACGGTACCACAGCGGTAGAGTTGCTGCCACACAGCGCCAGAGACTCGGGTTCGATCCTGACCTCGGGTGCTGTCTGTACGAAGTTTGTAATTTTTCTCCCCGTGACCAAAGAGAGTTTTCTTTGGGTGCTCTGGTTTCCTCCCACTCTCCAAAGACGTTCAGGTTTGTAGGTTCATTGGCTTCGGTAAAAATTGTAAATTGTCCGTAGTGTGTAGGATGGTGTTAGTGTGCGGGGATCACAGATTGGCGCGGACTCGGTGGGCCAAAGGGCCTGTATCTCTAAAATGAACTAAACAGTGTCTAGAATAGGAAAAGGCCTCGTACATTAAAACGTAAAAAAAAATCAACATTGCAGATGCCTACTGCATCCTTACAGTCTTTAATGTTACAATTATTTAAGACTGTGGAGTTCTGTTTGAATTTTCACAGAACAAATTTACATTACGACGTATTTCAACTCAAAAGATGCAAATGTTTACTTAAATTACAAAGAATAAGAATTAGGTTTGAAGTGCAGAGGGAGTAGACAGCCAGAACCTTGTTCGAATCTTGATCATATTGAATGGCGGTGCAGGCTCGAAGGGCCGAATGGCCTACACCTTTCTATGTTTCCTTCTATTTTTCTATGTTTTTATGTTTCCCCATGGTGCAAATGTCAAAGCCTAGGGCATAACTTTAAGGCGAGAGGGTTAAAGTTTAAAGGAGATGTGCGGGGCAAATTTTTACACAGAGGGCAGATGGACCACACTGCCAGGTGGTGGTGGTGGAGGCAGATACAAAAGCGGCATTTAAGAGGCTTTTAGATGGGCACATAGATATGCAGAGAATGGAGGGATTGTCACCATGTCGTGGTGGAGAAGCTTGTGTGGACCTGAGATCCTGAGAGCGATGCCGTCTGGAGCTACGCTCCTGGTAGGGCCACCCATGGCGGTAAGGTCGAGGGGGAGGTCTCTGACAAAGAGCAATCCAACCAAGACCTCAACGGTGGAACAGGCGGAGGACGATGGCTGACCTTAGTGGAGCGTCACAACGGCTGGGAAGGCGGATGAAGGGTCTCCTGTAATCTTGGACTCCGTGCCACCGGATCCTGACACAGATCTGTCAAGGACCGTGTGGTGGCTGTCTGTGCACCAGTCTCCCCACGTTAAACAAAGTCACGCACGGGCATCCTCCAACCCTGGAGACACCCATATTGGGCCATGACAGAAGGGGACCTAAGACGGAGGGATGTGTAACATGTGGAATCAAAGAACCGCAGATGCTGGTGTAACTCAGCGGGTCAGGCAGCATTTTATGAGAAAATGGACGGGTAACGTTTGAGATTGGGACCTTTCTTCAGACCGTCTGATGAAGGGTAGTGGCCCAGAGCGTCACCTGCCCATTTTCTCCAGAGATGCTGCCTGACCTGCTAAGTGCTGACCCCAGCACTTTCTGTCTATCTTTGACACGGAACATGTGCAGGCAGAGGAGATGATTTTAACCCGGCATCAGGTTCAGCACGGACATCGTGGGCTGGAAGGCATCTCCCTGTGCTGTATTGTTCTAAAGCCCCGTCTTCTCCGCTCTCCCATTAGGCAAAAGTTATATACGTGTGAAAACGCACCCCTCCAGATTCAGGGACAGATTCTTCCCAGCTGTTATCAGGCAACTGAACCATCCTACCACAACCAGAGAGCGGTGCTGAACTACTATCTACCTCTTTGGTGACCCTCGGACTATCCTTGAATGGACTTTGCTGGCTAAACGTTATGGCTCGATTGTAATCACGTATTGTCTTGCCTCTGACTGGATAACACGCAATGAAAGGTTTTCACTGTACCTCGGTACACGTGACAACAAACTAAACTAAATTCCAAGAATAGTGGGGTGGTTTTGTTTCTGAAATAGAAACATAGAAAATAGTGCATGAGTAGGCCATTCAGCCCTTCAAGCCAGCACTGCCATTCAATATGATCAGTACCCCTAAAATCAGTACCCCGTTCCGGCTCTTCCCCCTTATCCCTTGATTCCCTTATCTCTTGTGAATTCTAACTCTTTCTGTGAATTGGCCTTCTGTGGCGGAGAATTCCACTGATCCACAGGTGAAAAGGTTTCTCCTCATGTTCCCAATGTTGGGGGAGTCCAGAACCAGGGGCCACAGTTTAAGAATAGGGAGTAAGCCATTTAGAACGGAGACGAGGGAACACTTTTTGAGTTGTGAGTCTGGAATTCTCTGCCTCTGAGGGCGGTGGAGGCAGGTTCTCTGGATGCTTTCAAGAGAGAGCTAGATAGGGCTCTTAAAGATAGCGGAGTCAGGGGATATGGGGAGAAGGCAGGAACGGGGTACTGATTGGGGATGATCAGCCATGATCACATTGAATGGTGGTGCTGGCTAAAAGGGCCAAATGGCCTACTCCTGCACCTATTGTCTATTGTCTATTGTCTCATCTCAGCTGGCAAACTCGCCATGGCGTACCAATGCACCCACACTGCGGTGAACTGCTCTTGCGCTGTGCTACTCTGCTGCAGGGTACGCTTGTCCTGTTTGGATGAGATCATCTCATGCAAAGAAAGTTGATGCCACCCTTAATGACAGCTGCAGATGAATCACTGGCTGCCTAAAACCAACGGATGTGGATAGCTTGCAGGTGTTGGCTGGTATTGCACCACCAGGAATCCACAGATACAGCCGCCGGTGGGACTGAACGTAGTGGGCAAGTTGGGGACACCCTCCATTCCTGTGACTCCCATCGCCCAGCTCCAAAGTCAAGGAAGAGTTTCCTCCACACAGTCCAGCCTCTGTCACAGTCTCCTCAAGCAGCCAGACTAGCCTTGTGGGAAAAGAAACGCAGTGAAAACCACCACCGCGTAAAGATGCCGGTCCCAACCAAGGGACAGCGACCACCTGGTCTCAGGTGTGACTGGAAGTCCTGGAAGTCCTTCAATAGGCTTCGTACATGGATGGGCCGATCGATGCAAGACCAATATGTGGCTATGCAGATGTGGCAGACACAGAATGTGAATGTGGAACATCTGTACAATCCACGCCACACCTACTGAGATGCCCACTTCTTGGTGAACAATGCTGCCTGGAAGACCTAGCGGTGGCAAACAAGAAGGCTGTCCACTGTGCAAAAGCCTGGCCAAACATCTGAAAGATAGACGATGGACACGAAAGAAGGAGAAGTCATAAATGGCCTACCCCTTACTCTTAAACTGTGACCCCTGGTTCTGGACTCCCCCGACACGGGGAACATTTTTCCTGCATCTAGCCTGTCCGATCCCTTCAGGGGGTCAAGGAAAGAACGTTCACGTTGATCGCGGCCCTGGTTCCACCAATCTTTCCACCACCACGCACAAGAGGCACAAGAAGCGACAAGACAGACACCGTTGTGTGTAGATGCCCAGAAGTGCGTTCAGCTCTGGCTGGACAACTTCTAATCTTGTGTGTGGACTCGATAAGAAGAATCCCTTAAGAATGTTATGTTTCTATAAGATAACCTCTCATCCTTCTAACTTCCAGTGAATATGAGCCCAGTCGATCCATTCTTTCGTCATATATCAGTAGAGCAGGCACCATGTCATCTCTGGGAACCCGCTCTACCACCCACCAAATGGAGCTCAGGGCCTGGCAGATATTGACGCCAACAGAGACAACAACCTGGCTGCTCAACACCCGGCGCGAGATCTAACTATTCCTTTGGTTTATGTTTCATTCGCAAGAAGAAGAAGATCCTTCTAAATTCCAGTGAATGTAAGCCCAGTCGATCCATTCTTTTCTCATATATCTGTATACAACATATTAGGGACCTTGCTTCTGAGCACCAGGCTTGTTTTAATCTACACCCCCCCCCCCCCCCCCAACTGCAGAGATTACAGCAGACAAGAGCAAACCTTGCTTTGGAGGTCAGTTGTGAGGAGAGACATGGACCTATCTGCCAAAAGCTGCAAGTGTAATCGTGGGAATATCAGAACATCAGAGGTGAGCGGTGATTCAAAATTGGCTGACTTTCAACCAGCCATGTTGAAACCAATCCCCATATGCCAGCGCCAACCTAATGAAGGGGTTTGCCATCTGGTGGAAAATGAAAGTGTTCCGCGCGCTCGATGCAGGGGAGGCCACGGGACCATCCTCATTGGCCCAGCCGCGATCATTTCGCTGCAGACTTCAACAGCTTGCTCCGTGTTTGCAAAGTCTCTGGTGATGATGATAATGTTTCCAATGGTGGCCTCATGCAGTTTTGTGTCATTATTTGATAATTAGCATAATAATCAGGTACACACTTGTGCACCAACCCAAACCAGTGTGACTTGGCACTGATTCCTGGTTTGTAGAGAAAAAAAACCTGTGGAGTCGACAGTCTACTAATCTCGAAGATTAAAGAATAAAAAGTGGGCGAGGAGTGTCCTCAGCTGCAAAATCTCCTTCCAGCTTTTCACCTGCTCCATTATCAGTTGAGTTTGGAGATGCAGCGTGTGAACAGGCCCTTCAGCCCACCGCATCCACGCCGTCCAGCGATCGGCCGCACGCTAGTTCTAAATTTAGTGTAAAGATACAACGTGGAAGTAGGCCCTTCAGCCCACCGAGTTCAAGCTAACCATCGATCACCTGTTCACATTAGTTCTATGTTTAGTGTAGAGATAGAGCGCCCTTAGCCCACCAAGTCCACGCCGACCATCGATCGCCCGCTCACACTAGTTCTACGTTTAGTGTAGAGATACAGCATGCAAGCAGGCCCTGCAGGCTGCCGAGCCCATCAATCCCCCATTCACACTCGTTCTGCATTGTCCCACTTTCTCATCCACCCCCTACATTTACAGACGCCCAATTAACCTACAGACCTGAGGATAGACACAAAACGCTGGAGTAACCCAGCGGGACAGGCAGCATCTCTGGAGAGAAGGAATGGGTGACGTTTTGGGTCGAGACCCTTCTTCAGACCTGAATCGGGTACACACTCGTGAACCAACCCAAACCAGTGTGACTTGTCACTAATTCCTGGTTTGAAGAAATAAACCTGTGTGAAGTCGACAGGCCGTGCAGCGGTCAAGTTTCTGCCTTACAGCGCCAGAGACCCGGGTTCGATCCCGACTACGGGTGCTGTCCATATGGAGTTTGTACATTTGCCCAGTGACCTGTGTGGGTTTTCTCCAGGGGCTCTGGTTTCCTCCCACACTCCACAGGCTGTAGGTTAAGCGACTCTGCTAAAAATAGGTAAATTGTCCTTAGCGTGTGTGTGTGTGCGTGGGATAGCGTTAGCATCGGGCATCGCTGATCGGCCAAAGGGTCTGTTTCCACACTGTATCTCTACACTCTACTAAACACTCCCTCTCCCCTTTGTCCTTTGATTCTTGATTCCCCTATTCTAGGTAAAAGACTCTGTGCATTTACCCTATTTATTCCTCTCATGATCTTACACACTTTTTGACCCAGAGAGTTGTGAATCTGTGGAATTCTCTGCCACAGAAGGCAGTGGAGGCCATTTCACTGGATGTTTTCAAGAGCAAGTTAGATTTAGCTCTTAGGGCTGAAGGAATCAAGGGATATGGGGAAAAGGCAGGAACGGGGTACTGATTCTGGATGATCAGCCATGATCATATTGAGGGTTACACAAAAAGCTGGAGAAACTCAGCGGGTGCAGCAGCATCTAAGGAGCGAAGGAGATAGGTGACGTTTCTGGTCGAGACCCTTCTTCAGACTCTTTTTTTCAGTTGTGTGTGGGTGCAGGAGGTGACACCAAAGCAGTCGTCGATGTAACGGAGGTAAAGGTCGGGGGTGGGGCCCTGGTATGCCGAGAACAAAGATTGTTCGACGTGCCCGACAAAGAGGCAGGCGTAGCTGGGGCCCATGCGTGTGCCCATAGCTATGCCTTGTGTTTGGAGGAAATGGGAGGAGTCAAAAGAGAAGTTAATGAGGGTAAGGACCAACTCCGCTAGGCGGAGGAGGGTGTCAGTGGACGGGTATGGGTTGCTCCTCTGGTCGAGGAAGAACCGGAGGGCTTTGAGACCATCCTGGTGGGGGATGGAGGTGTAGAGTGACTGGACGTCCATGGTGAAGATGAGAGGATGGGGGCCTGGAGAATGGAATGCGTGGAGCCGACGGAGAGTGTCTGAGGTGCCTTGAACATAGGTGGGGAGGGATTTAACAAAGGGGGATAGGATGGAGTCAAGGTATGTGGAAATGTGTTCGGTGGGGCACGAACAGGCAGAGACAATGGGTCTGCCGGGGCAGTCGGGAATTGGGTGCTGGCTCGAAGTGCCTGATGGCCTACTCCTGCACCTATGTTTCTATGTTTCTATGCTCTTACACACTGCCATTGAATAACAACCGTGCATTCCTCCCCTGCGCCTGAACATTGATTACATTGAGTAAGGCAGGCATTGTATTTGCCGGTGATGCTACTGGGAAGATACTGAAAGGCTGGAACTGGACTGTAGAAGGAGCCTGAAATGTAATCTGAGGTAAACGTAATGAGAGCTCGGCAGTGGCGAGACATAAAACAGAACAGTACCAGGTTGTAGCGTCCCGACCCAAATTAGACGAAGCTGATCAAAACATACTCTGCGATAGATTGTCACATAAAAACTTTTTTTAATTTAACAACTGCCTATTGCTATTTTCATAAAAATTAAAAGCAGGAGTTCAGTCAGAAGTACAGGAGCACAGCCATCTTTAGATTTGATTTGTTAAGTTTAGTTGCAAAATTAAGTTTAGAGCGGAAACAGGCCCTTCGGCCCACCTGGTCCGTGCCGACCAGTGATCCCCAAACTAAAGGGCCTGTCCCACCAGCATGCAACTCTATGCGATTAGCGCGACCTAACGTGGTCGCTTGAGCCGTCCGGCGTCGCAGGGCCGGTCCCACTTTGATCGCCGGAGCCGTGCGGAATTGTGCGGAGTTCGTCCCGACATCGCGCGGGGCTCCGATAAACTGACTATGTTCAAAAATTCCGCACGGCAACGGCTTGTCGGCTCGCAGTCGCCTCGACGCATTACACACCGCCTCGTCATCGTGCCTCCGTGAACCTATCTGTAGGTGCCTCCGTGACCCTCTATGTGTGTGGCTCCGTGGCCCTCTGTGTGTGTGTGCCTCTGTGCCCCTCTCTGTGTGCCTCTCTCTGTCCTGGCGAACTTACCTTAGACTTCGCTCCAAGTTCGCCTCACTTTGTGCCGCGTTGCGCCACTCACCCGACCTCCGCGCGGCCCCTGCTGCCGGCTTGGTCGCGCTTGCCGCATGCAGGCGCATGCTGATGGGAACGGCCCTGTACAGGGATCGCCCGACCTCCGCGCGGCCCCCGCTTCTAGTTTGATCGCGTTCATCGCATAGAGTTGCATGCTGGTAGGACAGGCCCTTAACACTATCCTAAACATACTGGGGACAACTGGTCACAAGCCAATTAACTACAAACCCGTACATCTTTGGAGTGTGGGAGGAAACCGGAGCTTTCTGGAGAAAACCCACACCGGTCACGGGGAGAACGGACAAACTCCGTACAGACAGCACCCGTAGTTAGAATCGAGCCCGGGTCTCTGGCGCTGTAAAGCAGCAACTCGACTGCTGCACCACTATGCCACCCTATAAATATCTGTCCGATAAATATTATTGTTTGCTTTATGAGTATGATGCATCTGCACAGATATGCCAAGAGTTTTATGGGACGTGGTGTTTATGACTCAGGGGACAAAAACTTTCAGGAGAGGGGGAGAGCACTCTGTGTGCTTTAAGAAACATTTCAGCGCCAATTCAGTACAACAGAAGCTGCTGTTTCTCAGAACAGTATGGCACATTTGCACAGCCGTAGAGTTGCTGCCTCACAGCGCCAGAGACCCGGGTTAGATCCTGACTGCGGGTGCTGTCTGTACAGAGATGGTATGTTCTCCTTGTGATCGAGTGGGTTTTCTCCGGGTGCTCCGGTTTCCTCCCGCACTCCAAAGACATGCAGGGTTGTAGGTTAATTGGCTTATGTAAATTTGGCCCTAGTGTGTTGGACAGTGTGATTGCTGGTCAGCGCGGACTGAAGGACCTGTAACAGTGTGGGTTTTCTCCGGGTGCTCCGGTTTCCTCCCATAGTTCAAAAATAAAAACAGGTTTCTAGGTCAATCAGCTTTGGTGAAATTGTAAATTGTCCCTGGTGTGCAGGATAGTGCTGGTGTACGGGGTGATCGCTGGTCGGTGCGGACTCGGTGAGTTGAAGGGCCTGTTTCCGCGCTGTATCTCTAGCCTACAGTAAAATCTAAGGAAACTGGGTGAGGCATGTTGTTACATGTTCAGGCCGGTCACCTCTCCTGCGTTCTCCAGGATCTGTGTTTACCTGTCTGTCAGCCTTGGCGTGCTTTCATCTGAGTTGGTAGCAGTCATAAGTCACAAGTGATAGGGGTAGAATTAGGCCATTCGGCCCTTCAAGTCTACTCTCCCATTCAATCATGGCTTATCTATCTCTTCCTCCTAACCCCATTCTCCTGCCTTCTCCCCATAACCTCTGACACCCGTACCAATCAAGAATCTATCTATCTCTGCCCTAAAATTATCCACTGACGGCCTCCACAGCCTTCTGTGGCAATGAATTTCACAGATTCACCACCCTCTGACTAAAGACATTTCTCCTCATCTCCTTCATAAAAGAACGTCCTTTAATTCTGAGGTTCTGACCTTTCTGCTTCATACAGCATGGAAACAAGCCTTTCAGCCCAACATTCCTACTTCTTCCAGGTGCTCCGGTTTCAATAGACAATAGGTGCAGGAGTAGGCCATTCGGCCCTTCGAGCCAGCACCGCCATTCAATGTGATCATGGCTGATCATCCCCAATCAATACCCCGTTCCTGGCCCCTGGTTCTGGACTCCCCCAACATCGGGAACATGTTTCCTGCCTCTAGCGTGTCCAAACCCTTAACAATCTTATACGTTTCAATGAGATCCCCTCTCATCCTTCTAAACTCCAGAGTGTACAAGCCTAGCTGCTCCATTCTCTCATCCCGGGAATTAACCTTGTAAACCTATGCTGCACTCCCTCAATAGCAAGAATGTCCTTTCTCAAATTAGGGGACCAAAACGGCACACAATACTCCAGGTGTGGTCTCACTAGGACTCTGTACAACTGCAGAAGGACCTCTTTGCTCCTGTATTCGATTCCTCTTGTTATAAAGGCCTACATGTCATTAGCTTTCTTCACTGCCTGCTGTCCCTGCATGCTTACTTTCATAGACTGATGTACAAGGACCCCCAGATCCCATTGTACTTCCCCTTTTCCCAGCTTGTCGCCATTTAGATAGTAATCTGCCTTCCTATTTTTGCTACCAAAGTGGATAACCTCACATTTATCTGCATTAAACTTCATCTGCCATGCATCTGCCCACTCCCCCAACCCAGGGAGTGGGTTCCTCCCACATCCCAGGGAGGTGCAAGTTTGTAGGTTAATTGGCCCCCTGTAAAATGCCCCCCTGGTGCGTATGGAGTGGATGAGAAGGTGGGGTAACACGGAACTGGTGTGAGTGAACAATCCATGGTCAGCACGGACTCGGTGGGCCGAAGGAGCTGTTTTCCACGCTGTATCTCCAAACCTCAATAAACACACATAACAGCACAGTGGCAGCACGGTGGTGTAGCGGTAGTGTTGCTGCCCTACAGTGTTTACAGCGCCAGAGACCCAGGTTCGATCCCGACTACGGGTGCCGTCTGTACGGAGTAGACACGTTCTGCCCGTGACCGGCGTGGGTTTTCTCCGAGAACTTTGGTGTCCTCCCACGCTCCGGGTTGGTAGGTTAATTGGCTTGGCATAAACGTAAAAATGTCCCTCGCGTAGGATAGTGCATTAATGTGCGGGGATCGCAGGTCGGTGCGGCCTCGGTGGACCGAAGGGCCTGTTTCCGCGCGGTATCTCTAAACTCTACAGCACAGCACTCTTTAAGGATTTGACAATGATATTGATATTGCAGAGATATATTCCCTTTCATCAAGAGTAGCTGACAGGCTAACTACAACAATTATTGCTCCAAATAAGTTGTATGAAAGCAGAAGTGATTTGGACACAAAAATCTATTTTCTTCTCCGCAGCACCTACTTTCACATCGTTAAGAAAATGCTCTATTTTCTCTTGCATTCTCCATTGATCATTATTTTGCCTGCTCACTCACACTCTAAGTCCCTGTAATATCCACACCATTTGCTGCACTCCGTAACTTTATATCATCTGCAAATTTGGATCTACTACCATCGCTTAATCCAAGCCATGAATATAGATGGAGAAAGAACAAAGAACCTTGCTGGAGCAATCATTATAATCAGCCTCCTGCAAGCATTCCTTTTATCCCTCATTCATATCTCATCTTTTGAAAGAAATATTTACGCTGGAGCCATTTTTCGTCTGTTCGTCTTTGGAATGGCGCCGAGGAGGCGTGGCGGTAGAGTTGCTGCCTTAAGGATCTGTCCCACTTACGCGGCCTTTACATGCGACTGCCGGCACCTGTGATAGGTCACCAAAATTTTCAACGTGTTGAAAATTCAGCGGCAACCAGAAAGACGCTACGACTCTTTGGAGACCCCTCACGACCATAGGAGACTTCTCACGACCGTGCAGGCGACCCCTGGCAACATGCCGCGGGTGACCTCTCACGACCAGAGGAGACCTCTCATGACCATACCGCCTACATGGGCGTCAGAAGTCTATGGTCGTGAGGGGTCTCCAAAGACTCTTTCTGGTTGCCGCTGAATTTTCAACATGTTGAAAATTTCAGCGACCTATCACGGGTGGCGGCAGTCGCCTGTAAAGGTTGCATAAGTGGGACAGGCCCTTTAGAAACATAGAAACATAGAAATTAGGTGCAGGAATAGGCCATTCGGCCCTTCGAGCCTGCACCGCCATTCAATATGATCATGGCTGATCATCCAACTCAGTATCCCGCACCTGCCTTCTCTCCATACCCTCTGATCCCCTTAGCCACAAGGGCCACATCTAACTCCCCCTTAAATATAGCTAATGCAGCGCCGGAGACCCGGGTTCGATCCTGACTACGGGTGCTTGTCTGTACGGAGTTTGGACGTTCTCCCCGTGACCCGCGTGGGTTTCCTCCAAGATCTTCGGTTTCCTCCCACACTCCAAAGACGTTCAGGTTTGTAGGTTAATTGGCTTGGTATAAGTGTAAAATTTCCCCTGGTGTGTGTAGACTAGTGTTAGTGTGCGGGGATTGACGGGCAGTGTGGACTCAGTGGGCCGAAGGGCCTGTTTCCGTGCCGTATCACTAAACTAAACTAAATTAAGATAGATTTGAATGGTAGAAGAAAAGAGAGTTTCCTTTCTGATGAACTTTAAAGAGCATGCCCTTGGGCCTTTCCGTCTCCGTGCCAACCAGCGATCACCGCGTACACTAGGGCTATCCCACACACACATACACATACACTTTTACCGAAGCTAATTAACCTACAAACCTGCACGTCTTTGGAGTGTGGGGTTAAACCAGAGCTCCCGGAGAAAACCCACGCAGGTCACGGCGAGAACGTACAAACTCCGTACAGGCAGCACCTGTGGTCAGGATTGAACCCGGATCTCTGGCGCTGTGAAGAATCAACTCTACCACTGCACCACCGAGACGCCCCCGAAGTGCTGTGAAGGAATATTAGACCGAGAGTCGCAGGAGCGCCAAGGAGTTAAGGTGCGGGGAGCGAATCTTGAGGTGTTGACAAATTGAGGATTTGACCAAGGTTGACACCTGCTATTATCAGAGTATTCTCCCCGCTCTGCCAGCGTGTGTGGTCACAGCTGGACACGACAACTAGGTAATTATCAGCTTGCCCTCAAAGATGCAGCTCCTCTGGAATGGATTGAGAGGAAAATGGTTTCTTATCCTGTATCCCCAGGGTTTGAGAAAAGCGGGAAAGGAGGTGGGTAAACCAATAAAATAGTTACATTTAGAAAGAACAGTGCAGCTGAAGAACAGGCCCTTCAGCCCACTATGTCCGTGCTAGATAAATTAAATTAATCTCCTGTGCCTGGACGTGATCCTTATCCCTCCATTCCCCCGGATACAAAATTCTTAAGGGGTTTGGACAGGCTAGATGCAGGAAGATTGTTCCCGATGTTGGGGAAGTCCAGAACAAGGGGTCACAGTTTAAGGATAAAGGGGAAGACTTTTTGGACCGAGATGAGAAAAACATTTTTCACACAGAGAGTGGTGAATCTGTGGAATTCTCTGCCACAGAAGGTAGTTGAGGCCAGTTCATTGGATATATTTAAGACGGAGTTAGATGTGGCCCTTGTGGCTAAAGGGATCAGGGGGGTATGAAGAGAAGGCAGGTACAGGATACTGAGTTGGATGATCAGCCATGATCACATTGAATGGCGGTGCAGGCTCGAAGGGCCGAATGGCCTACTCCTGCACCTATTTTCGATGTTTCTATGTTTCTATATCCATGTGTCGATCTCAAACCCCACTGTCATTTCTGCCTCCACCACCGCCCCCTGCAGGTGCGTTCTAAGTGCCCGCCACCACTTTGTCACTTTTTTTTCATTTTAGAGATACCGCGTAGAAATAGGCCCTTCGGCCCATTGAGTCCGCGCCGACCAGCGATCACCCTGTAAGCCGGCTCTACCCTGCACCCACTAGGGACAATGTTTACAACTTACCTCAGAGCCAATTAACCTTCAAACCAGGGGAGTGTGGGGGGGAACCGGATCATCCAGAGAAAACCCACGCAGGCCACGGGGGAGAGCGTACAAGCTCCGTACAGACAGCACCCATAGTCAGGATCGAACCCAGGACTCCGGCGCTGCGAGGCAGCTACTCCACCGCTGCGCCACCGTGCTGCCTCTGAGTCTCAGAGAAAAAACGATTTGAGGAAAATTCTGAAGAAGGGTCTCGACCCGAAACATCGCCTATTTCCTTCGCTCCATAGATGCTGCCTGACCCGCTGAGTTTCTCCAGCATTTTTGTCTACCTAAGGAAAATTACACTTCTACACCAATTAACTTCTGTTCTCAGGATCAGAAAATAGTCGCAGTTTACAGTTTGCAGTTTAGTTTATTGTCAGTGAAATGCTTTTGTTGTGTGCTAACCAGTCAGCGGAAAGACCGTACGTGATTGCAATCGAGCCACTTACAGTGTACAGATCCAGGATAAGGAGATCATCTTTAGCGCAAGGTAAAGCCACAATCCCAAGGACATGCCGGCTTGTAGCATAACTGGCTTACAAATTGGCGCCCCCCATGTCCAGCAAGTGGATGCGACAGTGAAATAAGATGGAACTCGCGTGAAAATTTACACAAAATTCTGGCGTAACTCAACTGGTCAGGCAGCAACTCTGGAGAAGAGGAATAGGTGTCAGTATGACCCAGTTTGCTGCCTGTCCCGCTGAGTTACGCCAGCATTTTGTGTCAATTTTCTGTGTGAAACCAGCCCCTGCATCCCCTCTCTCTCTATCCCTCCCCCACGCACCAGCTCTCTTGTTCTCGCCTAACAAATAGCTAACAATGGCCTGTTTCCTTTATCATTACTTTTTTGCATATCTTTCATTCATTTGTTCTGTATCTCTCTACATCACTGTCTATATCTCTCGTTTCCCTCTTCCCTGACTCTCAGTCTGAAGAAGGGTCTCGACCCCGAAACGTCACCCATTCCTTCTCTCCAGAGACGCTGCCCGTCCCGCCGAGTTACTCCAGCATTTTGTGTCTATCTCCGGTGTAAACCAGCATCTGCAGTTCCTTCCTGCGCATAGAGCGAGTCTGATCGATGGCCGGCGTGGACTCGGTACATGTGACAATAAACTAAACTGTGAACAACCGAGGGTTCGCAATCCTTTTTTCTGGTTATTTATGGCCAGTACATTGCGTTTTGTAACTCTGATCAATTTTACATTTCTTTTCTCCTCTCAGTTCACGTAATGTTGCAAAGTTATCAAATACCGTTTCTGTATATGAAGTCAAGTCACTTCTATTTCTATAGCACATTTAATAAACAACTCTCGTTGTCCAAAGTGCTTTACATTGGTGGAGGTACTAACGTTATACAACAGTGGTCCATAGATGAAGTACATACATAATTACATACATATAGCCCTCCCTCAGAGGACGTCAAGAAAGGCTTGAGAGTAAAGGTGAGTTGTTAGTCTCGACTTAAAGTAGTCGATGGAGGGGGCAGTTCTGATGGGAAGAGGGATGTGGTTCCACAGTCTAGGAGCTGCAACCGCAAAGGCGCGGTCGCCCCTGAGCTTATGCCTAGACCACGTGATGTTCAGTAAAAATATAAAGGGCGACACGGTGGCGCAGTGGTAGAGTTGCTGCCTCACAGCGCCAGTGACCCTGGTTCGATCCCGACCACGGGTGCTGTGTGCGCGGAGTTTGCACGTTCTCCCCGTGACCTGCGCGCGTTTTCCCCGGGATCTCCGGTTTCCGGTGTGCAGGATGGTGCAAGCGTGCGGGGGGATCGCTGGTCGGCGCGGACACGGTGGGCCGAAGGGACTGTTTCTGCACTGTATTTTTCAACGAAAAGAAAAATGAATCTCTGCAGGGTTGTTATATAGGATAACAGTTTTGCTTCATCCCCGGCTGAGATGAGGTTGTGCCAGTTAAAGTGCTTTTTGAGCGGGATACTACTTGCACTGCTGTTCATAATAACAAAATGCTTTATTTATAACCATTGCGAATTGTACAATCTAACAATAGATTATACACTAAGAGCTTCCATTCTCATTCACTGCGTACATCTGTGGTCCCAATATCCTCAGAGCTGAAACGTGGAGTCACACGGAATAGTGAAAGGCCCGGATAGAGTGGACGTGGAGAGGATGTTTCCACTAGTGGGAGAGCCTAGGACCAGAGGGCACAGCCTCAGAATTAAAGGACGTACTTTTAGAATGTATTTAGTCAGAGGGTGGTGAATCTGTGGAATTCATTGCCACAGAAAGCTGTGGAGGCCAAGACAATGGATGTTTTTAAGGTGGTGATTGATAGATTCTTGATTGGTACGGGTGTCAAGGGTTATGGGGAGGGGGCAGGGAAACAGGGTCGAGAGGGAAAGATAGATTAGCCACGATTGAATGGCGGAGTAGACAAGATAGACCTCCAGTCCTAGACCCTTCCACTAGCGGAAACATCATCTCCACATCCACTCTATCCAGGCCTCTGGTTTCGGGTCGGAACCCTTCTTCAGGCCCGAAACATCACGTATCCATGATCTCCAGTGATACTGCCTGACCCACTGAGTTACTCCAGCTTTTGTGCCTTCCTATGGTAAACCAGCATCTGCAAATCCTGCATTAGTTTCAAATATTACTTCAAATCAGTTATGTTTTTTTTTTAGTTTGGAGATACAGCACGGTAAAAGGCCCTTCGTCCCACTAAGATCACCCCAACCAGCGATCCCCGAGCACTGACACTATCCTACACACACTTGGGGCAATTTACAATTTTACCGAACCAGTTAGCCAACAAACCTGTATTCCTTTGGAGTGTGGGAGGAAACCAGGGCACCCGGGGAAAACCCACGCGGTCACGGGGACAACTCCGTACAGAGAGCACCCGTAGTCGGTATCAAACCCGGGTCTCTGACGCTGCGAGGCAGCAACTCTACCGCTGCGCCACCGTGCCACCGTAATTCTCTTTCCAAAACTAATTACGGACTGCTACTGCTTAATTTTCTGTCTGAACTGATGCTAAATCTTTTTTCTCGTGAATGTGTTGGCCCCTTAATGTGAATAATAAAAGTATTCATACGCACTAGCTGAAATTATTACTTTAGCTCTCTGGAATTTGAGTTATGCACAATTTGATAAATGTAGACTCTGATTTAAACGCTGCTTTTTGATCTTTTAAAGTTAAAACCAAACGGCTGGCTGAGAAGCGGAGTTATCAAGTTTACGAGCTTCTTGCTGTTGTTTGAAGTCGGTGTCATTTCGAAGCAGTAAAATCTGTTGACGCTCCTTGCATTGAAAGTTACTCCGGTGCTAATTTTATTCTGGTAGTCACAGGGTGATGGAATCTTGTAACCCTGCGATGACTTCTACGATTAGTTGAAAGAAAGCTCGGGAGTTTTGGAGAGGTTCTGCTGTAAAAAAAGGCAGAAAACAATAGCTAGCTGTCTCGGGCCACTGATATAAACTGATCAGACAAATGAATCTTGCAGGCATTTCTTATAGAGAGGAGATTGCTTATCGATCTATATCAAAATATTCATGCTAATCCTGAACAGTGGAGAGTATTTCCAAGCAGAGTTAATAATCTGATTGCTGTCCTGTCGAGTACAATTCACTGAACTAGGAGCTTTAATCAGTCTGGGGTCTTGCAGTCAAATGTATTTTGCTGTTTAAATTTAGACTGGTGACAGTGATTGAAGATGCCTTATAAAGGTGTTGACAAATCAAATTGTTTGTTGCAGCAGTGTTTTGCTAGAGATCAAGTCTAAAGTAATATGCAGTGAATTTGTTCATTCCAAGTGGGGTAAAAGGAGTGATAAAATTCACCTGGGTCATTATTAAAGACATGGGATTGATCAAAGATATGCTGTGCCCTTAGAGAACGGCATTTGCAGTTTGGGCCTTTTTGACCACTTTACCTAGTTCTCTGCTTTTGTGTGCTTTACAAAGGCGTTGTTTCTCAAATAAAATGAGAAAAATGATTTATACACCAGATAAAATATGATATTTTCATATTAATTGGTATTATATAGGGCAGCACGCAGAGCGGTGGAATTGCTGCCTTACAGCGCTGAGTTCGATCCTGACAACGGGTGCTTGTCTGTACGGAGTTCGTACTTTCTCCCCGGGTTTTCTCCGAGATCTTCGGTTTCCTCCCACGCTCCAAGGACGTGCAGGTTTGTCGGTTCACGGGCCTGGTTTAACTGTGAAATTGCCCTCAGTGTGTGCGCGGGGGATAGCGTTAATGTGCGGGGATCGCTGGTCGGCGCAGACTCGGTGGGCAGAAGGGCACATTTCCAAAGCTGGATGTCTAAATTAAATTAAACTAAACTTAACCAGATTAGTAAAGTGACCAGGGTACATCCGGTATTGCAAATACAATAATCCTACTTGTTCAAAAATCCCAAGCATTCTTGGAATCAGTCAGCTGAATCCAGCATGCCAAAGAATTGTCACAATCTAGCCGTGTGGATTGAGCTCTTGGCTGTGGATTTTGCAATGACGTATTGCCCACAACTGCTAACTCCACAAGAAAGATGTTTCAGCTTGCTATTCTTCACATTAAAGCACAATCTAATTTATCCAACCGCAAGTTTTAAAAAAAAACCCATGATTGCTTCCTTATCAAATATAACGGTACGGAAAAAAAAAGTGGAAATCATTCCAAATCTGTGGCAGTACTGTAGCGCAGCGGTAGAGTTGCTGCCTCACAGCGCTGGAGACTAGGGTTGGATCCCGGCCACGCGTGCTGTCTGTGCGGAGTTTGCACGTTCTCTCTATGACCGCGTTAGGTTTTCTCCGAGATCTACGGTTTTCTCCCACACTGCAAAGACGTACAGGTTTGTAGCTTACAATGGCCTGTTTCCTTTATCATCGATACTTTTTTGCATATCTTTCATTCATTGTTCTTTATCTCTCCACATCACTGTCTATATCTCTCGTTTCCCTGATCCCTGACCAGTCTGAAGAAGGGTCTCAACCCGAAACGTCGCCTATCTCCTTCGCTCCTTAGATGCTGCTGCACCCGCTGAGTTTCTCCAGCTTTTTGTGTAACCCTTGATTCTCCAGCATCTGCAGTCCCTTTTTTTAACAGGTTTGTAGGTTAATTGGCTTGGAATCAATGCAAATTGTCCTTTGTGTGTGTGTGTAGCGTAGTGTTAAGGGGGAATGCTGGTCGGCACAGACTCGGTGGGCCGAGGGGCCTGTTTCCGCGCTGTATCTCGAAACTAAACTGTTATTTTTACATAACAGTACGTACATTTTTTTGAAGAGAAAATCTAAAGAATTATTAAGTGAATTGCACTGTTGTTCCTTCCTATTTGACTTGTATAATTGCTTTTCTTTTCAGCTCGGTTTTTTCCCTGAGGAGCCCACAGCCGTCAGGAGTTAGTGCGATGGGTCACCTTGCCAAAAACTCAATAAGCCCAGGGTTTCTAATAATGAATCACAGGATAGCAATCAGAGTATGAATGTGTAGGAAGATAGACACAAAACGCTGGAGCAACTCAGTGGGACAGGCAGCATCTCTGGAGAGAAGGAAAGGGTGACTTTTCGGGTCGAGACCCTTCTTCAGACCCTTTGTTAAACCAGAATCAGCAGTTTCTTCTTACACAATGTGTAGGAATGAACTGCAAATGCTAGTTTACATTGGAGATAGACACAAAATGCTGGAGTAAATGGGAACAGGCAGCATCTCTCGAGAGAAGGAATGTGTGACGTCTCAGGTCGAGACCCTTCTTCAGACCGAAGAAGGATCTCCATCAGAGTAGGAATCTTGACTTCCATTTGCAGTGCGGTGCAGGTTGACTTTATATTCTTGGCAAAGATCAATGAGGCGTGTAGGAAGGAACAGCAGATGCTGGTTTAAACCGAAGATAGACACAAAACTGAAGAAGGCTCTCGACCCAAATCTTTGCCTATTCCTTCTCTCTGGAGGCACTGCCTGTCCCGCTGAGTTACTCCAGCTTTTTGGGTCTATATAAGATCAGTGAGGCAGCTGGGTAGAAAATCTCAAACATTTCCTGCCCATCAGGGTCATAGTGTCAAACAGCACGGAAACAGGCCCTTCGGCCCAACCCGTCCATGCTGACCAACTCCACTCTTGAAAGTGTAAGACCTGACGCGGATTTGTTTTTTATATCTAAAATTAAATTCCCATCATTGATATTTTGCCTGTTTTAACATTAATCAATATTGGGCATTGGGAGTAAAAGCTTGAATTGAAAAATAAAGATTTGAGTAAGAAATTCCTCATCATCACCATTCAAAAGGTACGTCCTTTTATTCTAAGGCTGTGCCCTCTGGTTCTTGAATCTCCCATTGCCGGAAACATCCTTTCAACATCCACTCTACCTGGGTATTTCATTATCCAGCGGGTTTCAATGAGGTCCCCGTTCAGCCTTCGAAACGCCAGCGAGTGCAGGCCCAGACCCATCAAACGCTGCTCCTAGATTAACCCAATCACCCCTGGGATAATTCTGGTAAACCTCCACTGGACCTCTCCAATGCCAGCACGTGCTTCCTCAAACGTGGGGCCCAAAACTGCTCATGATTTTCCAAATGTTGACCCTTGACCCTTGAACTGTGGCCTCAGCAGAGCCTCAGAAGCCTCATTGACGGCACTCAGTCCCACCACTGTCCATCTAAATTCTCCCTCCACAAGAAGGACAGGTTTGTAGGTTAATTGGCTTGGGTTTGTATACTTGGTATAAGTGTAAATTGTCCCTAATGTGTGTTAGAATAGTGTTAATGTGCGGGGATCGCTGGTCGGTGCAGACTCGGTGGGCCGAAGAGCCTGTTTCCGCACTGTATCTCCAACTAAAACTAAATCTAACAAAAACTAATTTTTTTTAAATTTAGTAAAATTAATACAATTTTGTTTTTAAACTCATTTTTACTGTGGTCCCCAATACTGTGACTGGGGCGGCACAGTGAGTGGCGCAGTTGTAGAGTTGCTGCCTCACAGCGCCAGAGACCCAGGTTCAATCCTGACTACGGGTGTTTGTCTGTACACAGTTTGTATGTTCTCCGCATGACTTGCGTGGGATTTGTACGAGATCTTCAGTTTCCTCCCACACTTTGAAGACGTACAGGTTTGTAGGTTAATTGGCTTGGTGTAAAGGTATAAACGTCAAATTGTCCCTGGTGTGTGTAGGATAGTGTTAAAAATGCGGGGTTCGCTGGTGGGCGGACTCGGTGGGCCATTAGGCCTGTTTCCGTGCTGTATCTCTGAACTAAACTAAACTAAACTAACAGCATCTTATATTTCGCTTGGACGGCTTACAGCCCAGCAGTATGATTTTGATTTCTTCAAGTAACTTCAAGTAACCCCGGCATTCCCTCTGTCTCCATCCCTCCCCCACCCAAGTCGCACCAGCTCCTCGTTTTCACCCAACTAACAGCTACCAACGGCCAGTTTCCTTCATCATCGGTACTTTTTTTGCGCATCTTTCATTCATTGTTCTTTATCTCTCTACATCACCGTCTATATCTCTCTTTTCCCTTTCCTCCTGACCCTCTGTCTGAAGAAATGCTTGTGATCATCCCCAACCTGGAGCGAAGGCAGGAACGGGGTACTGATTGTGGATGATCAGCCATGATCGCGTTCAATGGCGGTGCTGGCTCGAAGGGCCGAATGCACCTATTGTCTATTGTCTATTGACTATTGAGTCTCGACCCGAAACGTCACCGATACCTTCTCGCCAAAGAAGCTGCCTGTCCCGGCTGTGTTACTCCAGCTTTTAGGTCCACCTTCGGTTTAAACCAGCGTCTGCAGTTCTGCCTTAAACTAAACAAAACTCGGCTGGTGTTATTTCTGTCCAGGTGGATTGTTGGTGCTTGTGTAACAGAACATATTGTACTGCATGTGTGCGTTCCATCGCTAAGGGAAACGTCATTTTAAACTTAAAAATTCCCCTAAGCAAGTTCTGCCGTCTATAAATAAGCTTTGAAAGACGCAGCTCACTTCTGTTGTCAGTTTGAGTCTTATTTTTAGCAAACTATTCCCAGTGTAATTAGAAATTATCTAAATTACAGCTACCCCGCATTTGAGGACATTTATTGTTAAACACGTTTCTTTCATTGCTGATGACATTTTTTTGTTCTATTCACCGTGCGTTATTTTATAATTCTCCTCCTGAAATAATTTAACAAGGAGGAATGCCAAGAGTGGTTATGTTCCCTTATTTATAATTCTCTGCTGAAAAGAAAATATGATACATTTCCTGAACTGGGAACTGATTCCTCTTTGCGTGGAGCTACCCATTTTATCGAACGTGTGGCTCTGAAACGCGGTGCAAATATTGGTCGCTGCTGATGGAGCCTCAGGCCAGACTCTCCACTATTGACTCCATCTACATTTAATGCTGCCACAGGAAAGCAACCAACATAATCAAAGACCTCCCCCACATGACAATAATAAACCTAATCTAATCCTCCACCTCATTGTGGACATTGGACTTTGTCTCTGGAACTGATGCGCTACAATGCTGAGAACTATATCCTGCCCTCTGTATCTTCCCCTTCACTTTGTCTTGTGTGTGTGAGTTGGGCTTGACTGTATTCACAGCATATAGTCCTCCAATATTTTCGCCACCCCCAACGGATCCCACCACTGGCCACTTCTTCCCATCTCCACTCCTTTCTGCTTTCCGCAGAGACCGTTCCCTCCGCAACTGCCTGGTCAACTCGTCCCTTCCCACCCAAACCACTCCCCTCCCCGAGTACGTTCCCCTGCAGCCGCAGAAGATGCAACACCTGTCCCTTTACCTCCCTCCCCCCTCAACTCCATCCAAGGACCCAAACAGTCTTTCTAGGTGAGGCAGAGGTTCACTTGCATCTCCTCCAACCTCACCTACTGCATCCGCTGTTCCAGGTGTCAACTCCTGTATATCGGAGAGACCAAGCGCAGGCTCGGCGATCGTTTCACTGAACACCTCCGCTCAGTCCATCTTAACCTACCTGATCTCCCGGTGGCTCAGCACTTCAACTCCCCCTCCCATTCCCAATCTGACCTTTCTGTCCTGGGCCTCCTCCATTGTCAGAGTGAGGCCCAGCGCAAATTGGAGGAACAGCGCCTCATATTTCGCTTGGGTAGTTTACACCCCAACGGTATGAACATTGACTTCTCTAACTTCAAATAGCCCCTTGCATTCCCTCCCGCTCCATCCCCTCCCCCTTTCCCAGTTCTCCCACCAATCTTACTGTCTCCAACTACATTCTATCTTCGTCGCGCCCACTCCGCTGACATCAGTCTGAAGAAGGGTCTCGATTCGAAACGTCACACACTCCTTCTCTCCAGAGATGCTGCCTGTCCCGCTAAGTTACTCCAGCATTTTGTGTCTACCTTCGATTTAAACCAGCATCTGCAGTTCTTTCTTACACACTTGATTGTGTTCATGTTGTGGATTAGCTGCTTTGGTAGGGTAGCATGCAAAACAGAGCTCTTCACTGTACCTCGGTACACCTGACAATAATGCTAAACCTAAATCCAAATTTGCACAACCTCACAGTAATAGCAAAGTCCCTATATAGTACGTGGGAAGCAACTGCAGGTGCTGGTTTGCCCCAAAGATAGACACAAAATGCTGGAGTAACTCAACGGGTCAGGCAGCATCTCTGGAGAGAAGGAATAGGTGACGTTTCGGGTCTTGAACTTTCTCTTTTACCTGACCCCCGCTGAATTACTCCAGCATTTTGTGTCAAGATATTTAGTACATTTGCTTTAAATATGGAACAACTTCAAGCAATGGAGATTACCTGATGGACACAAAGTGCTGGAGCAACTCAACGGGACAGGCGGCATCTCTGGAGAGAAGGAATGGGTGACATTTCAGCTTCAGACATCTGAAGAGGGGTCTCGACCCCAAAACGTCACCCATTCCTTCTCTCCAGAGATGTTGCCTGACCCGCTGAGCTACTCTATTTTATTTTATTTTAGTTTAGTTTAGTTTAGAGCTACAGCGCAGAAACAGGCCCTTCGGCCCACCGGGTCCGCGCCGACCAGCGATCCCCGCACATTAACACCATCCTATACCCACTAGGGACAATTTTTACATTTACATTTACCAAGCCAATTAACCTACAAACCTGTGCGGAAACCGAAGTTCTCTGAGAAAACCCACGCGGGTCACAGGGAGAATGTACAAACACCCTACAGGCAAGCACCTGTAGTCGGGATCGAACCTGGGTCTCCGGCGCTGCAAGGCAGCAACTCTACCGCTGTGCCACTGTGCCACTGTTCGGTGTAAACCAACATCTGCAGTTCCTTCATACACATAAGATTTCCCGACACCTGGTTTTAAGGCGTTGTCAGTGCAGCAGGTGATTCATCTAACTGAGAGTATCGTAAGACATACTTTAAAAAAGGACCCACACCGACAGTGAAATTAATAGCTTGCTGCCAGCGGAGAGATACTGTACCAGATTTGGCTCGGATACAAAACAGTAAAGCAACATCTGTACTTTTACATATGCAGTGACTGTTGGCTCCAGGATCTCATTGGAGAAAGAAGCATATATTTGATACTAACTTGATCATCCCGCGTACAAATTGCAATACAGATGTGACGCATTAATCACGATTTTCAGTGGTAGAACCAGCAAACTGAGCTTAAGCAACATGAGGCTGCTGAAGTGACTGTAGACAAAATAGTTTTCGGATCGAGTCGGCCAGCGCACAAGGGCGACACAGTGGCGCAGCGGGTAGAGCTGCTGCACCGCAGCGCCAGAGGCCCGGGTTCGATCCTGATCTTGGCAACAGTCTGTGTGGAGTTTGCACGTTCTCCCAGTGATTTCCTCCAGGTTTCCTCCAGGCGCTCTGATTTCCTCCCACACTCCAAGGTTTGTAGGTGAATTGGCTTCGGTAAGATTGATAAAATTGTCCCCAGTGTGCGTAGGATAGTGTTAGTGTACTGGGTGATTGCTGGTCAGGTCGACTCGGTGGGCCGATGGACCTATTTCCACGCTGTGCCTCTAAACTCCAGAGTCTGAAGATTGTAATCATGTGTTGTCTTTCCGCTGACTGGGTAGCACGCAACAATAAAACATTCCACTGTACCTCGGTACACGTGACAATAAACTAAACTCAACTAGAAACATAGAAACATAGAAACATAGAAAATAGGTGCAGGAAGAGGCCGTTCAGCCCTTTGAGCCAGCACCGCCATTCATTGTGATCATGGCTGATCGTCCCCTATCAATAACCCGTGCCTGCCTTCTCCCCATATCCCTTGACTCCACTAGCCCCTAGAGCTCTATCTAACTCTCTCTTAAATCCAGCCAGTGATTTGGCCTCCACTGCCCTCTGTGGCAGGGAATTCCACAAATTCACAGCTCTCTGGGTGAAAACATTTTTTCTCACCTCAGTCTTAAATGACCTCACCTTTATTCTGAGACTGTGGCCCCTGGTTCTGGACTCGCCCAACATTGGGAACATTTTTCCTGCATCTAGCTTGTCCAGTCCTTTTATAATTTTATATGTTTCTATAAGAAATCCCCTCATCCTTCTAAATTCCAGTGAATACAAGCCTAGTCTTTTCAATCTTTCCTCATATGCCAGTCCCGCCATCCCAGGGATCAATCTCGTGAACCTACGCTGCACTGCCTCAATCACAAGGATGTCCTTCCACAACTAGAAGAATAAAGTCGTTTTGATCTTCCCGTTGTGTTCCAAATTGTCACTTTTGCCACTGACAGGTATCAAGGGTAACGGGGAGAAGGCAGGAGAATGGGGTTCGGAGGGAGAGATAGATCAGTCATGATTGAATGGCGGAGTAGACTTGATGGGCCGAATGAATAAAGGGGAAGCCATTTAAGACTGAGTTGAGAACATTTTTTTTCACCCAGAGAATTGTGAATTTGTGGAATTCCCTACCACAGAGGGCAGTGGAGGCCAAGTCACTGGATGGATTTAAGAGAGAGTTAGATAGAGCTCTAGGGGCTGGTGGAGTCAAGGGATATGGGGAGACGGGAGGCACGGGTTATTGATTGGAGACGATCAGCCATGATCACAGTGAATGGCGGTGCTGGCTCGAAGGGCCGAATGGCCTCCTCCTGCACCTATTTTCTATATTTCTATGAATGGCCTAATTCTGCTGCTATCACTTATGACCATGATTTTTTGGAATACTGAAAGCCATTGGTACTTTTATAGAGGTAATTCTGTAGGTTTCAAGGGTAATAACTTACCCAAGAGGGGACAGAATTACTCACAGCCTTGACGTGACGTGAACAGAATGCCTAATAAACATTGTTTACCCCTACCGTATTAGACAAGGGAGTTACATTTAATTTTAATTGAGTAATGTCCTCCTTTACCTGCAATTTGTTTTGTGAATCTTTCCAGTTGCCTTATTCCACGGTAGCTTAAGGTTAGAAAAACACCATTCATTCTCATTTTGGCACCCCCTCCCTTACCACAGAAACCTGGCCAGGATTGAGTGGTGCCAAAGAATATTTCTTTCCTTGGTGAGGTCAGAGCACCTCCTCTCGTCTACCACCAGCCCACGTGGCTCCCTGTTCCCATCCCGACGCTCCGTTTTGTTTTCCTTTTGCTTTTTAAGGACATTTAAGTTTTTCAAGACTGACGTTGAAATTCCATGGTAGAGCCAAATGGGCCTGTCACACTTAGGTGATTGTTCACAGCAACTACAGGCGACTAGTTTGTCGCCACATGTTTGCCGGTGGTCGCCGGGAGTCGTCTCCTCAGCCGCGCAAAAAGTCGTAGCGTCTTTCTGGTGGCCGCTAAATTTTCAACATGTTGAAAATTATTTGGCAATAATGGGTTTGACGCCAATGAGCGTAGCTTGGCTTCTCCTGACGTAGGTGCTGTCGTAGGTTGTCGCCAGGATGACTTAGGTTTTCGCAGGTTATTCAGTGACCTGTTACGACTATGGCAGTCGCCGGCAGTTGCCTAAACAATCGCCAAGTGGGGCAGGCCCATTATTCTTTGCATTTTCAGAGTATGGTGGCTCTATGGAACAAGCTGCCAGAGGAGGTATGTAGGAAGGAACTGCAGATGCTGGTTTAAACTGAAGATAGACACAAAAAGCTGGAGTAACTCAGCGGGACAGGCAGCATCTCTGGAGAGAAGGAAAGGGTGAGTCCCTTAAGGACTCAGCTAGAAACGTTACTTATTCCTTCTCTCCAGAGATGCTGCCTGTCCCGTTGAGTTACTCCAGCTCTCTTTGTCAGAGGAGGCAGTTAAGGCAGGTAATGTCAGATTCATAGATAGGAAAGGATTAGAAGGAGATGGGCAAAAGATGGGCAATTAAGACTAGCTTAGATGGGGCATCTTGGCCTTATTGATCTAGAAAGGTTAAAGTATTATGCTTAATTTTCTTGTTCAGTGCTGCTTTATTTGCCACATATATATATAAAATATGTATAAAATTGTCACAAGTGTATAAAATCATGAGAGGAATAGATCAGGTAAATGCACAGAGTCTATTACCTGGAGTAGGTGAATCGTGGACCAGAGGACATAGCTTTAAGGTGAAGGGAAAAAGATTTGAGGGGTAACGTTTTCACACAAAGGGTGGTTTGGTGTATGAAACAAGCTGCCAAAGGAGGTGGTTCAGGCTGGGACTATCCCAACGTTTAAGAAATGGTTAGACAGGTACATGGATAGGACAGGTTTGGAGGAATAAGGGCCAAACGCGGGCAGATGGGATTGGTGTAGCTGGGACATGTTGGCCGGTGTGGGCAAGTTGGGCCTGTTTGCACACTGTATCGCTCTATGACGCTGTGACTCTATATGCAACAGTGATATTTAGTTTGCATATTTATACATACACATGCAGCGGCGCCTGCTGGCTCACGCAGGTATCGAACCCGGCGTTCAGAAGCCGTGGTCACATGTCTCAGGGGGGGCTGCTGTTTTCGCGCAGTTTCGCTTTTGCGCGGCAGTTGTGTGCTGACCACTGTTGTGGCCAGACGCGTTTGTATGGACCGGTGAACCAGGAAGTTATTTTCAAAATCAATTATTTAATAAAACTTGGTTGCAGTTCATGCATCCGCCAAACACCCACCCTTTTCCCCCAGGGATGCTGCCTGACCCGCTGAGTTACTCCAGCACTTTGTGTCTATCTTTGGTATAAACCAGCATCTGCAGTTCTTTGTTTCTACAATTACCTGCTCAGAATGCACGACAATATTCAAACAAACAGTGGTGTATTACATGCCGTGCATACATGTTAATGCCCTAGAAAGGAACTGCAGCTGCTGGTTTCAACCAAAGATAACCCAGTCGTATGAATATTGATTTCTCTTAGCTTCAAGTAACCATTTCATCCCCCCCACCTCCATCCCTCCCCCACCCAAGTTGTTGTACCAGCTTCAAAGTCGTCATTCATAGCAAAAGGATTTGAGTAATGGAGCAGGGAGGTTCTACTGCCGTTGTACAGGGTCTTGGTGAGACCACACCTGGAGTATTGCATATAGTTTTGGTCTCCAAATCTGAGGAAAGACATTCTTGCCATAGAGGGGGTACAGCGAAGGTTCACCAGACTGATTCCTGGAATGGAAGGACTTTCATATGAGGAAAGACTGGATAGACTCGGCTTGTACTCGCTAGAATTTAGAAGACTGAGGGGGGATCTTATAGAAACTTACAAAATTCTTAAGTGGTTGGATAGGCTAGATGCAGGAAGATTGTTCCCAATGTTGGGGAGGTCCAGAACAAGGGGTCACAGTCTAAGGATAAGGGGGGATTCCTTTAGGACCTAGATGAGGAAAACATTCTTCACACAGAGAGTGGTGAGTCTCTGGAATTACCTGCCACAGAAGGTAGTTGAGGCCAGTTCATTGGCTATATTTAAGAGGGAGTTAGATGTGGCCCTTGTGGCTAAAGGGATCAGGGGGTATGGAGAGAAGGCAGGTACGCGATACTGAGTTGGGTGATAGCCATGATCATATTGAATGGCGGTGCAGGCTCGAAGGGCCGAATGGCCTACTCCTGCACCTATTTTCTATGTTTCTATGTTTCTATATCCATGTGTCGATCTCAAACTATTTTCTATGTTTTCTATGTTTCTGTGTCTTGTTTAGTCTCATTGTCTGTTACTTGTTTTCACCTAGCTCACAGCCAACAATGGCCTGTTTCCTTTATCATCGTTACTTTTTTGCATATCTTTCATTCATTTGTTCTATGTCTCTCTATGTCACCGTCTATGTCTCTCGTTTCCCTTTCCCCTGTCTCTCAGTCTGAAGAAGGGCCTCGACCCGTACCCTCACCCATTCCTTTCTTCCCAGAGATGCTGCCTGTCCCGCTGAGTTACTCCAGCTTTCTTGTGCCTATATACATTTTAAAGTTATTTTTCAACATCGCAATATATGTGCTTGTTAGACAATATTAAGAAGGACTGGTAGAAGCATAGAAATTAGGTGCAGGAGTAGGCCATTCGGCCCTTCCAGCCAGCACCGCCATTCAATATGATCACGACTGATCATCCAAAATCATCAATCTGAAGAAGGGTCTCGACCCGAAACGTCGCCTATCTCCTTCGCTCCTTAGATGCTGCTGCACCCGCTGAGTTTCTCCAGCTTTTTGTGTAACCATCCAAAATCATTACCCTGTTCCTGCTTTCTCCCCGTATCCCTTGATTCCGTTAGCCCTAAGATCTAAATCTAACTCTCTCTTGAAAACATCCAGTGAATTGGCCTCCACTGCCTTCTGTGGCAGAGAATTCCACAGATTCACAACTCTCGGGGTGCAAGCGTTTTTCCTCATCTCAGTCCTAAATGGCCGACCCCTTATTGTTAAACAGTGACACCTGGTTCAGGAATCCCCCAACATCGGGAACATTTTTCCTGCATCTACCCTGTCCAATCCGCTAAGAATTTGTTAATGTTTCTACAAGAGTGGGATGGTGATGTTTTTGTTTTCCCTATCAGTGAAAATTCCATGGTTAGAGTATTTACCATTCAGTCATAATACTGTGAAAAATATAGTGTAAGATACATGATAGTGGATGAAATAAAGATTGATAGAGCATTCAGTGAGATGATTTCTTCTCTCCTCTACAAAAGCTATTTAAGTTATTTATTTATTTATTTTACTTGGCATATGAATGCAGTATTTATATATTATTAATCATAAAGGATACCTTCTATTTTTGTTGTGCCTGTGCTGAACTGAGGAGCAAAAACATATTTTCCACCTCACTGGAGACCCTCAGACTACCTTTAATCAGACTAAACTGGACTTTGTGTATGAAGGAACTGCAGATGCTGGTTTCAACCGAAGATAGACACAAAATACTGGAGTAACTCAGTGGAGACCCTTTCTTCAGACTGGAGTGTGAAGAAGGGCCTCGACCCGAAACGCCAGCCACTCCTTCTCTCCAGAGATGCTGCCTGTCCCACTGAGTTACTCCAGCATTTTGTGTCTTTACTGGACTTTATCTTGCACTGAACGTTATTCACATTATTCCCTTTATCACGTGTCCGTACACTGTGGACGGCTCGATTGTAACCACGTATTGTCTTTCCGGTGACTGGTTAGCACGCAACAAAAGCTTTTCACTGTACCTCGGTACACGTGACACTAAACCCATCCAAACTAAACCCTGGATTTTCACCTCAAACTCAAACACAAACTCAGCCGCTGATCTCCAACTGCATGAGCTGCTGATATTAACGTGTCCTAACAAAAGAGTCCAATATGGTTTTTTTCCCCAAAGAAGGCCCTGACTTAAAATGTCACCTATCCATGTTCTCCAGAGCTAGTGCCTGTCCCACTGTGGTGGATGTCTATGTTAACTTTTGTCTAGTGGTGTGTCTTGGTGCTTTTTGTTTAGTATGGCTGTATGGCAATTTGCATATCACTGTCCCTTAATTGGTACGGCTTGACTTTGTAAGATCACTCAGGAAAGTCAACTTGCCACAACGGCTGCTAGTGTCATTCTAGCGTTGCGCTGTAGAGAGTTGCCCTGACACATGGCATCCAAGTGTGCTACAGCATCAGTTCTGCGGCTGGCGACAAGGCTCTGCAGAGTCATCCATGCGGCCCAGTAGATCACCAACACATACCTGCCGGCCCTGGAAGAGATCTACAGCTCTCGTTGCCTGCGGATGGCATCACGCGCACTAAAGGACTCATCCCATCGCACACATCACTTGTTTGCCCTTCCGCCCACCCACGGGGAAGCGTTAAGGGCCTGTCCCACTTGGCCGTCATTTGCACCTCATTTACGCGTCATATGTAAAATAGGTCAACGCGTCGTGATGTTCGACGTCGAGCGCAAATCAGGCATCAGCACGCGTCAGTACAGCCGTCTGGTGCGTGTGACATCATTTGAATACCCCGCGGCGCACGGCAGGACGTTGACGTAAGGACGTTGACGTGGGGTGACGTAACCATGCTTCAGCACGCGATACACGTGAGACGTCGGAATGCCAGCGTATGACGCCAATGCGTCAGCGTGCATACGCGATAAGTCACACAGGTGGCGAGTGAAGATTATGTTCCTGTACTAATTCCTGGAGCGCGCACGATACCGCGCACCGCCGCATACGATTGAACGCCTCAACCTAATTTACATATTACGCATAAATGAGGCGCAAATGACAGAATAGAATAGTTTCTTTATTGTCATTGTAACATGGACCATGTACAACGAAATTTAAAAATGTCAGCCAGTCAGTGCACCATTCAAACCATAAAAGCTAACGATACATGCAAGGTAAAATATTAAAAAAGATGATAAACAACTAAAATAAATATGAAATATAAAAACAGCCACGCATAAACACCCAACCCTACATCCTTCTGTTGATTTCACAGTGTACCAACCACAGTCCCTTAGTCCCCGAGTTCCTTGGCGGCTACATTTAGTGCCTTTATAGCAGTGGGGTAAAAACTGTTTTTAGGTCTGTTTGGCCTTGTCCTTGTAGATCTGTACCGTCTGCCTGACGGCAACAGTTCAAACAGGAAGTATCCGGGGTGGGAAATATCCTTTATAATATTCTGGGATTTTTTTGATGCAGCGGGAACTGTGTAAGTCCTCCAAGGTAAGGAGAGGGCAGCCGACAATCCTCTGGGCGTTGTCAATGGCCCCCTGGAGCGCTTTCCTCTGAGCCGCTGTGCAGCTGGTGTACCACACGCATACACAGTATGTTAGGATGCTCTCAATGGAGGACCGATAAAAGGACCGCAGCAGTCTCTGTGTGATGTTATTCTTCCTGAGCACCCTCAGGAAGTGCAGTCTCTGCTGGACCTTTTTCAGCAGCGCAGAGGTGTTCACGCTCCACGTCAGGTCCTCCTCAATATGGATTCCCAGGAAGCGGAAATCCGCCACCCTCTCCACACAGTCGCCTCTGATGATTAGTGGTACCAGCTCCGTTTTGTTCTTCCTGAAGTCTATTATTATCTCCTTGGTCTTTAAGGTGTTCAGGAGCAGGTTATTTTCCCCACACCACACTGTCAGCTGCTCCACCTCATCCCGATAGGCGTACTCGTCCCCCCCCGGAGATGAGCCCCACCACCGTAGTGACAGGCAAGTGGGACAGGCCCTTTACACATCACACACCACAAGATTAACGATCAGTTTCACCACTCTGAACTCCGCACTGAACACACAGCCCCCATAGCCAATATTGTGTACTGCTCAACACTATACTGAGAAATATTGTACATTATGGCTTGATTTGACATTTTTGTATTTGTTATCCGTTATTATTTATCTGCTACGTTGGAGCTCCGCTCGGGCAGTGCGCCTGAAATTGTGTTGTGTGTATTTACAATGACATTGTGTATTATTACTGTTATTATTATTATTATTGCACGTGACAATAAAAGTCCTTTGAAACCTTTGATTTGCTCTAAGCTTTGAAGGAGGACTCCGACCCGAAACGTCACCCAGCCCTTTTCCTCCAGAGATGCTGCCTGACCCGATCAGTTAAGGGCCTGTCCTACCAGCATCCGACTCCATGCGATGAGCGCGATCAAACTAGAAGCGGGGGCCGCGCGGAGGTCGGGTGATCCCCTGTACAGGGCCGTTCCCACCAGCATGCGCCTGCATGCGGCAAGCGCGACCAAACCGTCAGCGAGGGCCGCGCGGAGGTCGGGTGAGTGGCGCAACGCGGCGCAAAGTGAGGCGAACTTGGAGCGAAGTCTTAAAGGTAAGTTCGCCAGGACAGAGAGGGGCACACAGAGAGCGGCACAGAGGCACACACACAGAGGGCCACGGAGCCACACACAGAGAGGGTGACGGAGACACCTACAGAGAGGTTCACGGAGGCACGACGTCGAGGCGGTGTGTCATGCGTCGAGGCGACTGCGAGCCGACAAGCTGTTGCCGCGCGGAATTTTTGAACACGGTCAGTTTTTCAGAGCCCCGCGCGATGTCGGGACGAACTCCGCACAATTCCGCACGGCTCCGGCGATCGAAGTGGGACCGGCCCCGCGACGCCGGACGGCTCAAGCGACCACGTTAGGTCACGCTCATCGCATCGAGTTGCATGCTGGTGGGACAGGCCCTTTACTGCAGCACTTTGTGTCTCTCTTTGAATTACGCCAACGCTTCTTAAGGGTCTGGACAGGCTAGATGGTGTAAAAATGTTCCCGATGTTGGGGGAGGCCACAACCAGTGGTCACAGTTTAAGAATAAAGCATAGACCATTTAGGACTGAGTTGTGGAAAAACCTTTTCACCATTCTGAAGAAGGGTCTGGACCCGAAACTTCACCCATCTGGTCTATCCTGAGATGCCGCATGTCCCACGGAGTTACTCCAGCATTTTATGTCTATCTTCGATATGAATATTGATTTCTCCAACTTCAATAACCCTCACATCTTCCCTCTCTCTGTCATCCCCCCCACCCCCCCACCCCCCCCCCCCCCAAGTCATACTAGCTTCATAGCCGTCTTGTTGCGTTTCATTGTCTGTAACTGGTTTTCACCTAGCCTACAGCGAACAATGGCCTGTTTCCTTTAACCATGTTACTATTTTGTAAATCTTTCACTCATTTGTACTGTCTCTCTCTATAATCACTGTCTATATCTCTCGTTTCCCTTTCTCTTGACTCTCAGTCTGAAGAAGGGTCCTGACCCGAAACGTCACCCATTCCTTTTCCCCAGAGCTGCCTTCCGACCCGCTGAGCTACTCCAGCTTTTTGTGTCTATCTCCGAAGCAATAATCTAACTGCCGGCGCAAAAGTATATTTGGTGCTGTCAAATTATCCTGCAATCTTCTGTTTTATGTAGCATATTTTATGATGCGTTACCATCCGTGATAATAGCTTACTGTGATTATTTACATATTGAAGAATGCCCATTCATCTGTCGCGAACAACTGCCCCATAATGAGCTGACACATGTTTCACAGTAAAATAACTTGCGTGCTTACACTCTGCAAACAGAGTCAAATGACGGATGACTCTTACACTGAACATTCATAACTTAACACCTTAACTACATAGATGGAGGGGACAGGTGGCACTTTTAAGCCCAACGAGAAAAAAATGTTTGCAAAATCATCTCTACTGAAAGTATTATTTTGTACTTTGCATTAAAGGCACACTGTTATTGGTAAGCACCATGCAAAAACAAAAGTGATTGTTGTCTTCCTGAGAAAATGAATGACTTAGACTTAAAATATTGTTATTTCGTAGCGCCTATAAACGTTAAAGTCCCTTATGAATATATATTGACCAATATTGTATTCATATTCCCAAGGAGAAGAAAAATAAATATTTCATTCCGCTGCTTCACAGAAATTGAGTTATACTCCAATGCTGACATGCAGGGTAAGACAAAAGATAGGAGGCCAATCCGTACTTAGGTCCAGCTGCCTGCATTTATGGCTATTTATCGAAATGAGAAGTGCATTCTCAGAGGTTACATTTGGACTATTTATTGTCATTGAGCATCAAATGTGGGCCCCGTTTGTTTCAAGATACCATCCTGACTTCACTGTATAAACATTTTAAATGACGAGCATTATATTAGTTAAAAGCCATAAAACCCCAGCCTCAACCCTTAACTGTAATGTAAATCACAGAAACTGTAGTGGAAGAGGAACGAGGAAACAAACCTCTGAGATAGCAGCACCATAATAGGCCTTCCCCTCGAGTGTCCATTAATTTTCTGTTAAGGTTGAATATTTTAGCCGCGTGGTACACTGGTTTATCATCTGCTCTGCAGTTCACCCTTTTTTAGTTTAGTTTAGTTTAGGGATATACAGCGCGGATACAGGCCCTTCAGCTAGGGTTGCCAACTTGCTCACTCCCAAATGAGGGACAAAAGTGTCAAAATACGGGACAAATTCCCAACGGCAATTCGTTGACCGAATCGGCCGTGGCTGGGCGAATGATGAGTTGGCCCGGGTGCTGGACTGCACACAAAGCCCAGCCGGAGGGGCCAGTTGAGGAGTTTTGGCCCGGGCCCGCGCGACACCCCATCCAACTCGCGAACCGGTGATCAACCCTATCTTTGGCCCACCAAGTCCGTGCCCGGCCAGGGAATCACGCCACATTTACACTACCCTACACACACTAGGGACAATTTTTTTTGATGCCAAGTCAATTAACTTACAAACCTATACATCTTTGGAGTGTGGGAGGAAACCGAAGATCTCGGAAAAAACCCACGCAGGTCACGGGGAGAACGTACAAATTCTGCGGAGACAGCGCCCATAGTCAGGATCGAACCTGGGACTCTGATGCTGTGAGGCTGTAGCTCTACCGCTGCGCCACCGTGCCGCCCAAGATGATTTAAAGAATAAGAGATTTAAATAGTTGTCTCATTGTCCCCGAGCATTAACTGACCAAAAGTGCCCTCTTTACAGCAAGACCCCTGTCTTTCTTTGGTGACACATGGAACTACAGATGCTGGCTTACAAGAGAGTCAAGAATGTTTAATGGATACAAAATACTGGTGTAACTCAGCGGGACAGGCAGCATCTCTGGAGAAAAGAAATGGGTGACACTTTGAGTCAAGACCCTTCTTCAACTCTCCAGAGAGATGCTGCCTTCCCCGCTGAGTTACTCCAGCATTTTGTGTCTATCTTCGGTTTAAACCAGCATCTGCAGTTCCTTTCCTACATTTTTAATCTCTTGCGACAAGTGATGGCATCCACTGATTGTCGCCGGATGCTTGCGTCCCTTTCAGGACGGACGATGACAGCGAGGTCAACATCTGTATTTGCATATCTTTCATTTGTTTGTTCAATATCTCTCTATGCGTGGCAGATGCAGTATAATATAGATAAATGTGAGGTTATCCACTTTGGCGGCAAACACAAGGGGGCAGATTATTATCTCAATGGGGTTAGGTTAGGTAAGGGGGAGGTGCAGCAAGACCTGGGTGTCCTTGTACACTGGTCACTGAAAGTTGGCGTGCAGGTACAGCAGGCAGTGAAGAAAGCTAACGGAATGTTGGCCTTCATAACAAGAGGATTTCAGGAGTAAAGAGGTTCTTCTGCAGTTATATAGGGCTCTGGTGAGACCACATCTGGAGTATTGTGTACAGTTTTGGTCTCCTAATTTGAGGAAGGACATCCTTGTGATTGAGGCAGTGCAGCGGAGGTTCACGAGATTGATCCCTGGGATGGCGGGACTGTCATATGAGGAAAGATTGAAAAGGCTAGGCTTGTATTCACTGGAGTTTAGAAGGATGAGGGGAGATCTTATAGAAACATATAAACTTATAAAAGGACTGGACAAGCTAGATGTAGGAAAAATGTTCCCAATGTTGGGCGAGTCCAGAACCAGGGGCCACAGTCTTAGAATAAAGGGGAAGCCACTTAAGACTGAGGTGAGAAAAAACGTTTCCACCCAGAGAGTTGTGAATTTGTGGAATTCCCTGCCACAGAGAGCAGTGGAGGCCAAATCACTGGATGGATTTCGGAGAGAGTTAGATAGAGCTCTAGGGGCCAGTGGAGTCAAGGGATATGGGGAGAAGGCAGGTACGGGTTATTGATTGGTGACGATCAGCAATGATCACAATGAATGGCGGTGCTGGCTCGAAGGACTGAATGGCCTCCTCCTGCACCTATTGTCTATCTTTCTATATTTCTATCACCGTCTATATATCTCTCATTTCCCGCTCCCCCTGACTCTCAGTCTGAAGAAGGGTCCCGACCCGAAACGCCACCCGTCCCTTCTCTCCAGAGATGCTGCCTGTCCCGCTGAGTTACTCCGGCACTTTGTGTCTATTAACCAGAATGTAATATTTCCCACAGATCCCGTTTAGTTTTGAGTCGCAGTGTATGACAGAGGAGGCCTGGTATTATTTTATTTGACTGCAAGAAGCCGCTGCAGGTGATAAACAAGTTTTTTGTCATTTTACTAAGTGTTTTAGAAATACTCAGTGCCTGGTCTATTACAAGACAGAAGAATAAAGCCTTCCTGTCACCTCCAGTAATTTAATGACAAAAGAAAGAATGTTGTAGATGTGAGTTTAGCACAATGCTGAATTGTTCTTCCATTTAAAAAAACCTCACACTACCAATTAGTGCTATTTTAAGTGCAGCATCTCAGAGCAGATAGACTGCAAGTTTTTTTTTTCTAATTTTTACTTCGGTTTTGAAGCATGTCTGAAACATATCAGTGCTTTGAGGCTAAAATGGAGGAGTGATGTTTTCACACAACACCAGGGGCATATTGCACAATAAGCTGCATCTAAACTTCGCACTGAAGTCAGACACAAAATGCCGGAGTAACTGAGAAAGGGATCGGCAGCATCGCTGGAGAAAAGGAGTCGAAGACGTCTCGGGTCGAGACCGTTCTTCAGACTGAGAGTGAGGGGACAGGGGAAGGAGAGATGTAGAAACATAGAAAAATAGGTGCAGGAGGAGGCCATTCGGCCCCTTGAGCCAGCACCGCCATTCAATATGATCGTGGCTGATCATCCACAATTCGTACCCCGTTCCTGTTTTTTTCCCCACATCCCCTTGATTCTGTTAGCCCGAAGAGCTATATCTAAAGGGCCTGTCCCACTTGCCGATTTTTTTTGGCAACTGCCGGCATCAATGATTGACGTATCAGGTCACCGAAAAATACGTGGCGTGATGCGGCGATGACACGGCGTGATGATGTCATGACGCGCGGTGTTTTTTCAAGCGCCGCAACATTTTTTGTCACCGCTGGATTTTGAAATGTTCAAAATCTTTTGGCGACACTGATATGATGCCGGCAGTTGCCGAAAAATATCACCGAGTGGGACAGGCCCTTAACTCTCTCTTGAAAACATCCAGTGAATTGGCCTCCACTGCTTTCTGTGGCAGAGAATTCCACAGATTCGCAACACTTTGGGTGAAAAACTTTCTCCTCATCTCAGTCCTAAATGGCTGACCCCTTATACTTAAACTGTGCCCCCTGTTTCTGGACTCGCCCAACATCGGGAACATTTTTCCTGCATCCTGCCTGTCTAATCCTTCAATAATTTTATATGTTACCATAAGATGCCCACTCATCCTTCTAAATTCCAGTGACTACAAGCCCAGTCGACCCATTCTTTCATCATAGGGACAGTACTAGGGCACAGAGCCGGAGGGGGGGCGGGGAGCGGGGGGGTGGACGGGTGGGGGGATCACAGAGGTGGAGCAGCAAGAGAGGTTCGATCCTGACCTCGGATGCTGTCTGTGTGGAGTTTGCACATTTAGTTTTAGTTTCATTTGGAGATACAGCGCAGAAACCGGCCCTTCGGCCCACTGGGTCCGTGCCGACCAGCAATCCCCGCACATTAATACTATCCTACACACACTAGGGACAATTTTTTTTTTTTACATTTACCAAGCCAATTATCCTACAAACCTGTACGTCTTTGGAGTGTGGGAGGAAACCAAAGATATCGTAGAGAACCCACGCAGGTCATGGGTAGAACGTACAAACTCCGTACAGACAGCACCCGTAGTCGGGATCGAACACGGGTCTACGGTGCTGCATTCGCTGTAAGACAGTAACTCTACCGCTGCGCCACCATGACTGCCCTGTGACCACTTGGTCACATTCTCCCTGTGACCACTAGGGTTTCTCCTGGCGCCTCCGGTTTCCTCCCACATCCCAAAACCATGCGGGTTTGGAGGTTAATTGGCCCTCTGCAAATTAGCTGCACTGTTTCGGCAGTGGATGCGAACGTAGGGGTAACACACAGTCGAACTAGTGTGAGGGGGTGACCGATGGTCTGTGTGGGCTCAGTGTGCCGAAGGGCCAGTTTCCACGCTGCCTCTCCAAACTAACTAAAACCCCTGTCCCACGGTACGAGTTCATTCCAAGAGCTCTCCCGAGTTTGCCCTGATTCGAACTCGGAGATTTACGGTAATGGCCGCTCGTCGGTACTCGGGGCTCTCGTGGACATTTTTCATCGTGTTAAAAAATCTTCACGATTCTTCCCGTGCTTACCTGCCGTTAGTGAGTCTTCCCGGGTACCTGCCGTTAGCGCTAAGAGGCGTCCCTGAGCTCCGACGTACCCGCTACGTTCATTCTCCGTGCTTACCACGAGTTTGATTTTTTTTTAAACTCGGGAGAGCTCTTGGAATGAACTCGTACCGTGGGACAGGGCTTTAGCTGGAAAACCAATCCTTGTCAATAACATGCGCTGGACGTGTATTTAACAATATTTTTATGAATTCTACTTCATACAAATACAGTAAATCTCATTGCAAAGCTGGCTTAAGAAACAAAGTATTATCAAGCACGATCTTGAGATCTGGTTTGATATGGCGTTGAACATTTTATTGTAAGCTGCAACAAATCCAGACAGCTCTGTGGAAAAACCAACATCATTTTGAAAACTGAATATGATTAGTTTGGTTTACTCCAGAGATACAATGCAGAAACAGACCCTTGGACCAGCGATCTCCACATGCTACTACTTACCCTACTACCCCAAAGTTCCTGGGGGTGCAGGTCACTAACAGTCTGACCTGGTCGACTAACATCTCATCAACTGTTAAGAGAGCGCAGCAGCGGTTGCACTTTCTACGCCGGATGAGAAGAGCTCATCTCCCCCATCCCATCCTCACTACTTTCTACAGGGGCACCATAGAGAGTATTCTGACCAGCTGTATCTCTGTCTGGTTTGGGGACTGTAGAGCCTCCGACTGGAAGTCTGTGCAGAGAGTGGTGAGGACAGCGGAAAAAATCATCGGGACCTCTCTCCCCTCAATCGGGGATATTGCGTCCAAACGCTGTGTGTCTAAGGCCAGCAGTATCATAAAGGACCCCACACATCTCCATCACGGACTGTTCACTCTGCTGCCCTCGGGAAAAAGATACCGCAGCATGAGGAGCAGAACATCAAGGTTCCGCAACAGCTTCTTCCCACGAGCCATCAGACTCCTGAATGCCATGTAAATGGGCTGCCACTATTGTCTATTTATCCTTTTCATACATACCTATCCTTCGGTTAATTTATTGTGTTGCACAGGGAGCCAAATGCAACGTAATTTCGTTTGGAACTGCATATATCAATGTATTTCTAAATGACAATAAAGTTTGTTTGACTTTTGACTTGACTTGACTACACACACTAGGGACAATTAATAGTTATGCCAAGCCAGTTGACCTACAAACCTGCACGTCTTTGGAATGTGGGAGGAAACCGGAGCTCCCGGAGAAAACCCACGCGGTCACGGTGAGAACGTACAAACTCCCTACAGACAGTGCCCATAGTCATGATTGAACCCGGGCCCCTGGCGCTGGGAGGCAGCGACTCTACCGCTGCGCCACCGTGCCGCCTTGCATTCTGAGCGTTCTTTCTGGAATTGAGTCTTAAATCCTTTCGAACCTCCAACTAAACTTCATGTTGGCTCGGAAAAGCAGCTAACATAGAAACATAGAAACATAGAAAATAGGTGCAGGAGTAGGCCATTCGGCCCTTCGAGCCTGCACCGCCATTCAATGTGATCATGGCTGATCATCCAACTCAGTATCCCGTACCTGCCTTCTCTCCATACCCCCTGATCCCTTTAGCCACAAGTGCCACATCTAACGCCCTCTTAAATATAGCCAATGAACTGGCCTCAACTACCTTCTGTGGCAGAGAATTCCAGAGACTCACCACTCTCTGTGTAAAGAATGTTTTCCTCATTTCGGTCCTAAAGGAATTCCCCCTTATCCTTAGACTGTGACCCCTTGTTCTGGACTCCCCCAACATCGGGAACAATCTTCCAGCATCTAGCTTGTCCAACCCCTTAAGAATTTTGTAGGTTTCTATAAGATCCCCCCTCAATCTTCTAAATTCCATCGAGTACAAACCGAGTCTATCCAATCTTTCCTCATATGAAAGTCCTGACATCCCAGGAATCAGTCTGGTGAATCTTCTCTGTACCCCCTCTGACATAATCAAAGACTTGTCCCACCCCAGTCATTCCTGCTTCTCCCCGCTCCCGTCCAGCAGAAGGTACAGAAGCTTGAAAGCGCGCACCACCAGACTCAGGAACAGCATCTTCCCCTCTGTTATCCGGCTTCCGAACGGCCCTTCCATTATCCAGGGTACTGTCCGATTCACCTCTACCCCATTGTGGACTTTGTCTATGGAGCTGATGCAGAAACTATATTCTGCACTCTGTATCTCCCCCTTCGCTCTGCTTATTATACTTGAGTTTGATGTATGGTATAGCTCTGTCTGAAGAAGGGGCTCGACCCGAAACGTCACCCATTCCGTCTACCCAGAGACACTGCCTGTCCCGCTGAGTTACTCCAGCATTTCGTGTTATCTGTTTGGACAGCATGCAAAACAAAGCTTTTCAAAATATGTCGGTAAACAGGACAATAATAAGCCTGAGCCTAAACCTAAAATCTATTTTTCCTTCGGTAAATTCCTTCCTTACGTCCAGTGATCTTGGCAGATTTAGCACATAGATCAAGATGAGATGAGTCTGCATTGCAATCTACTAATACGCTAACCTTCTTAACTTCACCCTGCTTCTTAAGAAGGACTACAGCCGGATTGCAACGGCATCGCGGATCAAGACTGCAGCATATTGCCACGAGATTAATGTTAGAACAGGCCCATTTTATCTACAAATTCCTCCTAGAATGTATGCAAAATGTCCCGGGTAATTGTGTAATAATGACATCGGCTCTGGCGCTCAGCACCTTTTGTCGTACGCTGACTGAAGCACTAACTGGCCTAAAGATGTGTTAACGTTTTGATGGCAAATATAATTGAAAAATGACTGGAGTGTAATGAAGATTAAATTAAGCCCTGGATCATCAGCCGACACAAACATAATTGAGCTACAATCTGCTGCTGATTGGCAAAGCGTACAATTGAATCTTTCGGTTTTTTTTAACCAGCACGTGGAAAGTGGGATATAAACTCCATCCATAACCTGTCGGTGACAATAGACAATAGACAATAGGTGCAGGAGTAGGCCATTCGGCCCTTCGAGCCAGCACCGCCATTCAATGTGATCATGGCTGATCATCCCCAATCAGTACCCCGTTCCTACCTTCTCCCCATATCCCCCCGACTCCGCTATTTTTAAGAGCCCTGTCTAGCTCTCTCTTGAAAGCATCCAGAGAACCGGCCTCCACCACCCTCTGAGGCAGAGAATTCCACAGACTCGCCACTCTCTGTGAGGAAAAGTGTTTCCTCGTCTCCGTTCTAAATGGCCTACTCCTTGTTCTCAAACTGTGGCCCCTGGTCACAGTTTGAGAATAAGGAGTAGGCCATTTAGAACGGATATCAAGCGATATCAGTATTCGTCATGAACCTCTCAAGAGAGGAATAGATCAGGTGTACGCACATGTGTAGGAAGGAACTGTGCATGCTGGTTTACGCGAAGATAGACGCAAAACGCTGGAGTAACTCAGCGGGACAGGCGGCATCTTTGGAGAGAAGGGACGGGTGATGTCTGAAGAAGGGTCTCCTGGGATGCCAGGACTTCCATATGAAGAAAGACTGGATAGACTCGGCTTGTACTCGCTGGAATTTAGAAGATTGAGGGGGGATCTCATAGAGACTTACAAAATTCTTAAGGGGTTGGACAGGCTAGATGCAGGAAGATTGTTCCCGATGTTGGGGAAGTCCAGGACAAGGGGTCACTGTTTAAGGATAAGGGGGAAGTCTTTTAGGACCAAGATGAGAAAATCATTTTTCACACAGAGAGTGGTGAGTCTGTGGAATTCTCTCCCACAAGAAGGTAGTTGAGGCCAGTTCGTTGGCTATATTTAAGAGGGAGTTAGATGTGGCCCTGGTGGCTAAAGGGATCAGGGGGTATGGAGAGAAGGCAGGTACGGGATACTGAGTTGGATGATCAGGCATGATCATATTGAATGGCGGTGCAGGCTCGAAGGGCTGAATGGCCTACTCCTACACCTATTTTCTATGTTTCTATGTGTCTATGTCTCGACCCGCAACGTCACCCATTCCTTCTCTCCGGAGATGCTGCCCGTCCCGATGAGTCACTCCAGCATTTTTCGTCTATCTTCGGGGTACAGGCACATCGTCCCTTGCCCAGAGTTGAAGTTAAATCGAGAACCAGAGGCTTAAGGTGAGGGGGGAAAGATGTCATTGGTACCTGAGCGGTAACTTTTTCGTGCAAAGGGTGGTGGGCGCATGGAACAACCTGCCAGAGGAGGTAGTTGAGGCTGGGACTATCACAATTTTTATGAAACATTTACTCACGTACATGATAGGACAGGTTTAGAGGGATATGGGCCAAATGCAGGCAGATGGGGCCAGTGTAGGTGGGACATGTCTGGGCAAGTTGGGCCGAAGGGCCTGTTTCCACACTGTATCACTCCATGTCTCTATCACCTCGTGTGTCCAGTAATCCCTGGATCACAGATAGACACAAAATGCAGGAATAACTCAATGGGTCAGGCAGCCACTCTGGAGAAAAGGAATAGGTGACATTCAGATTGAGACCCTTCTTCAGACCCGAAACGTCGCCCATCCCTTCTCTCCAGAGATGCTGCCTGTCCCGCTGAGTTACTCCAGCATTTTGTGTCCATCTTCAGTGTCAACTGGGATTTGCAGTTTCTTCCGACACATTCAGATTGGATTTAATCAGTCGCTTCTTAAATGATCTTAATTCTTCTCCTAGTTTTAGGCTAACCATTTGCACCATCTAGGTGGCGATTTTAAGGGGCATCTGGAAAAACGAGAGTGGGTGATGCGGAGGGAGATGAGGAGGAATTTCTTTAGTCAGAGGGTGGTGAATCTGTGGAATTCATTGCCACAGAAGGCTGTGGAGGCCAAGTCAGTGGATAGTTTCAAGGCAGAGATAGATAGATTCTTGATTCATGCAGGTGTCAGGGGTTATGGGGAGAAGGCAGGAGAATGGGGTTGAGAGGGAGAGATAGATCAGCCACGATTGAATGGCGGAGTAGACTTGATGGGCCGAATGGCCTAATTCTGCTCCAATAATTTAAGAGCTTACGCATTTCCTGTGTCAGTCCAGGGAATTGTTGACTCCCAGAGCTCTCTGGCTCTGGCCCCTTGCTCGACTCTGAGAGGAGTGTATAGGAAGGAAGTGCAGATGCTGGTAGACACAAAAAGCTGGAGTAACTCAGCGGGACAGGCAGCATCTCCGGAGAGAAGGAATGGGCGATGATTCAGGCCGAGGCCCTTCTTCAGAAAGAGAGGAGCTGCTGCCCGGTGGGGTGGGCAGGGAGTTGGTCGTTAGCTTGGACAGGAACTTTTACGAGGACCCCAGAGCTGATGAAACTTGATGCAGGGGAAGAACTGGGGGCAAGGACCACCGCCAAACTGCTTGAGGCGAGCTGGAACAGTAACCTTTCTTCAGCCCAGGCCGCAGCTCACACCATTTGGTTAGCGCATACCAAGCCCGACCTAATCTGCATCTGAAAGGAAGGTTTCACTAGCTTGGGGGCACGTCTCCTCGTTAACCTGAATTTACAGTAGCAATTAGTCAGATCAAAGAAAGAGCAAGCACTCCCACTCCAACACAACTGTTCCTCGCTGAGTATTCACCAATTAAGGAAGATAAACTTCAGCTCGTAATATAGCGGAAGAATTAAATGTGTCGGCCTGGAAACTGGACTGGATGATCAAGTTGTTTCTATGCGGCACATTGTAACGTGGAATACCAGCCGTCACATACAGCATATGGTCCTCCATCATTTTCGCCACCTCCAATGTGACCCCACCACTCGCCACATCTTCCCATCTCCCCCCCCCCCCGTCTGCTTTCTGCAGAGACCGCTCCCTCCGTAACTCCCTGGTCAATTCGTCCCTTCCCACCCGCACCACCCCCTCCCCGGGCACTTTCCATCAAGTGCAACCGCAAGAGATGCTACACGTGTCACTTTACCTCCCCCCTCCACTCCTTTCAGGGACCCAAGCACTCGTTCCAGGTGCGACAGAGGTTCACCTGCATCTCCTCCAACCCCATCTATTGCATCTGCTGCCCTAGACATCAGCTGCTCTACATCGGTGAGACCAAGCGTAGGCTTGGCGATCGTTTCGCCGAACACCTCCACTCGGTCCGCAATAACCAACCTGATCTCCCTGTGGCTCAGCACTTCAACTCCCCCTCCCATTCCCAATCCGACCTTTCTGTCCTGGGCCTCCTCCATTGCCAGAGTGAGCACCACCGGAAACTGGAGGAGCAGCACCTCATATTCCGCTTGGGCGGTCTGCACCCCAGTGGCATAAACATTGACTTCTCCAATTTCCGGTAGCCCTTTCTGTCTCCTCCCCTTCTCAGCTCTCCCTTAGCCCTCTGGCTCCTCCTCTTCCTTTCTTCTTCCCCCCCCCCCCCCCACCCCCCACCCTGCATCAGTCTGAAGAAGGGTTTTGGCTCGAAACATTGCCTATTTCCTTCGCTCCATAGATGCTGCCGCACCCGCTGAGTTTCTCCAGCAATTCTGTCTATAACGTGGAATAAATCATGTAAAACGCAAAGTGCTGGAGTAACTGATGGGTCAACAGCCCGGCATCTCTGGGATATAGACAGAGGACGTTACAGGTCTTCAGAGCTTGTGTCTACATCAACTGTTTGAGAAGGAACTGCAGATGCTGGAAAAATCGAAGGTAGACAAAAAAGCTGGAGAAACTCAGTGGGTGAGGCAGCATCTATGGAGCGTTGCAGATCGAGACCTTTCTTCAGACTAAATCGGACATCAAACTTCATCAGTCTGAAGAAGGGTCTCCATACATGGTAAATGGTAGGGAATTGAGGAATGCTGTGGAACAGAGGGATCGAGGAATAACTGTGCATAGTTCCCTGAAGGTGGAATCGCATGTAGATAGGGTGGTAAAGAAAGCTTTTGGTGTACTGGCCTTTATAAATCAGAGCATTGAATATAGGCATAGGGAAGTAATGTTAAAATTGTACAAGGCATTGGTAAGACCAATTCTGGAGTATGGTGTACAATTTTGGTCGCCTAATTATAGGAAGGATGTCAACAAAATACAGAGAGTACAGAGGAGATTTACTAGAATGTTGCCTGGGTTCCAGCAACTAAGTTACAGAGAAAGGTTGAACAAGTTAGGTCTTTATTCTTTGGAGTGCAGAAGGTTAAGGGGGGACTTGATTGAGGTATTTAAAATGATGAAAGGTATAGACAGAGTTGACGTGGATAAGCTTTTCCCATTGAGGGGAGGGAAGATTGAAACAAGAGGGCATGACATGAGAATTAAGGGACAGAACTGTAATGTCGTGAAACTTACACCTTCAGTGACTGTTATGTACATTTATGCTTGTGAGAGGCTGAAGAAGGGTCTCGAACGGAAATGTCACCTATTCCTTTTCTCGAGAGATGCTGCCTGACCCAGCTCAGTTACTCCAGCATTTTGTGTCTATCTTTATTTATCCAATATAGACACAAAAATCTGGAGTAACTCAGCGGGTCAGACAGGATCTCTATAGAAAAGGAATGAAAATAGACAATAGACAATAGACAATAGGTGCAGGAGTAGGCCATTTGGCCCTTCGAGCCAGCACCGCCATTCAATGTGACCATGGCTGATCATCCCCAATCAGTACCCCGTTCCTGCCTTCTCCCCATATCCCCTGATTCCGCTACCATTAAGAGCCATATCTAACTCTCTCTTGAAAGCATCCAGAGAACCTGCCTCCGCCGCCCTCTGAGGCAGAGAATTCCACAGACTCACCACTCTCTGTGTGAAAAAGTGTTTCCTCATCTCCGTTCTAAATGGCTTACTCCTTATTCTTAAACTGTGTGGCCCCTGGTTCTGGTTTCAGGAATGACGTTTCAGGTCGAGACCCTTCTTCAGACAGAGTCAGGGGATAGGGAAACGAGAGGTTTAGAGATACAGAGCAGGTACAGACTCTTCGGCCCACCGCGTCCGCCCCGACCAGGGATCCCCGCACATCAACAGTGTCCCTACACACACACGAGCGACTATTTACATTCACACCAAGCCAATCAACCTACAAACCTGTTTTTGTTGTGTGTGGGAGGAAACTGAAGATGTCGGAGAAAACCCACGCAGGCCAAGGGGAGAACGTACAAACTCCGTACAGACAGCACCCGTGGTCAGGATCGAACCCGGGTCTCCGGCGCTGCAAGCGCTGCAAGGCAGCAACTCTACCGCTGCGCCACAGTGGCATAGACAGCTATAGAACAAATGAATGAAAGATATGTAAAAAATATGACGATGATAAAGGAAACAGGCCGTTGGTACTTTTGTGACAGTTGTAGGTGGCAGTTTTTTACAATAAAAATCAGTAATAAGATGTACAAACAATGTCATAAGCAGCACCTTTCTTGGTGAAGTCGGTATAATCTGTTACTGCTCCTAATTAGGTTCCTAATTATATGCAACTTCAACCACAGAGGGGTTTGTGAAGATTAATCATGCAGGTGGTTGTAAGTTCCAAATGATCCTGTTTTATGGACCTTAAAATGATTAACTGAACAAAGCAGGTTTTTTGGAAAGTTTCAGTTCTGAACAGTATGGACTCGAAGCTGTTGAAGGCTTCCACCCCAGAAGATAATATTTCACCAGGGCCTCTGACTGATTTTCCATTAGGTTTTTAATGTCAGCAGATGGACTCGCAGCCCCTGCAACTTGGGATTGTTTTTTTAGTGAGTGAGATATTTGACGTCAGTCCTTACATACATCCACATTTGCGAAATTGGATATGGACAAAGTTTGGACAGGTGCATGGATAGGGTAGGTTTAGAGGGATTTGGGCCAAATGCAGGCAGGTGGGACGAAGGGTGGCACCATGGCACAGCGGTAGAGGTGCTACCTCACAGCGTCAGGGACACGGGTTTGATCCTGACTACAGATGCTGTCGGCACAGAGTTTGTACGCTCTCCCCGTGACCTGCGTGGGTTTTCTCCGGGACGTCCGGTTTCATCCCACACTCCAAAGACGTACATGTTTGTAGGTTAATTAGCTCGATATAAATGTAAATTGTTCCAAGTGTGCGTAGGATATTGTTAGTGTACGGGGATCGCTGGTCGGCGCGGGCTCGGGTGGGCCGAAGGGCCTGTTTCCGCACTGTATCTTTGAAGTAAACTAAACTAAACTAGTTTTGAAGGGGCATGTTGGCCGGCACGGGCACGTTGGGCCAAAGGGCCTGTTTCCATGCTGTCTGACTCTCTATTTTTAGTTTAGAGATATAGCATTGAAACAGACCCTTCGGCCCACCGAATCTGCACCGACCAGCGATCCCTACACATTACCACTGCCCTACACACAGTAGGGACAAGTTAGAAACATAGAAACATAGAAAATAGGTGCAAAAGGAGGCCATTTGGCCCTTCGAGCCAGCACCGCCATTGGTTGTGATCACAGAAACATAGAAAATAGGTGCAGGAGTAGGCCATTCGGCCCTTCGAGCCTGCACCGCCATTCAATATGATCATGGTTGATCATCCAACTCAGTATCCCGTACCTACCTTCTCTCCATACCCCCTGATCCCTTTAGCCACAAGGGCCACATCTAATTCCCTCTTAAATATAGCCAATGAACTGGCCTCAACTACCTTCTGTGGCAGGGAATTCCAGAGATTCACCACTCTCTATGTGAAAAATGTTTTTCTCATCTCGGTCCTAAAAGATTTCCCCCTTATCCTTAAACTGTGACCCCTTGTCCTGGACTTCCCCAACATCGGGAACAATCTTCCTGCATCTAGCCTGTCCAACCTCTTAAGAATTGTGTAAGTTTCCATAAGATCCCCACTCAATCTTCTAAATTCTAGCGAGTACAAGCCGAGTCTATCCAGTCTTTCTTCATATGAAAGTCCTGACATCCCAGGAATCAGTCCGGTGAACCTTCTCTGTACTCCCTCTATGGCAAGAATGTCTTTCCTCAGATTTGGAGACCAAAACTGTACGCAATACTCCAGGTGTGGTCTCACCAAGACCCTGTACAACGGCAGTAGAATCTCCCTGCTCCACAATCAATAACCCGTGCCTGCCTTTTCCCCATATCCCTTGATTCCGCTAGCCCCCAGAGCTCTATCTAACTCTCTTTTAAATTCATCCAGTGAATTGGCCTCCGCTGCCTGCTTTGGCAGAGAATTCCACAGATACACAACTCTCTGGGTGAATTCACAACTCTCTGGGCAAGTTACATTTATACCAAGCCAATTATCCTACAAATCTGTACGCCTTTGGAGTGTGGGAGGAGACCAGAGATCCTGGGGAAAAACTACACAGGGTCACGCAGAGAACGCACAAAACTCCGCATAGACAGCACCCATAGTCGGGATCGAACCCGGGTCCCTGGCGGTGTGATGCAGCGATTCTACCACTGCGCCACCGTGACGAGTTGAATTATATTTACAAATGAAGATCTCATTACCAATAATATGATAGTTAGGTGTGACCCTGCGATTGAAGCCAACATTCTTCCATTTGTTCTGCTGCCCCAGGTGATAGTTTTGCCTATCTTTACTCCACATAAAAGACATGCTCATAAATGTCAATGCACCGTGTACTCTTGGGTCCATTGTTGCTTCTGACAATACCACAGACATGGAAAAATCACTTCAGATACATTAAACCGCCGTGGGGTTTAGAATTTATCAGCTGGCTGATCTGCGGAATCTTTTTTTAAAAATAATGATTGTTTAACAAAGCTTTGTATCCGACCGCTTGAGCTCTGAATCACGGAGATTGCTTGTTCGATGGATCTCCTATCGAGGAGCATCACTGGAATATTACCTTCAAACTGAGTGACAGATTTGCTAACTCTGATCCGAGAAAATTGTACGACCAACTTTCGCACACTTGAGTACAAGATGTCACACGCTGGGCTGAGTGACAAGGCCAATTAGGAGAGTGGATCAAAATCATTCATCAAAGAAATCTCTTCCAGTGAAATAAATGAAAACAGACTCGCTATTCAACGCAAAAAGATGAAGGAAATAAAACTTGCAACAGAAGCCTTGTTCCTGCTAAAGATAAATTAAAGGCACTAACTTTGTCAAGATTGAATATCTGGGAGATAACGAGAGTCTAGAAACATGTAGGCGTTTAATAGACTACGGTTCAGTTTATTGTCACGTGTACCGAGGTACAGTGAAAAGCTTTTGTTGCGTGCTAACCAGTCAGCGGAAAGACAATACATGATTACAATCGAGCCATTTACACTGTGTGTGTACAGGTACATGATGAGGGAAAAACAGTTTAGTGCAAGGTAAAGCCATCAATGTCTAGTCAAGGATAGTCCGAGGGTCACCAATGAAGCTAGGGTTGCCAACTGTCCCGTATTAGCCGGGACATCCCGTATATTGGGCTAAATTGGTTTGTCCCATACGGGACCGCCCTTGTCCCGTATTTGACTGCTTCTACTCGGGTCGAGGGGACTGTCGTGTTGGAGCGCCGCGTCCGGCCCCGCCTCACCCGTCCCGACGTAGTGCGGCTCATGGAGTGCAGCAGCAGCAGCAGCACCTCGCCCGTGGCCCCGTGGCTCCGACCTTCGGACCTTCGCTTACCACCGACACCACCACCACCCCTCCTTCTCATGGCCGATCATCGGTTCTAGAGTTGGACGGGGGTGCCGAACGTTGCACGCAGCGTTGCGAAGCCCGGGCCAAAACTCCTCAGCTGGCCCGCCGGCTGGGCTTTGTGTGCAGTCCAGCACCCGGGCCAACTCATCATTCACCCAGCCACGGCCGAGTCGGTCAACGAATTGCCGTCGGGAATTTGTCCCGTATTTTGACCTTTTGTCCTTATTTGGGAGTGAGAAAGTTGTCGACCTTAAATGAGGCAGATTCAGTAGGCTGGTTCAGTTGCCTGATAACAGCTGGGAAGAAACTGTCCCTGTTTTACATGCTGAGTTTAGCTTAGTTTTAGTTTCATTTTAGTTTTGTTTACTTTCATTATAGTTTTGTTTATTCTCACATGTACCGTGGCACTGTGAAGAACGTTTGTTGCGTGCTAACCAGTCAGCGGAAAGACAATACACGATTACAATCGGGTCGTCCACAGTGTACAGATACAGGATAGAGGTATAATGTGAATAACGTTTAGTGCAAGATAAAGCCCAATTAAAGATCGCCCCGAGGGTCTCCACTGAAGTGGCTAGTAGCTCAGAGCTGTTGTTTAAGAAGGAACTGCAGAAGCTGGAAAATCGAAGGTAGACAAAAATGCTGGAGAAACTCAGCGGGTGAGGCAGCGTCTATGGTGCGAAGGAAATATACAACAGGTCTGAAGAAGGGTTTCGGCTCAGAACTGTTATCTAGTTGGTGAAAGAATGGGTCAGTTGCCTGATAACAGCTGGGAAGAAACTGTCCCTGAATCTGGGAGTGTGCGTTTTCACACTTCATATCAACATGATATCAAAAATAAGCCCGGTAGATCAATTGCAAATTTTCACCAACGCATGCGATGGGCAAAAATAATACAGTCAAATCACTAATTCTGCTGGGGGTTTTAAGGGCCCGCCCCACTTCTTCTAAAGTTGTAGGACAACTTGTTCTGTTTGATCTTCTTTGATTGTGCAAAACGGGTTGATTGCTTGGGCCGAAACAGGGTGGACCAGGTGAAGGTTGCAATCTCCCGCCCCCTGTCCCACTTAGGAGATTTTTTAGGCGACTGCCGATTGCCGGCTGTTGCCGCATGGTCGCCGGGGTGACGTGGTCGTGAGTCGTCTCCTCAGGCACCCAAAGAGTCGTAGCGTTTTTCTGGTCACCGCTGGATTTTCAAATGTTCACAGATTTTGTGGGCTTGTCGTAGCTTGACTTCTCCTGACGTAGGTGCTGTCGTAGGTTGGTGTAGGTTGTTGCCAGGATGGCGTGGGCTGTCTCCGGTGCTGACTTCGGTGAATTCCATTGTTATAGTCGCCGGCAGTCGACTAAAAAAAATCGCCTAGTGGGACAGGCCGTTAACAGTGAGATTATTATCGGCAACCATTTTTAAATTGAATTCAAAATCTGCAGTTAACAGTCTGTGTTGATGCAATAACAACACCAGACACAGAATCTCCCTTCCTTAGCAAATCTAAAAGCAGCTCGGAACAGCCTGAGTTCCACAGAAAGTAGCAATGTATTGAGGGAAAGATAGATCGGCCATGATAGATCGCCCCCCCCCCCCAGAGATCAGTCCGGATACCAAGGAGGAAGAGGAGATTGGGAATGGTGGAAAGACCATGTCCATGCCCCAGTGAGGAGGCTGACACTCCAGGTGACTTTGGATAGAGGAGGTATTATGGTGGAGATTCTGGCTTGAAATCTAGAGGAGTCTTCACGAGGATGTTTCCAGGACTCGAGGGGCTGAGCTACAGGGAGAGGTTGAGCAAGCTAGGACTTTATTCCTTGGAGAGCAGGAGGATGAGGGGGTGATCTTATAGAGGTGTACAGAGGAATCGTGAGAGGAATAGATCGGGTAGGCGCACAATCTCTTGCCCAGAGTTGGGGAAACAAGAACCAGAGGTTTATGGTGAGAGGGGGGAAGATTTAATTGGAACTTGAGGGGTAACTTTTTCATACAAAGAGTCAGGAGTTCTTTTATCATCATATGTCCCAGATAGAACAATGAAATTCTTACTTGCAGTGCCACGTGGGTGTGTGGAACGAGTTGCCGGAGGAGGTAGTTGAGGCCGGGACTATCGCAACGTTGAAGAAACAGATAGACAGGTTTGGGGGGATATGGGCCAAACGCAGGCAGGTGGGACTAGTGTAGCTGGGACATGTTGCCTGGTGTGGGTGTTGGGTCATAGGGCACGTGTCCACCATGCTATAAGACTCTGTGGATGGTGGGGGGGGGGGGGGGGGGGGGTAATTGGAAAATTTACAACAGGAAGCTACTCGAAGATAGACGCAAAAATGCTGGAGTAACTCAGCGGGACAGGTGGGGAGAAGGAATGGGTGACGTTTTTTGGGTCGAGACCCTTCTTCATTACTGCTTTCTGCTCTCTAATCATTTCTTTCAACAGCAGAAATGTGAGCAGAGCATTCCTTCTCCCCAGAGATGCTGCCTGTCCCGCTGGGTTACTCCAGCATTTTGCGCCTATCTTCGGTGTACACCAGCATCTGCAGTTCCTTCCTGCACAGGAAGCTACTCGATACGGGTGGGGGGGGGGGGGGTTATGGTGTCTAATTTAAGCTGCCAGGCACCCTGCCCCCCCAGGCTTGGAGAAACTTTTAAAAATGTGATTTCAAAATGCCATGATTCAGTTGGGTATTATAATTTTACTGTCTAATTTTGCTGTGCTTACAGCTATAATTTACATTGCTAATGCACTATCTCCTGCTCAGGGATAAGTGCGATATCAATTACACGTTTACCCTATGCATGCAATAGAACGTCTCACAGCCGACATCATCTACCGTCGCATTTGTACATTTCAGAGGGTAATTTTAGCAGGTTTTAAATATGTTACTTGCTGCATAATTGATTTCCTACAATTGTTTTCCCATCATCTTTTTCCTAATAGTATGACTTTTAAGCAGTCTAATTAGGTTAAGCTGTCCTACTGAAAAAGTTCCGTGCTAAATTACTACTTACCATCGAAAAAATGTGAACATAGCATTTCCATTAGGATGCTCCACAGTATTTAGCGAGCGGATTCCGTGGTGTATCATGAACAGAAGCTCTTAAACTTACCGATTTAATTGATTTTCATTCAATCGGTTGAGTATAAGATCACTTGTTCTGAATTGTGCATTTGACAACAGAACCCCCACCATCGATATAAAAGATCATAACTTTTGCTTTCAGTGTAGTGATGCGTAATAAAATCTATGATAGATTTTCTTTTTTTTTTGGAGGATGCAGTTTATTCTCACTAAAGATTCAGCTGATATACTTGTTCTCGCAAGTTAAGTTTAAGTTACAACCTATTTAGGGAGACACAGGTGTATTTTTTTTTACACAGTTAACTTTTATTAGAGGCATGTACATATCCTAGTCCAAACCATTACAAACTTTGTTAAACGGTTACATATTAAATATTCATGATAGATTTTCTTTAATATAATTATGGTTCAAATACATTTCTGAGCAGCACAACCCATTCACTGGAGAATTTGGTCTCAGAGTGGCTGGTAGGTTTTTATTCTTTGCCTCTGATCGAAGTTGTCGGCTCGAAGGGCCGAATGGCCTCCTCCTGCACCTGTTTTTTATGTTTCGATGTTTCTATCAATTCGCCAAGAGTACCTGGGCAAAAAACAACGTTTCGGAGTAACTTGCGTCGGAAGGAACTGCAGATGCTGGCTTACACTGAAGATAGACACACTCAAAATGCTGGGGTAATTCAGCGGGACAGGCAGCATCTCCGGAGAGGAGGAACTGGTGACGTTTCGGGCCGAGACCCTTCACCTCCCCATCACCCGTTGGATGATATTGTTATTTTAAGCATGTCATACAATTGTTCACTAGTTCCTGTGCAGGAAGGTACTGCAGATGCTGGTTTAATCCGAAGACAGGCACAAAAAGCTGGAGTAACTTAGCGGGACAGGCAGCATCTCTGGAGAAAAGCATTAGGTAACGTTTCAGAAGAAGGGTCTCGACCCGGAACATCACCTTTTCATTTTCTCCGGAGATGCCGCGGGACCCGCTGAGTTACTCCAGCATTTAGTGTCTATCTATGCTGGAGGAACTTGATGGCCTGCCAGCATCGGCAGAGTGAATAGGCAGACACTGTTTCAGCTCAGAACCCCTTGATTGGACTTTTGTGTTCATTTTTAGCATTAGATTCAAGATTCAAGATTCAAGAGAGTTTATTGTCATGTGTCCCAGATAGGACAATGAAATTCTAGCTTTGCTTCAGCACAACAGAATATAGTAGGCATTGACTACAGAACAGATCAGTGTGTCCATATACCATTGTATAAATATACACACACATGAATAAATAAACAGATAAAGTGCAAATAAACAGATAATGGGCTATTAATGTTCAGAGTTTTGTTTGAGTTGAGTTTAATAGCCTGATGGCTGTGGGGAAGTAGCTATTCCTGAACCTGGACCTTGCAGTCTTCAGGCTCCTGTACCTTCTACCTGAAGGTAGCGGGGAGATGAGTGTGTGGCCAGGATGGTGTGGGTCCTTGATGATGCTGCCAGCCTTTTTGAGGCAGCGACTGCGATAGATCCCCTCGATGGTAGGGAGGTCAGAGCCGATGATGGACTGGGCAGTGTTTACTACTTTTTGTAGTCTTTTCCGCTCCTGGGCGCTCAAGTTGCCGAACCAAGCCACGATGCAACCAGTCAACAAGCTCTCTACTGTGCATCTGTTGAAGTTAGAGAGAGTCCTCCTTGACAAACTGACTCTCCGTAATCTTCTCAGGAAGTAGAGGCGCTGATGTGCTTTCTTTATAATTGCATCAGTGTTATCGGACCAGGATAGATCTTCAGAAAGGCAGACTCCCTGTCTGCCTTTCGCAAAGACCGCTCTCTCCGCAACTCCCTCGTTAATTCTTCCCTTCCCTCCCGCTCCACCCCTTCCCCGGGCACTTTCCCTTGCAACCGCAAGAGATGCTACACTTGTCCCTTCACCTCCCCCCTTCACTCCTTTCAGGGACCCAAGCAGTCCTTCCAGGTCCGACAGAGGTTCACCTGCACCTCCTCCAACCTCAACTACTGCATCAGCTGCTCCAGATGCCAGCTGATCTATATCGGTGAGACCAAGCGGAGGCTTGGCGTTCGTTTCGCCGAACACCTCCGCTCGGTCCGCAATAACCAACCCGACCTCCCGGTGGCTCAGCACGTCAACTCCCCCTCCCATTCCGTATCCGACCTCTCGGTCCTGGGCGTCCTCCACGGCCAGAGTGAGCAACACCGCAAATTGGAGGAACAGCACCTCATATTCCGCTTGGGGAGTCTGCATCCTCAGGGCTTGAATTTTCTCAATTCTGTTAACCCTTGCTGTCTCCTCCCCTTCCCACCTCTCCCTCAGCCCTCGGGCTCCTCCTCCTCCTCCTTTTTCCTTTCTTCTCCCCGCCTCCCCCCTCCCCCCCCCCACCCCCCACCTCCCATCAATCTGAAGAAGGGTTTCGGCCCGAAACATCGCCTATCTCCTTCGCTCCTTAGATGCTGCTGCACCCACTGAGTTTCTCCAGCCTTTTGTGTATCCAAGATCTTCAGAAATATGCACGCCCAGGAATTTGAAGCTCTTGACCCTCTCCACCATCAACCCGTTGATATAAACAGGACTGTGGGTCCCCATCCTACCCCCTTCCAAATTCCACAATCAGTTCCTTGGTTTTGCTGGTGTTGAGGGCCAGGTTATTGTGCTGGCACCATTTGGTCAGTCGGTCGATCTCTCTTCTATACGTTTCTAGACTCGTCCCCATCAGTGATACGTCCCACAACAATGGTGTCGTCAGCGAACTTGATGATGGAGTTCACCGGGTCCGCGCCGACCAGCGATCACCCCGTACACCAACACTATCCTACACATTAGGGATAATTTAACTATTTTACTGAAGCCAATTAACCTACAAGCCTGCACGTCTTTGTAGTGTGGGAGTAAGCCTGAGCACCCGGAGAAAACCCACGCGGTCACAGGGAGAACGTACAAACTCTGTACAGACAGCACCCGTAGTCAGGATCGAACCCGGGTCTCAGGCGCTGTAAGGCAGCAACTCTACCGCTGCGCTATCCGGAATACCAAAGCAAAAAACAAAGTGCTGGAAGAACTCAGCAGATCAGGCGGCATCTACAGAGGGAACGAACGTGTGACGTTTCAGGTCAGAACCCTTCGATTGGACTTGAGTGTTTAGTAAGGCGCTGTTAAGGGCTTGTTCCACTCTATGAGCTAATTCAAGAGTTCTCCCAAGTTTCCCCTGATTCGAACTCGGAGAATTACGGTAATGGCCGCTCGTAGGTACTCGGGGCTCTCGTGGACATTTTTCAAGAAGTTGAAAAATTTTCACGAGTCCTCACGTTCTTACCGCGTACCTGCCGTTAGGGTTACGAGCCGCTAAGGGACGTCCCGAGCTCTGACGTACATTCTACATGTTACCACGAGTTAGATTTTTTTTAAACTCGGGACAGCTGTTGAATTACCTCGTACAGTGGGACAGCCCTTTTAGGCAGCAACTCTACCGCTGCACCACCCTACCATCCCTCGAGTCCTGGCAACATCCTCGTAAATCTTCTCTGCTCTCCTTCCACTCCAGTCCACCGAGTGGGCCTTCAACAGTTAACAATGCAATTGGATGCGTCAAAATGGCAGCACTCCAGACACCACTTCCAATCAAGATCTCGAATAGATTGTTCTTGGCCTCATTAATTGGGGGGGAAAACAAAATCAGTCCAATGAGTAATACATGAGTAACAGCTCTATTTCTGCACCCACTCACTTTAATAATAGATAGACAGGGTGTGTTACCGGCTTTCAACAAGAGCTGGGCACATTCATAATGCAATGCAGGTGTTCATATGATGAGTGTAGGTGCCTGAGTACCTGGCCCCTGTAAAAACATGAGTATGTTGCCTTACTCCAGATGCATTCACATTGTTCATTGTGTTTCAGCAAGGAGAGATTCCGCTTCTGATCTACCTGATAGCACTCATTTGATCTTCAGATACTCTGCGCTGTGGAAATCAAAACTATCAACGCTTGCATTAATCTTTAAATAAAGGCAACAACATGAAAATAACACTGTCAACGTAGTAACACAATCGTAGACACACAACACCTCCGGTCTGCGAGGGTGATCGGAGGGGTGAGTTATCCAAAGCAGCTATTATTTCAGTTTGTGTCGGAAGCAACTGCAGAAAAATGCCGGAGTAACTCAATGGGTCAGGCAGCGTCTCTGAAGAAACTTCAGTCACCTGGAATTTCAGTTTTCTTTACTTTACAATACTATTGGTTTCCCTATTTTCCAATTAGTGTCACAGAAACATGCAGTGTGGAAACAGGCCCCGCCAGCCCTACCGGCGACCAACCCGTGCACTCGCACTATCCGACACACACTGGGGACAATCTGCAATTTACAGAAGCCAGTTAACTTACAAACCTGCACGTCTTTGGAATGTGGGAGGAAACCGGAGCACCCGGAGAAAACCCACGCAGGTCACCGGGAGAACTTGATTAAGTAAGGTCATCAGGGGTTATGGGGAGAAGGCAGGAGAATGGGGTTGAGAGGGAGAGATAGATCGGCCGCGATTGAATGGGGCAAATGGGGCCCAATTCTGCTCCTACAACCTATGACCGTGCAAACTCCGTACAGACAGCCCCCGTAGTCAGGATCGAACCCGGGGTCTCTGGCGCTGTGAGGCAGCAACTCTACTGCTGCGCCACTGTGCCGCCCCACAAACTGGACATTGAATTTCTTAATGTACTTGCTGCACCACCACGCTTGGCCATCTTGTTGTGGCTGCAGTTCACAGCTAAGTGCCGAAGGGGGCATTGGGATGGGTGGACAATTGATATATTTAGCCATTGTATGAACAACCTTATTCGTCTTGAGTTTGCAGTCATGACTGAAGGTTGAAGGTTCTGGAGAGAACAGGGACAGTATCAGTTCCACATTAATATTCAATTTTAATGAGGGCTCACAACCATCATTAGTCCCCTTGCAAACATTAGTAAGCGGACATTCGCTTTTAGCAAGACACAGAATGCTGGAGTAACTCAGCGGGACGGGCAGCATCTCTGGAGAGAAGGAATGGGTGAGGTTTCGGGTCGAGACCCTTCTTCAGACTGAGAGTCAGGGGAGAGGGAAACTAGAGGTATGAACAGATACAGATCAGATCCGAGCCAGTACCAATGACCCCGAAAAGGTGGAGCCCACAATGGTTCGTTGTTGGCTGTGGAAGAGGTGACAACGAAGGGACACGAACAGTGAAACTAGCAGGATGACAAGGGTGGGGGAGGGACGGGGAGAGAGGGAACGCAAGGGGTACTTGACATTAGAGAATCAATATCCATAACACTGGGGACACTTCTAAAGACTTCATGACTTAAAGCAAACTGGTGTAGGAAGGAACTGCAGATGCTGGTTTACACCAAAGATAGACTCAAAATGCTGGTGTAACTCAGCGTGTCTGGCAGCATCTCTGGAGAAAAGGAATAGGTGACATTCAGGTCAAGACCCTTCTTCAGACACTGTTAGAGTCTCATAAGCGTCACCTATTCCTTCGCTCCATAGATGCTGCTGCACCCGCTGAGTTTCTCCAGCACCTTTTTCCAGCATCTGCCGTTCCTTCTTAAACAACATGCTGCCTGACCCGCTGAGTTACTTGCTGTCTATCGAAAGCAAACTGGTTTTGAAGGTGAACATTAAGGGGATTTGCTGTTTGCAGTCTGATCCCTCCCTGTATCTGTAAAAAAATGATTTCTGTAAATAAATACGCTGTGCATGTAGGGGCGGCACGGTGACGCAGCAGGGAGTTGCTGCCTCACAGCGCCAGAGGCCCGGGTTTGATCCTGACTACGGGTGCTGCCTGCACGGAGTTCATACCTTTAGCCGTGACCTGCGTGGGTTTTCTCCAGGATCTCCGGTCTCCTCCCACACCCCAAAGACGTACAAGTGTAGGATAATCGACTGTGCTAAAAATCATAAATTGCCCTTAGCGCGTGTGTGTGTGTGTGTGATAGGGTTAAGGCCCTGTCCTACTTACGTGTCCTTGGTACGCAAAATACGCAACCTCCTCGTCGCGTTGAGGTGCACGGGCATCGTGTGGCCGCGCGGGACCGGTCCCACTGAGAAGCGCGGAGGGGTGCGGAGTTGTGCGCGATAACGCGCGGGGCTCCGAAATTTTGTAGCGAACAAAATCGTCACGCGCCACCGGCCTGTCACGTAACTGACAGCCAAAGTGGGACAAGCCCAAGACCCTGTCACGGTGCAACGTCTCGCTCCAACAGCAGCAGAAGCAGGCAAACGATCGGCGAGCCCAGCCTGGGGCTCACGGCCGTTGCGGTCCGGATCCGCCCCCACTCCTACTCCCAGCATCTCTGGAGAGAAGCAATGGGCGGCGTTTCAGGTCAAGACCCATCTTTCAGACAGAAAAAGAGTCTCGACCCGAAACATCATCCATTCCTTCTCTCCAGAGATGCTGCCGGTCCCGCTGAGTTACTCCTGCATTTTGTGTCCATCTTCAAATGACGTCACGCGCTCCAGCCGGCTGTGCGGGCGCATGATGACGCACGCAACTCTCGCGGGTCCGTCGCGCCTCAACGTGACCAGGAGTCCGCGTAATTAGCGTGCCAAGGACACGTAAATGGGACAGGGGCTTTAGTCAACGCTGACTCGGTGGGCCAAAGCTGGAAATTAAACTAAGCTAAACATGTTGCACAGTTAGGTCTTCTTTTCTCAGGCGAAAAGAAATGAGTGATTTAATCCACCGAGTCCTCTCTTTAAACAAACGTCCTGTCGAGGTTGTTTGTGCAGATGGCGACCACTCAAAAAGGCCTATTCGTTTGTGAATGCACAAACATAAATAACATATGACTCCTCCTTTCATTCACCCGTGGGGAATACATTCCCTAACCCCTGTCAAACCACAGTTAGTTTCACACAGTTTGTTTTCCCTTGTACTGTTTTGTGCTCACTAATGAAAGGACAGTTGCACTTACAGAGTGCCATTGTTTCAAAGGGTAGAATTTTTGTCCATTCTGATTGATTGCTTCAATTTGCCAGGATATTGGGTGTACCGTTTTATATCACATGACATTTGCGAAACCAAGACTTCACTCGAGTCGGGTTTGTATTTTCTCTCAGATCACTGCCGTACCCATCCAAGTCGAGATGGAGTCTCCTCGAAACATGAATGCTATTCCTTCCACATATCTCATTACTGAGGTATCCTGTTAACCACCTTATTCAAAATACACCTTTCCCATGGCAGAGAGAGTTACAGGTTGCTCAAGTTAAAATTTAAATAAGGTTCACATATCCAGTGTGCAGCCAACTTCGATCCCCACAACAATTAAAAGATGTCCTTCAAGTACAAGATTTAAAAAAAAAATCTGTAAGACTTAGGGTGGAAATTCTCTTGCCTCATTCAACCCTCTCACCATTCTTTAGACTTTCTTAGTTCGCAATTCCTGGGGGCATGGTGGCGCAGCGGTAGAGTTGCTGCCTTGCAGCGCTTACAGCACCGGAGACCCAGGTTCGATCCCGACTACGGGTGCTGTCTGTACGGAGTTTGTACGTTCTCCCCCTGACCGCGTGGGTTTTCTCCGAGATCTTCCGTTTCCTCACAAGCTCCAAAGACGTACAGGTTTGTAGGTAAATTGGCTTGGTGTAAGTGTAAATTGTCCCTAGTGTGTGTAGGATAGTGTAGGTGTGCGAAGGTCGCTGATCGGTGCGGACTCGATGGGCTGAAGGGCCTGTCTCCGCGGTGCATCTCTAAACTAAACTAAACTCTAGAGATACAGCATGGACACAGGCCCTTCGGCCCATCGAATCCACGCTGACCAGCAATCACCCTGATCACGAGCCCTATACTTCACTCAAGGGACAATTTACAATTTGTTTTTACTGAAGCCAATTAACCTACAATCCTGTACGTCCTTGGAGTGCGGGAGGAAACCGGAGGACGTACAAACCCCGGGCAGACAGCACCCGTGGTCAAGATCGAACCCGGGTCTCTGGCGCTGTGAGGCAGCAACTCTACCGCTGCACCATTGTGCCTGCCCATTCTGTAATTCACACTTCGCTTTTGAAAAGTAACTTTGAATGTTTCACAATTTAAAAATAAATTTAAAGAGACTTAAAGCACCAAAGCTATGTATGTTTTTTTTAAATCAACACTAAATGTTCCTGTTTTTAGACGACGTGGAAGTATGATCCAAATTGATGCGACCTGGACAGAGAGTCAGGACTCAAGAGTGTTTATTTGTCATATGTAGCACCAATTCAATTCCTACATATTAATTTCTATAAATGTGATAATTCACCAACCCAGTGAAACACCCTCGCAACAACTAGAGAGCAGTCCTGAACTACTACCCACCTCATTAGAGACCCTCGGACTATCTTTGATCAGACTTTACTGGCTTTATCTCGCACAAAACATTATTCACGCTATTCCCATTATCATGTATCTGTACACTGTGGACGGCCCGATTGTGATCGTGTGTTGTCTTCCCGCTGACTGGTTAGCTCGCAACAAAAGCGTTTCACTGTACCTTAGTACACGTGACAATAAACTAAACTGAACCGAACTAAACAGACACAAAGTGCTGGAGTAACTCAGCAGGACCGGCAGCATCTCTGGATAGAAGGAATGGGTGACGTTTCGGGTCAAAACCCTGATTCAATAGACAATAGACAACAGGTGCAGGAGTAGGCCATTTGTCCCTATGAGCCAGCACCGCCATTCAATGTGATCATGGCTGATCATCCCCAATCAGTACCCCGTTCCTGCCTTCTCTAGAATACAATTCTATCTGAAGAAGGGTCTCGACCCGAAACGTCACCAGTCTGAAGAAGGGTCTCGACCCGAAACGTCGCCTATCTCCTTCGCTCCTTAGATGCTGCTGCACCCGCTGAGTTTCTCCAGCTTTTTGTGTAACCTTCTATAAAATATTAAGACACTTAGTTTTTCCGCTGACTGAATAGCACATAACAAAAGCTTTCCTCTGTACCTCGTTGCACGTGACAATGAACTAAACTATCAAACTGAAGTCCATTTGAGGCATTCTTTGAATCTTACAATCGGGAGTGAGAGAGAGAGAGAGCAGAATTTCCGTTCGAAAATACGTAACGGAGATATTTGTTCCTTGAGAACCTAATAGGATACGCAACACCAAAGTTATCAAGTGACGGGTGTCTAAAAATTCCTCACTTGAAGGCATTTATGTTGAAATTAAACTAATTAACGAGGAAGTATGTTTTTTTTGTAAGCTTGCCTTCAATGGTTTTTTTTAAAACTTATCTGCTGCTGTTAAAAGTAATGGGTTCTGTTCAAGGCAAAGTCTGTGAAAGAGATGCCATCTTTAGTACTCCACACAAGTAGTTTCAGTATCATAATTTGTTGGACTGTGACGTTTTAAGTTGGCTCGGGAAAACGTCTTGCAATAAATATATGGAGCATTATGTTAACATTCAGTGAACAATGGCTTGTCAGTTACAGTCTGATGGTGATAGATTTTAATTTGGTCTTTCATAAAAATCTTGGCATGTATACACCATTTGAACACAGGCTCAGAAGACAAACGTGTCATCACAGCAAACAGTTTATCACCCTCTATATTTTTTGTCCTTTTCATTTAATGTCATCTCCGTGGCAACAGACATTGCCCTGGAAATCATTTCGAAACAGCTTATTTGTTGGCAGCGACCAAGCAGGTTAAAATATGTGTTTGGCTTACAAAATGTCACTGTGTGAACATAGCCGGGATTAAATTAATAATCCGCGCGGACACTCGCTCTTGTGCATGGAACTGCAGATGCTGGTTTAAACCGAAGATAAGACACACAAACGCTGGAGTAACTAACTCGGCAGGGACAGGCAGCATCTCTGGAGAGAAGGAATGGGTGACGTTTTCGGGTCAAGACCCTTCCTCAGACGAAACCTGCGTCTGCGCTTCCTTCACGACCCATTCCTTCTTCCCCAGAGATGCTGCCTGTCCCGCCGAGTTATGGGGCTGTCCCACTGGACGAGCTAATCCAAGAGTTCTCCCAAGTTTCCCCTGATTCGAACGCGGAGAATTACGGTAATTGCCGCTCGTAGGTACTCGGGGCTCTCGTGGACATTTTTCAACATGTTGAAAAATCTTCACGAGTCTTCACGAGATTACCGCGTTTCCCGAGTACCTGCCGTTGGCGTTACGAGCCATTAAGAGACGTCCCGAGCTCCGACGTACCCGCTACTACATTCTATGTGCTTACCACGAGTTTGATTTTTTCTTTAACTCGGGAGAGCTCTTGAATTACCTCGTACAGTGGGACAGGCCCTTTACTCCAGCATTTTGCGTCTATCTTCGGTTTAAACCAGCATCTGCAGTTCCTTCATAAGTCTGAAGAAGGGTCTCGACCTGAAACGTCACCCGTTCCTTCTCTCCAGAGATGCTGCCTGTCCCGCTGAGTTACTCCAGCATTTTGTTTGTGTCTATCAGACACGGAACTAAAGCTGGACGCTGTGTAGATTTATCTGTAGTAAAGGGCAAGATGTGTTTCTCATATTGGTTTATTTGACTCTGGTGTCAATTTTACTTTGAGAAGTACTCATCATTTGCCTAATAACAGAACTCATCTCGATTTAAATTTTGAATGAAATTTATCAGTAAACCTTAGTGATAATTCAACCATGACATGACACTAAACCCACATACTAAAGCTAATTATTCTGCATTAGTTTAATTTGACAACATATTTCAGCGTCTATTTCTCCATGAAAATACTTCCTGACATTTTCCTGACAACGTTGATGATGTTCCGCACAGCGCGTTGTCTTATCCTGTGACCACGTCAGCAATGTTAACGCACACGGTTTATTTAACCATTTACAGATGATTAAACTGCGACATACTTTGCTTGGCTAAGATTTTCAGGGCTGAGAATCTGTTTTACAGTGGTGGAAGGTCTCATCTACACTGTGACAGAATCAGTGTTACTTTAATCTAGTTTAGTTCAGAAACAGGCCCTTCGGCCAACAGAGTCCGTACCGACCAGCGTTTGCCCATTCACATTAGTTTAGTTCAGAGATACAGCGCAGAAACAGGCCCTTCGGCCCACCGAGTCCATACCAACCAACGATCCTCGCACATCCTCACACTACCTAACACACTCTAGGGACAATTTACAGTTATACCAAGCCAATTAACCTACAAACCTGTACATCTTTAGAGTGTGGGAGGAAGCCGGATTTTTCCCGAGATCTTTGGTTTCCTCCCACACTCGTAGATGTAAAGATTGGCCCTCGTGTAGGATAGTGTCAATGTGCGGGGGTCGCTGGTCGGTGCAGACCCGGTGGGCCGAAGGGCCTGTTTCTGCTCTGTGTCTCCAAACTAAACTAAACTATTGGAACTATAGTCACTGGTCCCAAGGTGCTCCCCCTACTGACACCTCAGTTGCAAGCCCTCCCTCATTTGCCCAGAGGAGGACATGCCCTCCCTCTTCTGTATCACTGGAGAGAAGGAATGGGTGTCGTTTTGGGTCGAGACCTTCCTTCAGTCTGCACACATTTCGTAGCTGGCCACAGCTTTTGCCCACGTTTTCATGAGACAGGGACAAAGTTTGGGGTTTTTTGGGCTACATTTAAATGCTACAAACACTGTTAGATATCTTTTACCAGTTTGCAGACAGGATGTTTTTGGTCATGTACAACTAGTTTTCAGGAAATTATAATGACTCAACTCTGCTGACTTATCTATCACAATAGCATGGAGAATTGTGCCAGCAGCACAATAATACATCCAATTGTAATTCGGTTGTAATCACCAACAATTACCCAGCTTTGCAACTGGAAATCAGCCATGTGATCTTTGCAAATGACTAATTTCTGTGCGGAGTAAACAGATGAAAATCAAACAAGGCCGAAGCCCACATTCCCCACCGTCGGATGAGGTCATAAGTGACAGGACTGGAATACGGCCCATCAAGTCTACTCCACCATTCAATCACGGCTGATCTATCTCTCCCTCCCAACCCCATTCTCCTGCCTTCTCCCCTTAACCCCTGACACCCGCACTAATCAAGAATCTATCTATCTCTGCCTTAAAAATATCCACTGACTTGGCCTCCACAGCCTTCTGTGGCAAAGAATTCCACAGATTCAACACCCTCTGACTAATTAAATTCTTCCTCACATTCCTTCCTAAAGGGACGTCCTTTAATACAATACAGATACAAATACAATACAAGGGACATTTATTATCACATACACCAATTGGTGTAACGAAATTTGACTTGCCATTGCAGCAAACGAATAAAGATAAGGCACAACATTAAAGAATTTAACAATAAACATAAAAACATCCCCCCACAATGGTTCCCACTGTGGGGGAAGGCAGCAAAGTCCAGTCCCATCCCCTGTTCGCCCATAGTCGGGCCTATTGTGGCCTCTGCAGGCGCCGCTAGGGCAGCCCGATGCTTCAGGCCCTCTTGCCGGGAAGATGGAACTCCAGCGTTGGGTGAACACTCCTCAGCGGCTTGGGATCTCAGGCTGTGACCTCAGGTCCTAGACTCTCCCACTAGTGGGAACATCCTCTCCAAATCCACTCTATCCATGCTTTTCACTATTGGATACGTTTCGATGAGGGTCCCCCCCTCCCTCCACCCTCATCCTTCTAAACTCCAGCGGGTACAGGCCCAGTGCTGTCAAACGCTCATCATATGTTAACCCATTCATTCCTGGGCCACACATTCTATCATCATGTGGGTCAGAAAATTATTTCCTACATTAGCTTAATTCCTACGAGCAGTAAAAGTCCATGATTGAGACGTTGATGTGGTCAGAACTGCATTACTATCAAACTCACTGACTGCTCAATTACGATTGAATTGGAAAGTGGCATCAATGGCTAGGATTTTCCTCACAACTTCTCACATTCTGCTCCATAACTATGGGGGAAATTTGATAGCAAATCCATTCTCCACGCACTGTCAGTGGGCACAGAGACTCGGTTTTGTCAAAGGTTCCAGAGAGGCAGTCTGCGAAAACCCATTGAATAAATATCCAGAGATTGTCCAAGCTACACATATTGCATTTCAATCCATAGATTCAAAAATAGCTTTCACCAGAGGGTAAGAACCCTTAAGGGCCTGTCCCACCTAGGTGGTTTTTTTAGGCGACTACAGGCGACTAGGCTGTTGCCACATGGTCACCGGGGTGTCACCTGTACAGTCGTGAGTCGTCTCCTCAGTCGCCCAAAGAGTTGTAGCGTCTTTCTGGTCGCCTCTGGATTTGCAACACGATGAAAAATTTACGGAGACAGTCGGCGACAGTGGGTTTGATGCCAATGAGCGTAGCTTGACTCCTCCTGACGTAGGTGCTGTCGTAGTTGTCGCCGGTGCTGACTTTGTTTTTTTTTGTTAAAGTAATGATTCTATGACAGTCGCCGGCAGTCGCCCTAGAAATAGCCTGAGTGAGACAGGCCCACTAGTATTCAGATATTTCCGATTTATATACGGGTCCACCATCAATTTTCTGGCCGAACCAACAGAGGTCGCGACCTCCATGAGGAGTCCAATGGTACCGGAATATTCCACCTAGGCCGCCAGGGGGAGGGAGGCCGAGATACCGGCCCACAAAGTCGGCCTCAGGAACGGATCTGCAGGCTCCGGTCGGGCCGGAGTTCCGGAACCCTGGCCACAGGGGGCAAATTCGACCCGCTGATCGGCCGCAGGAGTCATCCGGCCTAGGCACCACATTTTTGGGGGGACTTCTGGGGGGGGGGGGGGGGGGTGTTGACAAATGCGTTCTTGTAATTTTGTCCAGATTCAAGGAGTTGCCAGATAATCGGTGGCGAACCTGTACTGTAAATAGGTGGCAAAACAAAAGGCATGCCAGTCACTCTGGAAGCATATTCAAATTATTTACATTTTTGCTCTTCTTTGTGGACTGAAATCCTTCTGCCAAATAAATGCCCTTTACCAGAATTACGCCATTCAGCCCATCAATACTATCAGATAATGGCTCCTCTAAAGATGTACTCAAAGCATCATATGCCACAAAGTGCTGGAGTAACTCAGCGGGTCAGGCAGCATCTCTGGAGACGTTTCAGGTCGAGACGGGGGGGGGGGGGGGGGGGGTGGAGAAAGCCTGAGGAGGGTAGAGGCAGGACAAAATGTAGCGGGGTTATAGGTTGGCTTAGGTTTTTGATAAGCAGATGGTTGGAACAAAGTGCGGAGATAAGATAGACACAAAGTGCTGGAGTAACTCAGCGGGTCAGGCAGCAGCTCTGGAGAGAAGGTACAGATGACGTTTCGGGACGAGACCCTTCATCAGACTCAAAGATAGAAAAGGCCAGAACGAAACAGAGCCGGAAACAGCCGGCAAGAGATAAGAAGGGAAGGCGTGAGACAGGTTTGAAGAGTTGTATAAGAAGGAACTACAGATGCTGGTTTGCACCGAAGATAGACACAGCATTGTGGAGTAACTGAGCAGGAAGGCGGACAAAACTGCTGGGGAAACTCAGCGGGTGAGGCAGCATCTATGGAGCGAAGGAAACAGGTGACGTTTCGGGTCAGATGCGGATTGTTAAGCCAGTGGCCGGAAAGTAGTGGGATGGGAGGTGGGTGGGGGGAGGGGTGGGGTGGGGAAGGGAGAGATATTCCGGCATTAATGCCATAAGTCACAAGAAATTCTGTCAGTAAAGACCTCAATTCTATCCATATTCTTAAGAGGTCTTTGTATTTAAAGACAATTGAATTACAAACAAAAATACTTTGGGATTGTGGCTTGTAGTTCTGCCTTTATCTTCCTGGATGTGACAGGATGATCCACCTCGCTGCTGGACTGTCGGAGGTAATTTTTACTCCAGTGTAAGGGGAAGTTTGTGATGTGACAGTTGTTATAGATATATTAGCGACAGACAGGATGTAGCATAAGCTGCATAATCCCGAGGACAGTCAACAAAGTATTTAAATTACATTTGGGGGGAGATGGAGAATTAATTCTCCGCGTTCAATTAAACCTCAGGAGAGATTATCAGTGGGGAGAAACAAAATATGTATTTCTTAATTCATGTCTTAATTCGTGTCTGTCGTTGCAATTTAAAAAAATCTTAAATTTTATTTATTAAAATTTTATTTTATTTCCATTTATTTTATTCAATTTTATTCAAAACAATTATAATTGACGTAGGAAGGAACTGCAGATGCTGGAAGACAGACACAACATGCTGGAGTAACATCAAATGGAGACACAAAATGCTGGAGTAACTCAGCGGGACAGGCAGCATCTCTGGAGAGAAGGAAAGGGCGACGTTTCGGGGTCGAAACCCGCAAGGTCACCCATTCCTTCTCACCAGAGACGGTTATAATCCGCACTACCCTCTCCGTCATTGTTAGACTTCTTTTCAGGAATACATCGGATAGTCTCCTGCCCGGAGTTGGGGAAATCGAGGACCAGAGGACGTGGGGAAAAGACTTAATAGGAATCTGAGGGGTTAACGTTTTCGCACAAAGGGTGTGTGGAACAAGCTGCCAGAGGAGGTAGATGAGGCTGAGACTATCCCAACGTTTAAGAAACAGTCAGACAGGTACATGGATAGGACAGTTTTGGAGGAATATGGGCCAAACTTGGCCAGGTGGGACTAGTGTACCTGGGGCATATTGGCCAGTGTGGGCAAGTTGGGCCAAAGGGCCTGTTTCCACACTGTATCACTCCATTACTGGGAAAGATTTTTGTTTTGATGAACATCAGACATTACGAAAAGGATAATGTTACCATTAAAGGGTGCAGAAATATCCCCTTGGATATTAAGTAGCAGGTGACTGGTTAAAGGTGACTGGGGAAGGGTCTCGACCTGAAAAGTCACCTATTGCTTCTCTCCAGAGATGCTGCCCATCCCGCTGAGTTACTCCAGCATTTTGTGTCTATCTTCGATGTAAACCAGCAGCTGCAGCTTAAGACCAGTAACGTTAGACCGGCAAATTTGATAATGCCTCCAGTCCATTCACATTGTGAAAGTAGACAAAAGATGCTGGAGAAACTCAGCAGGTGAGGCAGCATCTCTGGAGAGAAGGAATTGGCGACGTTTCGGGTCGGGACCCTTATTCGAGACTCGAAACATGGGCAATTCCTTCTGTCCATAGATGCAGCCTCACCCGCTGTGTTTCTCCTGCATTTTTGGTCTACCTTGGATTTTACCAGCATCTGCAGTTCTTTCTAAAGCATGTTCCTTCTTAAATATTGACTTCCATCAGAGTGAGAATCGGTGATTCCACTGTGGCGGATGTTTATGTTCAACTCTATTGTGTATTGTGTTCCCTTTATTCGTATGGCTGTGTGGTAACTCAAATATCACTGTACCAGTTGGTGCATGTTAGAATAAATATGAACTTGAACTTGAGAAATGTAATATTGTTAAGCATTGATATTTCATCTTTTATTAAAATTACTGTTGAACAGTATCTTGTCAGGTCAGTTACAATGTAAGATTGCCTCGTTTAAAATGATCTGTCTCAATGTGTTTTTATTTAAAGATTTTATTTTGCAATATAGGTTTATGATTTTTAAATTTTCTGGATGAAATGAATCCACAGATATTAATATCTTAGCGACGCTTCATAGAGACAGTCTTCAACGTGAAGTGTTTTTTGTCAATGTATTTTATCTCTTTCTTTCTCTCATTCATTCTTGTACGCGCAACTCTCGTCGCAGCGGCCTCTGCAGTCCGTCTGTCTTTTTTTAATTTTTTGTCTCGTTTGAGTGTTGTTAGTTAGTGTTTTTTTTAGCTGGGTATGTGTGGGGGGTGGGGGGCGGGGTGGGAAAACTTTTAAAATCTTTTCCCTGTACGGAGGACCCGACCTTTCCTCTGTCGGGTCTCTGTTGCCGTTGGGGCCTAGCACCGTGGAGCGGCCTCCAACCGGACCTGGGGCTCCAGTCGCGGAGCTGCGGGCTTACTTACCATCGTGGGGCTGGCCGAGTTCGGAACGGGAGGAGCTGTGGTGGCGCGCTGCTGCCGCCCGACCCCGTAGATTCGGAGGCTCCAGCTGCAGGCCGGTGGACGGTAACACCGGGAGCTCGCGGGTCTCTGGTGGGAGACCGCTTTTCGGAGCTCCCGCAGCAGCAACTTCTCCCGCCCGAGTTGCGGGGTTGAAGACGACCTGGAGCGGAGCCTTACATCACCCGGCGCGGCTTTGATGGCCACGGGACTTGCTAGGGCCCGCCAGGGGCTCCAACATCAAGACCCGGAGCGGGGCCTTGCATCGCCCGGCGCGGCATGAATGGCCGCGGGACTTATTTACCATCGCCCGCCGGGGGCTTTGACTCTGACATCGGGAGAAGAATGGGGAGTGCAGGGGAGAGATACGACTTTGCCTTCCATCACAGTGAGGAGGAGATTCACTGTGATGGATGTTTGTGTAAATTGTGTTGTGTCTTGGTTCTTGTCTTGTTTGTATGAGGTTCAAATGACAATAAACGGTATTGTATTGTATTGTATTGTGTTGTATTCTTTTCCTTTTAATGATAGAGAAAATATCTATTCTGTATCTCGATTCTCTTCTCCCCTTTTGTGTTGTTCCCGAGCGAATGGTACTTTTACAGTTTCCTATAAAGTTCAGTTGCGTTTATTGTCACGTGTACCGAGGTACAGTGAAAAGCTTTTTGTTGCGTGCTATCCAGTCAGCGGAAAGACACGACATGATTACAATCGAGCCATTTACAGTGTGCATTTAAATGATAAGGGAATAACGTTTAGTGCTAGGCAAAGCATTGTGGCAGGCGTTGGAGGGGCATTCAGTTTAGTTTAGAGACACAGTGCGGAAACTGGCCCTTCGGCCCACCGAGTCCACGCCGACCGGCGATCCCCACACACGGACACTGCCCTACACACACTAGGGACAATTTCCGCTTATACCAAGCCAATTAACCTACAAACATGTACGTCTTTGGAGTGCGGGAGGAAACCGAAGATCTCGGAGAAAATCAGCGCGGTCACGGGGACAACGTGCAAACTCCGCACAGACAGCGCCCGTAGTCGGGGATTGAACCCGGGTCTCTGGCGCAGTAAGTCAGCAACTCTACCGCTGCGCCACCGTGCCACCCTGCAAACACACTGCAGAAAGTAAGAGATATGCGAAATGAAGGAATTGTGATATGAATTATGACTTAGGAAATGAGATTAGTGTAGTTGAAACATTCCGCAGCACTGCAAGGTAAGGTGTGTAAATATTCACTTCACTAAGCTGCACTTTATATTTTAATGAAACATGTTTCTACGCATGTCCCAGTGATATTCCTTACTGTACAACTTAATAAAGTTTGTCCTGACTTTATCACTCACTGAATCACTGAAGGCCACTTTAAACTCAGCTCGATTCTCCCATGAAGGATTCTTCATTCTTTTGCGCACATTTGCGGTTTTCTGCTTACCAGAGAGAACATAAGCAAATACCTCAGTGAATTCTGTGGGCAGAAAGTGCTGCAGGCACGGGCCACCACTGGAGAGGCTGCCTGTTTTATCGGAGACAGCGGCGACATGGTGGCGCAGCGGTAGAGGTGCTGCCTCACAGCGCCAGGCACCCGGGTTCGTTCCTGACCACGGGCGCTGTCGGTACGGAGCTTGTACGTTCTCCCCGTGACCCGTGTGGGTTTTCTCCCGGCGCTCCGGGTTCCTCCCACACTCCAAAAGCGTACTGGTTTGTGGGTTCATTCTGGCTTTGGTAAAATTCTAAATTGGCCCGAGTGTGTGTAGGTAGGGTAGTGTTAATGTGCTTGTTTGTAGCGTGCTATCCAGTCAGCAGGAAGGTTGATACATGATTACAATCAAGTCGTCCACAGTGTACAGATAAAGGGTATTAAAGATAGTCCAAGGATCTCCAATGAGATAGATGCAAGTCAGGGCCGCTCTCTAGTTGGTGTGAGGATGGTTCACTTGCCTGATAACAGCTCTGAAGAAACTGTCCCTGAATCTGGAGGTGTTTTCATACTTCTCATAACAGGCAATAGACAATAGACAATAGGTGCAAGAATAGGCCATTCGGCCCTTCGAGCCAGCACCGCCATTCAATGTGATCATGGCTGATCATCCCCAATCAGTACCCCGTTCCTGCCTTCTCCTCATATCCCCTGACTCCGCTATTTTTAAGAGGCCTATCAAGCTCTCTCTTGAAAACATCCAGAGATCCAGAGATCTTATCTCTTGTCTGACGGGAGAGGGGAGAAGAGGGTGGTGACTGGGGTGGGACTCATCCTTGATTATGATGCTGGCCTTGCCTAGGCAACGTGAGGTGTAATTAGAGTCAATGGAAGGGAAGGAGACACTTCTTGGTTCTTGGTTACTTGGTCCTCCAAGTAATAGCTGGAGTAATTCAACGGGCCAGGCACATGTCTGGAGAAAATGAATAGATGACGTTTTGGGTCGAGTCCCTTCTTCAAACTGAGAGTCAAGGGAGAAGAAAATGTGAGATACAGACAGTGATGTAGGGAGATATTAATAAATTAATGAAGGATATGCAAAAAAGTAACAATGATCAGGGAAAGGTGGAGCCCACAACGATCCATTGTTGGCTGATGGGCTAGGTAATAACGAGTTGTACAGACACTGAAACTCAACAGGACGACAGTGAAACTAGTATAACGACTAGGGTGGGGGAGGAACAGAGAGAGAGAGAGAGAGGGAAAGCAAGGGGTACTTGAAGTTAGAGAAGTCAATGTTCATACCGCTGGGGTGTAAACTGCCCAAGGGAAATATGAGGTGCTGCTCCTCCAATGTGCGCTAGGCCTCACTCTGACAATGGAGGAGGCCCAGGACAGAAAGGTCAGTGTGGGAAGACAGACACAAAATGCTGGAGTGCCCTCAGCGGGACAGGCAGCGTCTCTGGAGAGAAGGAATGGGTTACGTTTCGGGTTGAGACCCTGCTTCAGACCTTCTTCACTCGAAAGAAGGGTCTCGACCCAAAACGTCACCCATTTCTTCTCTCCTGAGATGCTGCCTGTCCCGCTGAGGGCACTCGAGCATTTTGTGTCTGTCTTCGGTGTAAACCAGCGCCTGCTGCCCCTTCCAACACGAGGGAGATCTACGTGATGGTGTGCGTGACGGTCTGGGCTGACGGTGTCTGTACCAGTCCAGGCCGCCCCCAAGCTGTGGTCCACACCACTTTTTTCTGAATAGCAGCAAAGTGGAGGCTGACATGGAGAATGGGGTGGGGGGGGGGAGAGGAAACATGTGTGGTTGGTTAATGCCAGGTGTAAAATGATGAAATCTCTGCATACTGTCTGTGGAACAGAAGTGAGTCTTTAAGTGCAAACAGGTGTCATGCACCCACAGTGACGTGGTTACTAGGAGGGGAAAAGTGCAGTGCTTCCAGTAAAAAAAAACAGCCCGCTTTTTGATGTAAAATGGTTGTTGAAAGCTGGCAGCTTGCAATTAAAAATGATCTCTTAACATACATTTGTTCTCTAAGAATAATCTCTTGTAAAAAGATAATAAACAGGAATTCATCTGGCTTACATAGAAGTCCAAATGTGATTTTTTTTTTTTTGCTTGGGTTTGCTTTGGAAGTTTGAAGTCGGGCTTAAATGAAAGACATCAGTCAATGTGTAAAAATGGGCTAAATATAGCACCATTTGGCCTAAGGACAAGTTTAATGTTGTGATACTTGGATGTATCAGACGTGTATTTTTGGCTTTTGTGAAAGACGTGTGTAGTTGGAATTATTACAGCTCTGTGTGTGAGTCCAGTCATTGAAGTAATATTGGCATGAATCAGGAGACAAAGTACTGCTGGAAAATCTATATCGCCTTCAGAATTCCCCGCACTTAGGACCTCTGCACTGATGTCGACTCCGAACCAGATTCCCAGCCAAGAGATGACGGCATGTGTTATGTACAGGAAGGAACCCGCTGATGCTGGTTTACACCGAAGATAGACGCAAAACACTGGAGTAACTCAGCGGGACGGGCAGCATCTCTGGAGAGAAGGAATGGGTGACGTTTTTGGGTCAAGATCTTTCTTCAGACCGAGAGTCATGGGAGAGGGAGTGTTAAACAAAAAGCTGGAGAAACTCAGCGGGTGCAGCAGCATCTAAGGAGCGAAGGAGATAGGCGACATTTGGGGTCGAGACCCTTCTTCAGAGGGAGTGATTGAGATATGGAAGGGTAAGGTGTGAAAACAAGACATCAAAGAAGACAATGGCCAAAGAAAATGCATGATGGTCCATTGTTGGCTGAGGGCAAGGTGACAACGAGGCATCAAATCTGTAATATTTAATCAAGAAGACGGCGAAACTAGTCGGAGAACTAGGGTGGGGGGGGGGGGGGGGGGACGGAGAGAGAGGGAAAGCAAGGGTGAATTGAAGTCCGGGAAATCAATATTCCTTTGCTGAGACCACCTTGGCCTACACGATCTCCCGGTTGCCAAACACTTTAATTCCCCTTCCCATTCCCACACTGACCTTTCTGTCCTGGGCCTCAGCCAATGTCAGAGATCCAATGACAGGCCAAACACAAATTGGAGGAACAGCACCTCATATTTGGCTTGGGCAGCTTACACCCCGGCAGTGTAACATTTGATATATCTAACTTCAAGTAACCCTTTGCTTCCCTCCCCCACACAAGTCAGTGTACCAGTTGTCTTGTTGAGTCTCATTGTCTGTTTCCTTTATCATCGTTACTTTTTTGCGTATCTTTCATTCATTTGTTCTCTATCTCTCTGCATCACCGTCTATATCTCTCGTCTCCCTCTACCCCTGACTCTCAGTCTGAAGAAGGGTCTTGAACCCGAAACGTCACCCATTCCTTCCCTCCAGAGACGCTGCCCGTCCCGCTGAGTTACTCCGACATTTTGTCTCTATCTTCGGTTTAAACCAGCATCTGTAGTTCCTTCCAACACATACTTATCTTTCTGTGCTGGGCCTCCTCCACTGTCAGAGTGAACCCACGTGCAAATTGGAGGAACAGCAACTCATATTTCACTTGGGCAGCTTACACCCCAGCGGTATGAATATTGCAGATAGATACAAAATCCTGGAGTAACTCAGCGGGTCGGGCAGCATCTCTGGATAAAGGGAATAGGTGACGTTTCGGGTCGAGACCCTTCTTTAGACTGAGAGTCAGTGGATAGGGAAATGAGAGAAATAGGGAGAGGCTTGGAACGAATGAATGAAAGAAGGATAATGCAGAAAAATAGCAATGATGGATGAAACAAGCCACTGTTGGCTGTGGACTAGGTGAAAACGTGCGCTGTAGAGTGGCGTCGCAGCTGAGAAGCATTTTACATTCACTTTGCAAGTATCTTCCTTGTCTCGAATGTGCTACATGTGGCTTTGCACGCTCACTTGGCAGGAATGCGGCAGCACCAATGACTTATATTGCTGACGTGATGTTCATAAATCATAATTGCCCAGCCATTATGAATATCATGCACCAAGATGCAATTTCCGTCGAATCTGTTTTAATAAAATAACATCCATTCTTATTGCTCACGAAATTAGAGGTATAGAGACAGAAAGCCCTCTGGATTCAAACTCTTTGATCCTCTGTAATTCCTACCTGCGGGGAAAAATGCAATTCATCATTGCATGTTGTTCAAAGTCTTTGTAAATACATTTTTTGCAGCTGATGTCTAGTGTGGTTTTCATGCATTGTTTAAAGCCAGTAGTTAAGTCTAATCGCTCCTTGGCTAAGACGATTACTGGGCAATTGCTCCCAGTCACTTTGTGAAACATCACGCAAAGCCTTGGGTATCTACGAGAAGCCCACAAACTACATAACCTCAAAGCAGCTGGAAAGAGTTTAAAAAACCACATGATTACAGCCGCCTTCTCTCTGTTCAATAATAAGAACCATGCAGCGACACGTCTAACACCAGATCCCACGGGTTCCACATGCTGGATGTATCCTGGACATGAAGCTGCCTTTGGCCTTGCCACTAGAGAGTTTACAACATGCAAAAACAAACTGAACTTGCACAATGGAACTGTAGTTGCTGCTTCACAAAGAAAGTCACAGAGCGCTGGAGCAACTCAGTGGGTCAGGCAGCATCTCTGGTGAACACGGATAGATGATGTTTCAGCTTTGGACCCTTCTTCAGTAGCTGAGCAGATCAAGCTGCACCTCTGGAGGACGTGGATAGATGACGTGACTTTTACTTTAGATATTTTAGAGACACGGCACGGAAACAGGCCCTTCGGCGTTTCGCACCGAGTCCGCGCCGACCGGCGATCCCCGTGCATTTACAATGTCCCACACACCCGACGGACAATTTACAATTGTACCAAGCCAATCAACCTGCAAGCCTGTACGTCTTTCGAGTGTGGGAGGAAACCGAAGCTCCTGGAGAAAGCCCACGCAGGTCACGGGGAGAACGTGCAAACTCCGTACATAGAAACATAGAAACATAGAAAATAGGTGCAGGAGTAGGCCATTCGGCCCTTCGAGCCTGCACCGCCATTCAATGTGATCATGGCTGATCATCCAACTCAGTATCCCGTACCTGCCTTCTCTCCATACCCCCTGATCCCTTTAGCCACAAGTGCCACATCTAACGCCCTCTTAAATATAGCCAATGAACTGGCCTCAACTACCTTCTGTGGCAGAGAATTCCAGAGACTCACCACTCTCTGTGTAAAGAATGTTTTCCTCATTTCGGTCCTAAAGGAATTCCCCCTTATCCTTAGACTGTGACCCCTTGTTCTGGACTCCCCCAACATCGGGAACAATCTTCCAGCATCTAGCTTGTCCAACCCCTTAAGAATTTTGTAGGTTTCTATAAGATCCCCCCTCAATCTTCTAAATTCCATCGAGTACAAACCGAGTCTATCCAATCTTTCCTCATATGAAAGTCCTGACATCCCAGGAATCAGTCTGGTGAATCTTCTCTGTACCCCCTCTATGGCAAGGATGTCTTTCCTCAGATTTGGAGACCAAAACTGTACGCAGTACTCCAGGTGTGGCCTCACCAAAACCCTGTACAACTGCAGTAGAACCTCCCTGCTCCTATACTCAAATCCTTTCGCTATGAATGCTAACATACCATTTGCTTTCTTCACTGCCTGCTGCACCTGCATGCCTACTTTCAATGACTGGTGTACCATGACACCCAGGTCTCGTTGCATCTCCCCCTTACCTAATCTGCCACCATTCAGATAATAGTCTACCCTCATGTTTTTGCCACCAAAGTGGATAACCTCACATTTATCCACATTGTACTGCATCTGCCATGCATCTGCCCATTCACTCAGCCTATCCAAATCACCCTGCAGCCTCCAAGCATCCTCCTCACACCTAACTATACCCCCCAGCTTGGTATCATCTGCAAATTTGGAGATGTTGCATTGAATTCCCTCGTCCAAATCATTAATATATATTGTAAATAGCTGGGGTCCCAGCACTGAGCCTTGCGGCACCCCACTAGTCACTGCCTGCCATTCTGAAAAGGACCCGTTTACTCCTACCCTTTGCCTCCTGTCTGCCAGCCAGTTCTCTATCCACATCAATACTGAACCCCCAATACCGTGTGCTTTAAGTTTGTATGCTAATCTCTTATGCGGGACCTTGTCGAAAGCCTTCTGAAAGTCTAGATATAACACATCCACTGGTTCTCCCTTATCCACTCTACTAGTTACATCCTCGAAAAATTCTATCAGATTTGTCAGACATGATTTACCTTTCGTAAATCCATGCTGACTTTGTCCAATGATTTCACCACTTTCCAAATGCGCTGCTATCCCATCTTTAATAACTGACTCTGGCAGTTTCCCCACTACCGATGTTAGACTAACTGGTCTGTAATTCCCCGCTTTCTCTCTCCCTCCTTTTTTAAAAAGTGGGGTTACATTAGCTACCCTCCAATCCTCAGGAACTACTCCAGAATCTAAGGAATTTTGAAAAATGATCACTAATGCATCCACTATTTCTGTGGCTACCTCCTTGAGTACTCTGGGATGCAGACTATCTGGCCCTGGGGATTTATCGGCCTTCAATCCGTTCAATTTACCCAACACCACCTCCCGGCTAACCTGGATTTCACTCAGTTCCTCCATCTTATTTGACCCCCGTTCCACTGCTATTTCCGGCAGATTATTTATGTCTTCCTTAGTGAAGACAGAACCAAAGTAGTTATTCAATTGGTCTGCCATGTCCTTGTTCCCCATGATCAATTCACCTGTTTCTGACTGCAAGGGACCAACATTTGTTTTAACTAGTCTCTTTCTCTTTACATATCTATAAAAACTTTTGCAGTCAGTTTTTATGTTCCCTGCCAGTTTCCTTTCATAATCTATTTTCCCTTTCCTAATTAAGCCCTTTGTCCTCCTCTGCTGGATTCTGAATTTCTCCCAGTCCTCCGGTAGGCTGCTTTTTCTGGCAAATTTGTATGCCTCATCTTTTGTTTTTATACTATCCCTGATTTCCCTTGTTATCCATGGATGCACCACCTTCCCCGATTTATTCTTTTGCCAAACTGGTATGAACAACTTTTGTACTTCATCCATGCAGTCTTTAAATACCTTCCATTGCACATCCACTGTCAACCCTTTAAGAATCACCTGCCAGTCTATCTTGGCCAATTCACATCTCATACCTTCAAAGTTACCTTTGTTCAAGTTCAGAACCCTTGTTTCTGACTTAATTTTGTCACTCTCCATCCTAATGAAGAACTCAACCATATTATGGTCACTCTTGCCCAAGGGGCCACGCACAACAAGACTGCTAACTAACCCTTCCTCATTACTCAATACCCAGTCTAGAATAGCCTGCTCTCTCGTTGGTTCCTCCACATGTTGGTTGAGAAAACTATCCCGCATCCATTCCAGGAAATCCTCTTCCTCAGCACCCCTGCCAATTTGATTCACCCAATCTACATGCAGATTGAAGTCACCCATTATAACCGTGTTACCCTTGTTGCACGCATTTCTAATTTCCTGTTTGATGCCATCCCCAACTCCAATACTACTGTTAGGTTGCCTGTACACAGTTCCCACTAGCGTTTTCTGCCCCTTAGAGTTTCGCAGCTCTACCCATATCGATTCCACATCCTCCACGCTAATGTCCTTCCTTTCTATTGCATTAATCTCCTCTCTCACCAGCAACGCTACCCCACCTCCTTTTCCTTTTCGTCTATCCCTCCTGAATATTGAATATCCCTGGATGTTCAGCTCCCAGCCTTGGTCATCCTGGAGCCAAGTCTCCGTGATTCCAACTATAGCATAGTCATTAATCGCTATCTGCACCTTCAACTCATCCACCTTATTACGAATGCTCCTCGCATTGAGACACAAAGCCTTCAGGCTTGTTTTTACAACACTCTTACTCCTTATACAATTATGTTGACAAGTGGCCCCTTTCACATCGATCCCTATTACACTTGGCCATACTCTCCTATCCCTTTGTGAGCTTTCTTCCCCGTTAATTCTGGGGTCATTAACCATCGCTTTACTCTCTTTCCCTCTAACTCCGTCCTCGACTATCCCATTTGATACCCCACCCCCCTTATTCAGTTTAAAACCATCCGTGTAGCAGTGGCAAACCTGCCGGCCAGAATGCTGGTCCCCCACCTGTTAAGATGCAATCCGTCCCTTTTGTACAGTTCCCCCTTACTATAAAAAAAATCCCAGTGATCTAAGAATCTAAATCCCTGCCCCCTGCACCAGTTCCTCAGCCACACATTCAGGTCCCATATCTCACTGTTCCTGCTCTCGCCAGCACGAGGAACTGGAAGCAAACCGGAGATAACAACCCTGGAAGTCCTGCTTTTCAGCATTTTTCCGAGCTCTCTGAAGTCCCGCTGCAAAAAATTCATCTCCTTCTTTCCAACATCATTTGTGCCAACATGCACGACCACTTCCGGCTGGTCACCTTCGCCCTTGAGGATTGTCTGCACTCTGTCCGTAACATCCTGGATCCTGGCACCAGGAAGGCAGCACACCATCCTGGAATCCCGTCTGTTGCCGCAAAAACCCCTGTCCGTACCTCTCACAATGGAGTCTCCAACTACAATGGCGTTGCCCGACTTTGGCCTCTGTGGGTTTGGCTCATCAGCCCTTTTTGTTTGGCAAGCCAGTCCGCCGCTCAGTGGGATACCGTCTTCTGTCCCGGCAGCTTCCACGTGGGTGAACCTGTTCACAAGAGGTACAACACCCGGGGACCTTTGCATCCCATGTTTTCCTCCCTTTCTCACCGTCACCCACCTTCTCTCTTCTAGTGCCTTGGGTGTAACAATCTCACTGAAGGACTTGTCGAGAAACGACTCAGTTTCTCGAATGAACCTGAGGTCATCCACTTGTTTCTCCAGTTCCCCAACACGGTCCTTCAGGAGCTGTACCTGGATGCACTTCTCACATTTGTAGCATCCAGAGGCACCAGCAGTGTCCTTGACCTCCCACATACTGCAAGCATCACACTGCATCAGCTTGCTTGACATCTTCTTTTGCCTCGGTCTCGCCCTATCCAGTATTTTGTGCAGCCTCCTCGCCGAAGACTCTCGAGCCAAAGACTCACACTTTACTCACAGGGCACTTCCCTCACTGCCGCTCCCCAAGAGCTGCCTTGCTTATATTGACTGTTCAATTGCCTAATTTACAAACCAAATTCCTCAGTTTTGAGGAACTGCTTTCCCCCTCTGACTCACTGAGAACTCTCCTCCCACTTGGGCTAGAGCCAATCAGTGCTTTCTCCTGCTTCTCTTTGTTGCTGTTGCTTCAAAATCCACGGGAAGACTGCACGGTATCCACGGTACAGACAGCACCCGCAGTCAGGATCGAACCCGGGTCTCTGGCGCTGTGAGGCAGCAACTCTACCACTGCACCACCGTGCCACCCTAATGCCACTATGACGATTCGGGTCGGGACCCTTCTTCAGACTGATCGTGGTGGGATGTGGAGGGGGCGGGGGCGGGGCGGAGAGAAGAACGCTGGAAGAGAAGAGAGACTTGTATCACTTTGTTGTAAGAATTTAGTTGAGTTCAGTTTATTGTCACGTGTACTGCGGTATAGCGAAAAGCTTTTGTTGCGAGCTAACCAGTCAGCAGAAAAACAATACACACAATTACAATCGAGCCGTTCACAGTGTGCAGACACAGGATAAAGGGAATAAAGGCCCTGTCCCACTTTCACGAGTTTGCCACGAATTCTCCCGAGGTTTCCCCTTGATTCAAACTCAGAGATGCCAGCCGTAGGTACTCGGGGATATTTCCTTTTACTCGTCGACATTTTTCAACATGCTGAAAAAATGTCCCAACTTACCTGATGTTTCGAGTACCTACGGCTGGCGTTACGAGCCTCTACGAAATATCTACTCACTACGCCCACCTACGTGTGTGTGTGTAGGTGTGTGTGTGTGTGTGTGTGTGTGTGTAGGTGTGTGTGTAGGTGTGTGTGTGTAGGTGTGTGTGTGTAGGTGTGTGTGTGTGTAGGTGTGTGTGTGTGTGTGTGTGTGTGTAGGTGTGTGAGTGCGTAGGTGTGTGTGTAGGTGTGTGTGTAGCTGTGTGTGTAGCTGTGTGTGTAGGTGTGTGTAGGTGTGTGATTAGGTGTGTGTGTAGGTGTGTGTGTGTGTAGGTGTGTATGTAGGTGTGTGTGTGTTGGTGTGTGTGTAGGTGTGTGTGTAGGTGTGTGTGTGTAGGTGTGTGTGTAGGTGTGTGTGTGTGTAGGTGTGTGTGTGGTGTGTGTGTGTGGGTGTGTGTGTGTAGGTGTGTGTAGGTGTGTGTGTAGGTGTGTGTGTGTAGGTGTGTGTGTAGGTGTGTGTGTGTAGGTGTGTGTAGGTGTGTGTGTAGGTGTGTGTGTGTAGGTGTGTGTGTAGGTGTGTGTGTGTGTAGGTGTGTGTGTAGGTGTGTGTGTGTAGGTGTGTGTGTGTGTAGGTGTGTGTGTAGGTGTGTGTGTAGGTGTGCGTGTGTGTGTAGGTGTGTGTGTAGGTGTGTGTGTAGGTGTGTGTGTAGGTGAGTGTAGGTGTGTGTGTGTAGGTGTGTGTGTAGGTGTGTGTGTGTGTGTAGGTGTGTGTGTAGGTGTGTGTGTGTGTAGGTGTGTGTGTAGGTGTGTGCGTAGGTGTGTGTGAAGGTGTGTGTGTGTAGGTGTGTGTGTAGGTGTGTGTGTGTAGGTGTGTGTGTAGGTGTGTGTGTGTAGGTGTGTGTGTGTAGGTGTGTGTGTAGGTGTGTGTGTGTAGGTGTGTGTGTACGTGTGTGCGTGTAGGTGTGTGTGTAGGTGTGTGTGTAGGTGTGTGTGTGTGTAGGTGTGTGTATGTAGGTGTGTGTGTAGGTGTGTGTGTAGGTGTGTGTGTAGTTGTGTGTAGGTGTGTGTAGGTGTGTGTGTGTATGTAGGTGTGTGTGTGTGTAGGTGTGTGAATGCGTAGGTGTGTGTGTAGGTGTGTGTGTAGCTGTGTGTGTAGCTGTGTGTGTAGGTGTGTGTAGGTGTGTGATTAGGTGTGTGTGTAGGTGTGTGTGTAGGTGTGTGTGTGTGTAGGTGTGTGTGTAGGTGTGTGTGTAGGTGTGTGTGTGTGTAGGTGTGTGTGTAGGTGTGTGTGTGTAGGTGTGTGTGTAGGTGTGTGTGTGTGTAGGTGTGTGTGTGTAGGTGTTTGCAGGTGTGTGTGTAGGTGTGTGTGTGTAGGTGTGTGTGTAGGTGTGTGTGTGTAGGTGTGTGTAGGTGTGTGTGTAGGTGTGTGTGTGTAGGTGTGTGTGTAGGTGTGTGTGTGTGTAGGTGTGTGTGTAGGTGTGTGTGTGTAGGTGTGTGTGTGTGTGGAGGTGTGTGTGGAGGTGTGTAGGTGTGTGTGTAGGTGTGTGTGTGTGGAGGTGTGTGTGTAGGTGTGTGTGTGTGTGTGTGTGTGTGTGTGTGTGTGTGTGTGTAGGTGTGTGTGTAGGTGTGTGTGTGTGTAGGTGTGTGTGTGTAGGTGTGTGTGTGTGTAGGTGTGTGTGTGTGTGCGTGTGTGTGTGTAGGTGTGTGAGTGCGTAGGTGTGTGCGTAGGTGTGTGTGTAGCTGTGTGTGTAGCTGTGTGTGTAGGTGTGTGTAGGTGTGTGATTAGGTGTGTGTGTAGGTGTGTGTGTAGGTGTGTGTGTGTGTAGGTGTGTGTGTAGGTGTGTGTGTGTAGGTGTGTGTGTGTGTGGAGGTGTGTGTGGAGGTGTGTAGGTGTGTGTGTAGGTGTGTGTGTGTGGAGGTGTGTGTGTAGGTGTGTGTGTGTGTGTGTGTGTGTGTGTAGGTGTGTGTGTAGGTGTGTGTGTGTGTAGGTGTGTGTGTGTAGGTGTGTGTGTGTGTAGGTGTGTGTGTGTGTGCGTGTGTGTGTGTAGGTGTGTGAGTGCGTAGGTGTGTGCGTAGGTGTGTGTGTAGCTGTGTGTGTAGCTGTGTGTGTAGGTGTGTGTAGGTGTGTGATTAGGTGTGTGTGTAGGTGTGTGTGTAGGTGTGTGTGTGTGTAGGTGTGTATGTAGGTGTGTGTGTGTTGGTGTGTGTGTAGGTGTGTAGGTGTGTGTGTGTAGGTGTGTGTGTAGGTGTGTGTGTGTAGGTGTGTGTGTAGGTGTGTGTGTGTGTGTAGGTGTGTGTAGGTGTGTGTGTAGGTGTGTGTGTGTAGGTGTGTGTGTAGGTGTGTGTGTAGGTGTGTGTAGGTGTGTGTGTAGGTGTGTGTGTGTAGGTGTGTGTGTAGGTGTGTGTGTGTGTGTAGGTGTGTGTGTAGGTGTGTGTGTGTAGGTGTGTGTGTGTGTAGGTGTGTGTGTAGGTGTGTGTGTAGGTGTGTGTGTAGGTGTGCGTGTGTGTGTAGGTGTGTGTGTAGGTGTGTGTGTAGGTGTGTGTGTAGGTGTGTGTGTAGGTGTGTGTGTGTAGGTGTGTGTGTAGGTGTGTGTGTGTAGGTGTAGGTGTGTGTGTAGGTGTGTGTGTGTGTAGGTGTGTGTGTAGGTGTGTGCGTAGGTGTGTGTGAAGGTGTGTGTGTGTAGGTGTGTGTGTAGGTGTGTGTGTAGGTGTGTGTGTAGGTGTGTGTGTGTAGGTGTGTGTGTAGGTGTGTGTGTAGGTGTGTGTGTAGGCGTGTGTGTGTAGGCGTGTGTGTAGGTGTGTGTGTAGGTGTGTGTGTGTGTAGGTGTGTATGTAGTTGTGTGTGTGTGTAGGTGTGTGTGTGTAGGTGTGTGTGTGTAGGTGTGTGTATGTAGGTGTGTGAGTGTGTAGGTGTGTGTGTAGGTGTGTGAGTGTGTAGGTGTGTGATTAGGTGTGTGTGTAGGTGTATAGGTTTAGGTGTGCGTGCGTGTAGGTATGTGTGTGTGTGTAGGTGTGTGTAGGTGAGTGTGTAGGTGTGTGTGGGTGTAGCTGTGTGCTTGTTTGCTTGTGCTGATGTGTGTGTAGGTGTGTGTGTGTAGCTGTGTGCTTGTGTTGATGTCTGTGTAGGTGAGTGTGTAGGTGAGTGTGTAGGTTTGTGTGTGTGCGTGTAGGTTTAGGTGTGTGTGAGTGTGTGTAGCTGCGTGTGCGTGTAGGTGTGTGTGTGAGTAGGTGTGTGTGTGGGTAGGTGTGCGTGTGAGTGTGTGTGTAGCTGTGTGCGCGTGTAGGTGTGTGTGTGTGTGTAGGTGTGTGTGTGTGTGCGTGTAGGTTTGCATGTTTAGTTTAGTTTAGTTTAGTTTAGAAAAGCGATACCCGTAGAGATACAGTTCTCTCTGTGACTGTGTGGGTTTTCTCCGGGTGTTCCGGTCTCTTCCCACACTCCAAAGATGTGCAGGTTTGGAGGTTAATTGGCCTCTGTAAATATTAGCATACGGGTCATCACTGGTCAGCAAGGAGTCAGTGGGCCGAAGGGCCTGTTTCCACATTATATCTCTAAAATAAACTTAACCATGTTATTAATAGACACAATTTTAAATTACAAATGGAGTCTGGTAATCAGTATTTGGAGATTTCCTGATGTTACAAGTATTGGTATTGAATCTATTTTGGTCTGTTTGGTTCAGGGTTTGGACTCATAAAAGGCTTTGTGTCCCTGCCAAACTTGCTTTGGTTTGGTACCTCCTTTATAAATCTGAGTCCACTCCAACCTGGACTCAGCTTCATGTTGCAGTGGCTCCACGTCCAAACCTGGTTCATCCCCAGCAGAAATGAGAGAGTCATAGAGTCATACGGCGTGGAGTCATACAGGGCTGTGTGAGTCTTCTCCGTGGATTGGCACCTTGCCGTGGTGGAGAAGATTGTGTGGACCTTTGAAACATATAAGATTGTTAAGGGCTTGGACACACTAAAGGCAGGAAACATGTTCCCGATGTTGGGGGAGTCCAGAACCAGGGACCACAGTTCAAGAATAAGGAGTAAGCCATTTAGAACGGAGACGAGGAAACACTTTTTCTCACAGAGAGTGGTGAGTGTGGAATTCTCTGCCTCAGAGGGCGGTGGAGGCCGTTTCTCTGGATGCTTTCAAGAGAGAGCTAGATAGGGCTCTTAAAAATAGCGGAGTCAGGGGATATGGGGAGAAGGCAGGAACGGGGCACTGATTGGGGATGATCAGCCATGATCACATTGAATGGCAGTGCTGGCTCGAAGGGCCAAATGGCCTACTCCTGCACCTATTGTCTATTGTCTATTGTCTATTGTCCTGAGATCCTGAGAGCGATGCCGTCTGGAGCTACGCTCCTGGTAGGGCCACCCATGGCGGTAAGGTCGAGGGGGAGGTCCCTGACAAAGAGCAATCCAACCAAGACCTCAACGGTGGAACAGGCGGAGGATGATGGCTGACCTTAGTGGAGCGTCACAACGGCTGGGAAGGCAGATGAAGGCTGCAGCAGAAAAGGGTCTCCGGTCGTCTTGGACTCCATGCCACTGGATCCTGACCCAGGTCTGTCAAAGACCATGTGGTGGCCGTCTGTGCACCAGTCTCCCCACGTTAAACAAAGTCACGCACGGGCGCCCTCCATGAGAGGACAGTCATACTCGTTTCGAGTGACTGCCGATGATGATGGAGTTATACAGGCCACTCAACCCAACTTGCCCACGCCGACCAACAAGCCCCATCTACACTCATCCCACCTGCCTGCATTTGGCCAATATCCCTCTAAACCTGTCCTGTCCATGTACCTGTCTAAACGCTACTTAAACGTTGTGATAGTACCGGCCTCAACTACCTCCTCCGGCAACTCATTCCATAAACCCACCACCCAATTGTGTAAAAAAGTTACCCCTTAGATTCCTATTCAATCTTTCCCCCTCTCACCTTAAACCTATGTCTTCCGGTTCTTGGTTCCCCTACTCTGGGCAAAAGACTCTGTGTGTCTACCCGATCTATTCGTCTCATTATTTAGTACATCTCACTTTAGTTTAGAGATACATCGTGCAAACTGGCCCTTCGGCCCAGCGTGAACAGGCCGATCAGCCATCCCCGCGCACTAACACTATCCTACACTGCACACGAGGGTGAATTTACAATTTTACTGAAGCCAATTAACCTACAAACCTGAGGTTACACAAAAAGCTGGAGAAACTCAGCGGGTGCAGCAGCATCTAAGTAGCGAAGGAGATAGGCGACGTTTCGGGTCGAGACCCTTCTTCAGGGTCTACAAACCTACAAACCTGCACGACTTTGGAGTGTGGGAGGCAACCGGAGCACCCGGAGAAAACCCACGCAGGTCACGGGGACAAAGTCCATATAGACAGCACCTGTGGTCAGGATTGAACCTGGGTCTCTGGCGCTGTGAGGCAGCAACTCTACCGCTGCGCCACCGTGCCACCTATTATAAGATCATCCCTGATGCACTCTAAATGGGCACCCTGACTTGTATCTCCAATTTCAACCATCTTTTACTGTTCATTTCTCCTGTTCCCTACTTAAGCAAACTCAAAATGACCAGTGGGCCAACACGCATTCTCACACTTAATCTACTGGAAACTTTGGTGGGCACTTTGACAATTTAGACTTCTGTTCGACAAAACAAGCCAACTTTAGTTGAACAAGGCCCCACTGTACACTCAATCTTCCCTTTGTCAGATGCATTCCCCACTTCAAGGAATTGGCCAAGTAATGCACTTTCGATATCCCAGCAGCATTTGCTACTTGAAGGGTTTTGTAACTATTCTGACTGGACCTCCTCAGCAGCTCCACTTCAAAGCAGTGTGACACGAAGCAATGATCATATAAGACTGGCTATTGGACTAGATTGGATCTGGGGGCCAATTTTGAAGCCATCTCCTCACTTAACACATACGCCCATAAACCCACGTGCTACATGAGTCCATATGGTTCACTTCTGTGACTTTCAGCCACTTTAAAACACTGCCATAATATTTATGTGTAAGAAGCAACTGCAGATGCTGGTATCAACCGAAGATAGACACAAAAAGCTGGAGTAACTCAGCTGGACAGGCAGCGTCTCTGGAGAGAAAAAATGGACGATGCTTTGCGTCGAGACCCGACACTGAAGAAGGGTCTCGACCCGAAACGTCACCCATTCCTTCTCTCCAGAGATGCCGCCTGTCCCGCTGAGTTACTCCAGCTTTTTGTGTCTATCTTCTCCATAATGATCATTCTAGTTTAATTTAGGGATGCAACGTTGGAAGAGACCCTTCGGCCCACCGGGCCCGTGCTGACCAGCGATCAGCCCTGTACACTAGTTCTATCCTACACACACCAGGGGCAGTTTACAGGTGCCAATTAACCGACAAACCTGCACGTCTTTGGAGTGTGGGAGGAAACCGGAGCACCCGGAGGAAACCCACGCAGTCACGGGGAGAACGTACAAACTCGGTGCAGACGGCACCCGTAGTCAGGATCAAACCCGGGTCTCTGGCGCTGGAAGGCAACAACTCTACCGCTGCGCCACCGTGACACCCCGTTCTACATTACAACACATGAAAAGACGCCTCCGGGCCATTTCGATGACTGCAAATGAGGTTTTGGTGGCTTCTTCCAAAGACTTTGGCAGATGCAGTATTCATTTACCAATGATAGACACAAATAGCTGGAGCAACTCATCCGGGACAGGCAGCATCTCTGGAGAGAAGGAATGGGTGACTTTTGCCGTTGAGACCTTCTTCAGACTTGAAGGGCTTTGTGCAATGCATTGGCTCTGATTAATCTTGTGTGTCCAGTATGGAGAGTGGCCATAATCCCTTCTCACGGAGATGCGGCAAGACATTAGCATGACAGATCTAGCCAGCGGAGTAGCAGATGTTTCCTGAGAAAGACACAAAGTGCTGGAATACCTCAGCGGGTCAGACAGCGTCGCTGGAGACAAAGGAATAGGCGGCGATTTGGGTCGTAACTCTTCTTTAGACTGAAAGATAGGGGTGGGGTTCCAGTCCCAAGAAGGGTTCCGACCCAAAACTTCACCTACTCCTTCTCTCCAGAGATGCTGCCTGACCCGCTGAGTTACTCCAGTATTCTGTGTCTATCTTCAGTGTAAACCAGCATCTGCAGTTCCTTCCGGCACTAGCAGGTTTTTCCTTTCATCTTACATAGAAACATAGACAATAGGTGCAGGAGGAGGCCATTCGGCCCTTCGAGCCAGCACCACCATTCATTGTGATCATGGCTGATCGTCCCCAATCAATAACCCGTGCCTGCCTTTTCCCCATATCCCTTGACTCCACTAGCCCCTAGAGCTCTATCTAACTCTATCTAACTCTTAAATCCATCCAGTGACTTGGCCTCCACTGCCCTCTGTGGCAGGGAATTCCATAAAGTCACAACTCTCTGGGTGAAAAAGTTTTTTCTCACCTCAGTCTTAAATGACCTCCCCTTTATTCTAAGACTGTGGCCCCTGGTTCCGGACTCGCCCCACATTGGGCTGCAATGGCCAATCCAGGGCCAGTCTTGGTGTGACTGTGAAGTTTACAGATGGTTACAACTTTAGATATGAAGAACATGAAGACCATGAGATATAGGAGCAGAATTAGGTCATTTGGCCCACCAGGTCTGCTCCACCATTCGATCATGGCCGATCTATTCTTTCCTTCTCAACCCCATTCTCCTGCTTCTCCCAGACAGTAAACCTTGATGCCTGTACTAATTAAGAACCAGTCAATCTCCGCTTTAAGTCCTAGCGCGCCCTGTCTCTCCCTATATCTCAGCACCCTTGAGTCCCTGCCAACATCTCCGTAAATCCTCTCCGCACTCTTTCTAGCTCAATGACAACCTTCAGGAGGGTGATGAAAACTAGACTCAGAGCACCAAATGCAGCCTCACCAATATCTTGCACAACTTAAAAAACATACAGTCCAATCTCTGGAAAGTTGAACTGAAATTTTTGAATAGTAGGGCAGCTTGGTGACGTAGCGGTAGAGTTTCTGGCTTACAGCACTTACCGTGCCAGAGACCAGGGTTCAATCCTGACTATGGGTGCTCTCTGTACAGAGTTTCCGTGACCCGTCTGGGTTATCTCCGAGATCTTCGATTTCCTCCCGCACTCCAAAGACGTACAGGTTTGTAGGTTAATTGGCTTGGTATAAATGTAATTCGTCCCTAGTGTGTGTAGGACTCGGTGGGCCGATGGGCCTGTTTCCGTGCTGCATCACTAAACTAAACATTGGAGTGTGTAGATCCCGGGAATTAATCTACGATGAGCGTTTGTCGGCACTGGGCCTGTACTCGCTGGAATTTAGAAGAATGAGGGGGGACCACATTGAGACCAGCATAGAGTCTCTGGAATTCTCTGGTGAGTCTCTGGAATTCTCTGCCACAGAAGGTGGTTGAGGCCAGTTCATTGGCTATATTTAAGACGGCGTTAGATGTGGCCCTTGTGGCTAAAGGGATCAGGGGGTATGGAGAGAAGGCAGGTGCGGGATACTGAGTTGGATGATCAGCCATGATCACATTGAAAGGTGGTGCAGGCTCGAAGGGCCAAATGGCCTACTCCTGCACCTATTTTTCTATGTTTTCTATCGTGAAAGACTTGGATAGAGTGGATGTGGAGAGGATGTTTCCATTAGTGGGAGAGTCGAGGACTAGAGGTCATAGCCTCAGAATTAAAGGACGTTCTTTTAGGAAGGAGATGAGGAGGAATTTATTTAGTCAGAGGGTGGTGAATCTGTGGAATTAATTACCACAGACGGCTGTGGAGGCCAGGTCAGTGGATATATCTAAGGCAGAGATGGATAGATTCTTGACTAGTAAGGGTGTTAGGGGTTATGGAGAGAATAAGGGGTTATTAGGAGGGAGAGATTGATCAGCCATGATTGAATGGCGGAGTAGACTTGATGGGTTGAATAGCCTAATTCTGCTTCTATCTCTTAACTAAAATAGGCAGCTGATCAGGAAACATCAGAGTGAATGAATTAACATTTGAGGTGGCAGTTGGTCCCTGTATGATTGTGCTTTGAGTAGCTTCAGTGGGGCATCGCTCACTAGTATTAGCCAGCAGAGGTGTGCAAGTACATCTGGATTTTAAATTTCCACTTGTGCTGGAAAGAGTGCAGGGAAGATTTAGGAGGACGTTGCCAGGACGTGAGGGCCCGAGCTACAGGGAAAGGTTGGGCTGGCTAGGACTGAATTCCTTGAAGCATTGGATGGATGAGGGGTGATCTTATGGAGGTGTTTAAGATCATGAGAGGAATAGATCGGGTAAATGCACAGTGTAGGAAGGAACTGCAGATGCTTGTTTAAAACAAAGATAGAGACAAAATGCTGGAGTAACTCAGCGGGACAGGCAGCATCTCTGGAGAGAAGGAATGGGTGACGTTTCAGGGTCCATCCCCTTCCCATTCCCAGTTCTCCCACCATTCTTACTGTCTCCGACTACATTCTATCACTGTCCCACACACTCCCCTGACATCATTCTGAAGAAGGGTCTCGACCCGAAACGTCGCCCATTCCTTCTCCCCGGAGATGCTGCATGCCCCGCTGAGTAGAGGGCCTGTCCCACTTGGCATATCCTACCGTCATATCAGTGTCGCCAAAAGATTTTGAACATATCAAAATCCAGCAGCGATTTAAAAAAGTGTTGTGACACTTGAAAAAACACCGCGCGTCAATACGTCATCACGCCACGAATTTTTAGTTGACCTGATACATCAGTCAATGATGCCAGTAGTTGCCGAAAAAATCACCATGTGGGACAGGCCCTTAACTCCAGCATTTTGTGGCAATCTTGCACATTCCACCTTGCCCCTTCCCCCGGCCCACACTACCTGCTGCTCAAACCTGTTTTGTTTCTGATTATCCTGTTGAATAAATCAACGTGCCCAGAGAGATTTCTGCAGTCAATAGACAACAGGTGCAGGAGTAGGCCATTCCTTCGAGCCAGCACCGCCATTCAATGTGATCATGGCTGAGGTCAGAGTGTAGTTTAGCAAGGTTTGTGCAGACAGGAGGCAGGCAAAAGGACCTCCACACTGTTTAGTAGATAGTTTAGAGAGACAATAGACAATAGACAATAGTTACAGGAGTAGGCCATTTGGCCCTTCGAGCCTGCACCGCCATTCAATGTGATCATGGCTGATCATCCCCAATCAGTACCCCGTTCCTGCCTTCTCCCCATATCCCCTGACTCCGCTATCTTCAAGAGCCCTATCTAGCTCTCTCTTGAAAGCATCCAGAGAACCTGCCTCCACCGCCCTCTGAGGTAGAGAATTCCACAGACTCACCGCTCTCTGTGAGAAAAAGTGTTTCCTCGTCTCCGTTCTAAATGGCTTACCCCTTATTCTTAAACTGTGGCCCCTGGATCTGGTTTCCCCCAACATCAGGAACATGTTTCCTGCCTCTAGTCCAAGCCCTTAACAATCTTATATGTTTCAATGAGATCCCCTCTCATCCTTCTAAACTCCAGCCGCTCCATTCTTTCAGTATATGATAGTCCATCCTTCTCGCCCGGGGTCTCCGTGAAGCGCGCAGTCGGACGTTTTTATTTACGCTGGCGGACAAAGGTGTGTGACGGGCCTAGTCCGAATCCATCTTCCGTTGAGTAAATACTTTCGGAACAGAAGCAGGAACGAGTGTGGCGGTGTTTACCGCGGGGACTTGGACTCGCCCTGGGTTCCATGGGTTCCTCCTGTGTGTGACCCGGAGAGCGGCCCTGTTAACACAACACCCTCGCAGGGAGGCAGCTGTCGACATGTTAGATGTGAGACCTGGTTGCAACGTCAACATCACGGGTGGGTGGGGGTGGGCAGTTTCAGCATTATACATGTTATATGTCTGGCGAAATTATGCTACACGCAATGGAAACAAAAGCTCGTGTAACAGAGAACTGCAGATGCTGGTTTTAAATCGAAGGTAGACACAAAATGCTGGAGTAACTCAGCGGGTGAGGCAGCATCTTTGGAGAGAAGGAATAGGCGACGTTTCTGGTCGAGACCCTTCTTCATTCAAACGTCGCCCATTCCTTCTCTCCTCAGATGCTGCCTCACCTGCTGAGGAAACAAAGGCTTCCTTCACTCTCACACACTGATCTAGTGAAGACCAGGCACTTACCCCAGCTGGACATCGGCCTAAAAGGCAAAACAGAGCAGATATGCTTCATTCCACTTCCATCTGCCATCAGATAAGGTAGACAGTCAGAACCTTTTTTTCCCCCAGGCTGAAACATCAAAGAGAACATAGATTTAAGGTGACAGGGGCAAAGTTGTCAGGAGATGTCCTGGGCAGGTTTTTTGGGGGCGGCACAGTGGCGCAGCGGTGTAGCTACTGCCTCACAGCGCCAGAGACCCGGGTTCAATCCTGACTACGGGTGCTGTCTGTACGGAGTTTGTACGTTTTTCCCGTGGGTTTCCCCCGGGTACATCGATTCCCTCCCACAGTCCAAAGACGTACAGGTTAGCAGGTTAATTGGCTTCGGTACAAATTGGAAATTTGTGTAGGAGAAAAACTGTGTAGGAGAGTGCTGGCGCACAGGGGTCTCTGGTCAGCGCAGACTCCGCGGGCCGAAGGGCCTGTTTTCGCGCTGTATCGCTAAACTAAAACTACGTATTCTAGGACAATATCAGTTTGGACTGTTTTATTAAGCTCACAGATTGTGTATGAGTCTCGTTCTATCTGTAGTTAGCAGTACGAAGTGATAAGATAGCTGGTGACTCCTCTTGTTCTCAAAAACTAGAATGTCATTCGGTTGACTGAGCAGTAAACTGGAGATAGACACAGAATGCTGGAGTAACTCAGCGGGACAGGCAGCATCTATGGAGAGAAGGAATAGGTGACATTTTGGGCCAAGACCCTTCTTCAGACCAATTCAAAGTTGTGCAGGATAACAGAAAAACTGACGTAAATACTAAACCTAGTGTAGTTTGTAACGTGATCTGCACTTTTAAAAAATATACATAAAAAATATTTATTCAAATGTTGAAATAATATGTGCAATGCAGTAAAACATACAACACAACCCACCACCAAAAATGCACGACAAACGGTAAATTATTATACAATTATCTTACAATCCTTGTGAAGGATGTATTCACCCCCCCCCCCCCCCCCGGGGGCCTGTGGACAGCGTGTAGTCCCTCTCCAGTGGCCCTGTCCCACGGTACGAGTTCATTCCAAGAGCTCTCCCGAGTTAAAAAAAAATCAAACTTGTGGTAAGCACGGAGAATGAACGTAGCGGGTACGTCGGAGCTCGGGGACGTCTCTTAACGCTAACGGCAGGTGCTCGAGAAGACTCGCTAACGGCAGGTAAGCACGGGAAGACTCGTGAAGATTTTTCAACGTGTTGAAAAATGTCCACGAGAGCCCCGAGTACCGACAAGTGGCCGTTACCGTAAATCTGCGAGTTCGAACTCGGGAGAGCTCTTGCAATGAACTCGTACAGTGGGACAGGGCCATAACAACACCCGGGCACGGACGTAACCCTGGGAAAGGGGCAGGCAGCCGGCTCGGGCAGAGCCCTCTTCCGCCTAGCGCCGTGACTAGCGGAAGGCCCGCTTGGCCAGTGATCTGCACTTCCTGTGCTTTCTATGCAAGGGTCGTGGCACAGATGAAATCAAGGAGATAATTAAATCGACTGTTGCATTGCCTTGTCTTAATCTGCATGGAGGTAACATCCTTGTGGCATGAAATCGGACTGCCCTGAAATTAAGCACAGAGGTTGTTATGGTGATAAGTTCAGTGATAGGAGCAGAATTAGGCCGTTCGGCCCATCAAGTCTACTCTGTCATTCAATCATGGCTGATCTATCTCTCCCCCTCAACCCCATTCTCCAGCCTTCTCCCCATAACCCCTGGCACCCGTACTAATCAAGAATCTGTCGATCTCTACCTTAAAAATATCCATTGACTTGGACTTCATAGCCCTCTGTTCAATGTTCTGAAGGAGGGTCTCGCCCTGAAACGTCACCCATTCCTTCTCCCCACACATGCTGCCTGTCCTGCTGAGTTTACTCCAGCCTTCTGTGTCTGCCTTCAATGTTGATACTGTTGGGTTGGAAGTAGCTGCCCAAGTGGAATATGAGATGCTGTTTCTCCAGCATGCGTGTGGCCTCACTCTGACAATCAGGTTCAGAGTGGGAATGGGAAGAGGAGATGAAGTGGTTTAAGCAACGGGGAAATCTAGTAGGCCTTGGTGGACCGAGCTCAAGTGTTGAACAAAACAATGTCCAGTCTACACTTGGTCTCGTCGGTGAACAGGAAGCCACATCATAAGGTCATAAAATCACAAGTGATAGGAGCAGAATTAGGCCATTCAGCCCATCAAGTCTACTCCGAAATTCAATCATGGCTGATCTTCTCTCCTGCCATTCGCCTGCCTTCTCCCCATAACACCAGTACCTAATGGAGCACCAAATGCATTAGATGAGGTTAGAGGAGGTGCATGACTCACTTGGAAGGGCTGCTGTGGTTTTAAAGTAGGTATGTTGCAAAACTTACCTTGAGCAGCGCTGCAGTTCTGCTGCTCCTCGTGTGCGCGACTTTGGCGCCTTTCAGAGGGGGGCGGGCTTAAAGTGCCGTTTTTCAACAGACCTGGAAAATCGATGAATGTCGGGCTATTTCGTTACGGAAGAAAAATCGCTCCGACATTTCATGAATGAAGGTATTTTTAAATTACTCTAAATTATTTATTAACTAGAGTAATTTAAAAATCACCTTCAAAAGCCGTGAGCACCGACAACCGGAAGGATTTTGCGTAGGGGAGAAGAAAAGGTAAATAGTTTATTTTTATATTAAAAGTTGGTTTTTCGGGAGGCTTTAATAATATTTTTATGTTGCGAAATGGGGTCCCAAAAAATGTATGAACAAACAATATTTTTCCTCCCGACTTCACCGCTAACCGCAACGTTCCAATCCACCGCATTCCACTAAAACCCACTCGCTAGTTGATTTAAATGGCCATTAATTTACAGGAATCAAACACTAAATTCCTTCCATTTGGCCCAGAAATTCATGAAAATGAGATTTAAAAATTATGTTATATTGTGGATTATTGTGTGAATGTTATTTGGACACTTAGGCAATTTAAAAAAAGTTTATCTTTTCTTAAGAAATGGAGAGATGTTTAGATCTACTCATTGAATTTTGTAATTAGCTACAATTAGATAACTAACTAATTATATGCTTTAATTTCAGGTCATCCAAGTAAGATTGTTTCATATTTGTTTCAGAATACTTCAATCTATAATAACTGAAAATTTCATTGAGTTCTCTTAATTGTAAACAAAGTTATGGGCTTTTAACTTTTCCAGATCACAGCTTTTGAGTTAAGTCAATTGAAAGGCAATGGGGAACAAGATGCTAATTTCCGAGTATGAAAATGGCCATAACTTTCTTAATACTGAAGATATGAAAGTAAATTAGGTGTCAAATTAAACTTCTTTTGATGCTTTATCTGATGGGGTAAATTGCAGACTTGATTTTTTAAATCTCAAAATTTTGTAACATTGCTATTTAAAGGGTGCTTGATGGTTACCCGGGACTCAGAGGGTCGAATAGCCTATTTTCATGCCATTAGACTGTATAACTCAATGTTGCCTGTTACTGAGTTCAACCCTGTTATGAAGAGCCTTCAGCCTGGGCAGTAATGGGATGTTTGTGTTGTGATATAGAACATAGAACATCAAACAGCATAGCAAAGGAACAGGCCCTTCGGCCCACAATGTCCGTGCCGAACAAGATGACAAGTTAAACTAATCTCTTTTGCCTGTTTGACTCAGCACTTCAACTCCCCCTCCAATTCCGAATCCGACCTTTCTGGCCTGGGCCTCCTCCATGGCCAGAGTGAGTCCCACTGTAAATTGGAGGAGCAGCACCTCATATTTCGCTGGGGTAGTTTACACGCCAGCGGTGTGAACATTGACTTCTCCAATTTCAGGTAGTCCTTGCTTTCTCCCTCCTTCCCCTCCCCTTCCCAGCTCTCCCACTGCCCACTGTCTTCGCCTCTTCCTTTCTGGTTCCCCCCCCCCCCCCCCCCCCCCCACATGAGTCTGAAGAAAGGTCTCGACACGAAACGTCACCTATTCCTTGCTCCATGGATGCTGCCTCACCCGCTGAGATTCTCCAGCATTTTTGTCTACCTTCCTTTGCCTGGATGTGATCCATATCCCTCCATTCCCTGTACTTCCATGTGGCTTCCAAGGACGACACGGTGGTGCAGCAGTAGAGTTGCTGCCTCACGGCGCCAGAGACCCGGGTACAATATTGACCATGGGTGCTGTCTGTACGGAGTCTGCACGTTCTCCTTGTGATACCGCGTGGGTTTTCTCCGGGCGCTCCGGTTAACTCCCACACTCCAAAGACATGCAATGTTTGTAGGCTAATTGTAAATTGTCCCTATTGTGTGTAGGATAGTGTTAGTCACAGAGTCATAGAGGGATACAGCGTGGAAACAGGCCCTTTGGCCCAACTTGCCCACACGGGACAACATGTTCCAGCTACACTCGCCCTACCTGCCCACATTTGGCCCATATCCCTCCAATCCATGCACCTGTCCATGCACCTGTCTAACTGTTTCTTAAACGTTGGGATAGTCCCAGCCTCAACTACCTCCTCTGGCAGCTTGTTCCAGACACCCACCACCCTTAGTCTGTAGGGATCGCTTGTCAGCACGGGCTTGATGGGCCGAAGGGCCTGTTTCCACGCTGTGTCTATAAACTGAATGGCTGCTTTTAAACTGAAAGCTGTTTTACTTGCACCCTCAATGAACCGCAGAGATCAGTAACGGCTTGGGTTTTTGCTGAGGGAGGAAGGTCCTTTCTTTGCATTGATCACCAACCCCCCCCCACTCCTCCCCCAAATACCTCCCCCCCCTTCCCCCACCCCACCCCCCTTCCCATCCTCCTGTTTATTTTCTGCATTTCCTGATCTTTATCTTGAGAAAACAAATCGCAGCTGGGCCAGTTGTCTTGAAAAAGCAGAAAAGTCTTTGCCAATGCCTTTTAGGGGCCGACCTGTTTGTGCAACTGTTCACGAAAAACTGCAGAGAGTTGTGAACACTGCCCGGTCGGTCCATCACCGGCTCCGACCTTTAAGAATAAGGGGTGGGCTATTAAGGACAGAGAAGAGGGAAAACATCTTCACCCAGAGAGTTGTGAATCTGTGGATTTCTCTGCCACAGAAGGCAGTTGAGACCAATTCACGAGATGTTTTCAAGAGAGAGTTAGGTCAAGCTCTTAGGGCTAAAGGAATCAAGGGATATGGGGAAAAAGCAGGAACAGGGTACTGATTTCGGATGATCAGCCATGATCATATTGAATGGCGGTGCTGGTTCGAAGGGCCGAATGGCCTACTCCTGCACCTATTTTTCAAGTTTCAAGACCTCCCCACCATCGAAGGGATCTGACAGGAGTCGCTGCCTCAAAAAGGCAGCCAGCATCATCAGAGACCCACCCCACCCTGGCCACACACTCATTTCACCCCCGCCATTGGGAAGGATGGTACAGGAGCCCGAAAACGGTGACGTCCAGGTTCAGGGACAGCTTGAGACACAAAAAACTGGAGTAAGTCAACGGGACGGGCAGAGAGAAGGAATGGGTGACATTTCGGGAACAGCTTCTTCCCTACAGCCATTGGGCTATTAAACGCTACAATCTCAAATAAGATCTGAACTGCAATAGACTAGTATACGTGAATATATATGTGTCTGTGTATATTTGTGTATATGTGTGTATATATATATATACACACACTGAACTTTTTTTTCCTCTCCTTTATTATATTGCTTATACTATAGTATGTTATATTGTGTTGTGCTGCGGCAAGTAAGAATGTCATTGTTCTATCTGGGACACATGACAATAAAGCTCTCTTGACTCCTGACTCTTGATCTAAGCTGTGAAGAAATGCAAGCAGCATCAGGCAGCACCACCATTCTCGGGGGGCTGTGATTCCAATGAGCAGAAATGTAAAGGTAATGTCAGCCTTAAGGGCCTGTCCTACCAGCATCCGACTCCATGCGATGAGTGCGATCAAACTAGAAACGGGGGCCGCGCGGAGGTCGGGTGATCCCTGTACAGGGCCGTTCCCACCAGCATGCGCCTGCATGCGGCAAGCGCGACCAAACTGGCAGCGAGGGCCGCGCGGAGGTCGGGTGAGTGGCGCAACGCGGCGCAAAGTGAGGCGAACTTGGAGCGAAGTCTTAAAGGTAAGTTTGCCAGGACAGAGAGGGGCACACGAGAGGGGCACAGAGGCACACACACAGAGGGCCACGGAGCCACACACAGAGAGGGTGACGGAGGCACCTACTGAGAGGGTCACGGAGGCACGACGGAGGGCGGTGTGTAATGCGGCGATGGCGACTGCGAGCCGACAAGCCGTTGCCGCGCGGAATTTTTGAACATAGCCAGTTTTTCGGAGCCCCGCGCGATGTCGGGACAAACTCCGCACAATTCCGCACGGCTCCGGCGATCGAAGTGGGACCGGCCTCGCGACGCCGGACGGCTCAAGCCACCACGTTAGGTCGCGCTCATCGCATAGAGTTGCATGCTGGTGGGACAGGCCCTTTACTGTGCGCTCTTAAACCTCCTGTCTTACCCGCCGTTTGCTGGTTAACTTAGAGACGCGAAGACACAAAAGCCAGCAGCCATGTGGTGTTTGATGACAATAATGGCTGCTTACAAGCCTAATCCATCACATTTAGTAGACGTCTCCATTTTTGCCCCCATGAAAAGGTATAAATAATAAAAATGCAGATCTCAACAGAGAGATGTCTTGGTAAATATTTTAACTACTTATATCATTTGCACTGATGACAAAAGAAACATCTGTCCTCTCGTTGGTGGGGTCTCATAAACATGAAAATGGTTGCAGATGGCTTCCCAAAACACAGCGGCCAATAAACATTAAATATGTAAAACTATATATCATTTAGTAACAGAAACCGTCCCATTATAATTCATTAGAAGTGCACTCTGATTCTATAGTGCAGTGTTAAGACAGTTTGGCTTCACATATCACTATTCTGTTAAATAAAACTGCACTTGGGAGAAACCAAAGATAGACACAGAATGCTGGAGTAACTCAGCAGGGACAGGCAGCATCTCTGGAGAGAAGGAATGGGTGACGTTTCGGGTCACAGCCCTTCTTCAGGCTGATGTCAGGGGAGAGGGAGATAAGGAAGTGTTAGGTGTGAAAACAGGACAAAGGGATTGGAGGTCAAGGAAAATGCAGAACAGATCATTGATAGCTGGGATTTTGCTGCTTTTTTTAAATCCCTGTTCAAAGCAAACAGTGAATACTAGGCGAAGGCAGCAAGACAGGTGGGAGAACTGGGAAGTAGGAGGGATGGAGAGAGAGGGAAAGAAATTACTATTTGAAGTTAGAGAAGTCAATGTTCGTACCGCTGGGGTGTAAGCTGCCCAAATGAAATATGAGGTGCTGTTCCTCCAATTTGCACTGGACCTCACTCTGACAATGGAGGAGGCCCAGGACAGAAAGGTCAGTGTGGGAATGGGAGGGGGAGTTGAAGTGTTTAGCAAGTGGGAGATGTGGTAGGTTCAGGCGGACTGAGCGGAGGTGTTCAGCGAAACGATCGCCCGGCCTACGTTTGGTCTCGCCGATATATAGGAGTCCACACCTGGATCAGCAGATACAGTAGATGAGGTTGGAGGAGGTGCAAGTGGACCACTGCCTCACCTGGAAAGACTGTCTGGGTCCTTGGATGGAGTTGAGGGGGGAGGTACAAATGAAGGTGTTGCATCTCCCGTGGTGGCAGGGGAAACGTGACCTGACGAGAGTTTTCTTCAGCTGCTCTGGCTTCCTCCCACACCCCAAAGACGTACAGGTTTTTAGGCTAATTGGCTTAGCATAAGTGTAAATGATCCTAAGTGTGTGTAGGATTGTGTTAGTACGTGGGAATCGCTGGTCGACGCGGACTTGGTGGGCCGAAGGGCCTGTTTCCACGCTGTATCTCTAAACTATAAACTACCTGGTTCGATCCCGACTACGGATGCTGTCTGTACAGAGTTTGTACCTTCGCCACGTGGCCTGCGCGGGGTTTTTTACGGGTGCTCAGGTTTGCTCACAACACTCCAAAGATGTACAGGTTTGTACGTTCATTTGGCTTGGTGTAAATGTAAAAATTGTCTCCAGTGTGTGTAGGATAGTGTTAGTGTGCGGAGATCGCTAGTCAGCGCGGACCCGGTGGTCCGAAGGGCATGTTTTCGCGCTGTATTCTTGCTATTGAGTGATTGCAGCGTAAGTTTACAAGGATGACGGGACTGTCACATGCTGAGAGAATGGAGCAGCTGGGCTTGTACACTCTGGAGTTTAGAAGGATGAGAGGGGATCTCATTGAAACATATAAGATTGTTAAGGGCTTGGACACACTAGAGGCAGGAAATATGTTCCTAATGTTCGGGGTGTCCAGAACCAGGGACCACAGTTTAAGAATAAAGGGCCTGTCCCACCAGCATGCAACTCTATGCAATGAGTGCGATCAAACTAGAAGCGGGGGCCGCGCGGAGGTCGGGTGATCCCCTGTACAGGGCCGTTCCCACCAGCATGCGCCTGCATGCGGCAAGCGCGACCAAACCGGCAGCGAGGGCCGCACGGAGGTCGGGTGAGTGGCGCAACGCGGCGCAAAGTGAGTCGAACTTGGAGCAAAGTCTAAGGTAAGTTCGCCAGGACAGAGAGGGACACACAGAGAGGGGCACAGAGGCACACACACAGAGGGCCACTGAGCCACACACATAGAGGGTCACGGAGGCACTTGCAAATAGGTTCACGGAGGCACGATGTCGGGGCGGTGTGTAAATGTCGAGGCGACTGCGTTGCCGTGCGGAATTTTTGGACATAGTCAGTTTTTCGGAGCCCCATGTGGTGTCAGGACTAACTCCGCACAATTCCGCACGGCTCCGCGATCGAAGTGGGACCGGCCCCGCGACGCCGGACTGCTCAAGCGACCACGTTAGGTCGCGCTAATTGCATGCTGGTGGGACAGGCCCTTTAGGAGTAAGCCATTTAGAACGAAGACAAGGAAACACTTTTTCTCACAGAGAGTGGTGAGTCTGTGGAATTGTCTGCCTCAGAGGGCGGTGGAGGCTGGTTCTCTGGATGCTTTCAAGAGAGAGCTAGATAGGGCTCTTAAAAATAGCAGAGTCAGGGGATATGGGGAGAAGGCAGGAACGGGATACTGATTGTGGATGATCAGCAGTGCTGGCTCGAAGGGCCAAATGGCCTCCTCCTGTACCTATTGTCTATTGTCTATTGGATCTCTAAACTATTTACTAAACAGTGTGGAGGTCCTTTTGCCTGTCTCCTGTCTGCACAAACCTCGCTAAACTACACTCTGTCCTCTGGGTCCAGCTTCCTCTACTCCGGGCAAGTGTTTCCCTTTACCTTGTGCTCCGCATTATCCGCCCGCGCGCTGTGGCCTGTAACTGAGTTCACTGGGAACTGTGGTGCCGATAGGTTTGTGTTGATGAAAGCTGATTCCCCATGTGGCCTTTTAACTTTGCTCTCCGGAAGCAGATTTACTCGAAAGCTTTTACTGTGAAAACTCCTCAGGGAGTAACTTAGTTTTAGGTCGCAGTTAGTCACTTCTGAGATGACCTCCAGTTCGACCAACGAGTCCCTTGCTCAGAGAAAAGTTTTTTTGTTTACTTTGCTCACCATTAATTTTATCTTTTATTTTGGTCTGACCCCCTGAATCCTTCGGCACCTCAGGGTTAAGTAAGGACTGTGGTGGAGATCCCTCCTGTGAATCTATGTGCCAAATAACTAAACTAAATAGACCCTCCCCGGTCTTGATGTGTATGAAGGCACTGCAGATGCTGGCTTAAACCGCAGATGGACACAAAAATTTGGAGTAACTCAGCGGGACGAGCAGCATCTCTGGAGAGAAGGTGCAGGCGACGTTTCGGGTCGAGACCCTTCTTCAGACTGAGAGTCGGGGGAGAGGGAAACGAGAGATCTAGGCGGTGATCAAGAGCAGTGCTTCTAAAGGGCCTGTCCCATTTTCACGACCTAATTCACAACTTTTTTTACCCGTGGACATTTTCATCACGTTGAAAAAAACACCCCGACCTACTTGATGCCACGAGTACCTACGATTAGCATCACGGCCTGCTACGACCTACTTACGATCTCCTATGACTTACCTACGACCTCCTACGACCTCGTGACGACCATGCTGCGAGTATGAGTCAAGGGCAAACTCGGCACAGGTCGTGAATTGGGTCGTGAAAGATATTCAGATATTTATATATTTTTCTCTACTTCAAAAAGGCATTGCCATTAAAGTGGTTAGTAAGCTGTTATTGGTTTTAATGGCAGTGGAGTTTTTATCTCGCTACCTATGGTTTTCCAATTTCAAGTGGCAGGATATTTCCCAAATTTACCGTAATATAACCTTTTCGGGAAGACCAGATGAGCTAGTGGGATCATGAATGTATAAATGGCAACACAGGAGGATCGCCGGAGGCAACTGCTGAACTGTAACTCTACTTTGTGCAGCAATTTAGCCACCAAAGTTGATATTTGGTGGTATTGTGAGCTTTCGTTAGGGAGAGTTATGGAAAGTTATATTAGTTGGATATTAATATATAAAATCGCATACTCCATGTTTTTTTAATCTAGTTTTCCAAGAAGAAAACTGCAATAATCAAAGCCAGAAAGGGTTTCACTCCATACTCACTCTTTCCTCATGACTGTGTAGCCGGACGTAGTGCGAACTCCATTTTCAAGTTCGCCAAAGACACCACCGTTGTGGGACAAATTTAATCGTTCTATCTGGGACATATGACAGTAAAACACTCTTGACTCTTGAAAGGGTAGGATGGGGCTGAAGCCCAGTGTTTAGACGTTGGAATTGGGTTTTTTTTATCATTCTCATAGAATGGTTTTCCAACTCTAGTAGTAATTAAACTTTTATTTTCACTCCTGGTTTTCTTGACATATTTTTAGGATGTTCAAAAAGTTGAATAAACTAAACACTTAAAAAATGAGTTAATTATGTTTTTTGCTTTTGTGACAAAATAAATTATATATAAAATTATACACACCGGAGAATAAGACGAAAGTTACCAAAAAATGTAAGAATATTTAGTCGAGGGTGAATGAAACTTTGTGATAAAGACTCAAGGGTGAATGACACTGAAATAGTTTAAGAAGCACTGAGATGGAGAGATACAGAACAAATGAATGAAAGATACGCAAAAAAGTAACAATGATAAAGGATTCTGAAGAAGGGTCTCGACCCGAAACGTCGCCTATCTCCTTCGCTCCTTAGATGCTGCTGCACCCGCTGAGTTTCTCCAGCTTTTTGTGTAACCAACAATGATAAAGGAAATGGGCCATTGTTAACCGAGGACTAGGTGAAAACGAGATACAGACAATGAGACTCAACAAGACTTTGAACTGAGTACAATGACTTGGGTGGGGGAGGGATGGAGAGAGAGGGGAGGCAAGGGTTACTTGAAGTTAGAGAAATCAATATTCATACTGCTGGGTTGTAATATTTTATTATCATAGTTTAAACCAATGTTTTTTTTATCATGAACAAACAACTACCTTCTTACCATAATAGCAATTTTCAAGGAAGGAAACGATGGATAAACAACTATCCATGAACATCATCTTGTAGTTCAGTTTAGTTTAGTTTGGTTTAGCTTAGAGATACACTGCGGAAACAGGCCCTTCAGCTCACCATGTCCACACCGACCAGCGATCCCCGCACATTGACACTACCCTACACACACTTGGGACAATTTCCATTTATACCACGCCAATTAACCTACAAACCTGCACGTCTTGAGAGAGTGGGATAAAACCGAAGATCTCGGAGAAAGGCCATGCAGGTCACAAGGAAAACGTATAAACTCCGTACAGACAGCGCCCGTAGTCGGGATCGAACCCGGGTCTCCGGCGCTGAAAGCGCTGTTAGGCAGCAACTCTACCGCTGCGCCACCATGTCCACGCTACCCATTTGTGCTATTTTAATTCCCGGCAGTCTGTGAACTTATCAAAAGATGTCCCAGAAAACTCTTCATATCCCTGGCCCAATCACTTGATGAGAAGCTTTTTAGCATTTAGATCACACATGGTTTTGTGAAAAACAAAATTATTAACATATAAAATAATTGCGAATGGCCCCAATGTTTATTTCCCTTTCGGAAAGGAAGAAATTAGTTTGAACAATGTTAATTGAATTTCCAAACTAACACAAAGCACTGTTCAAAGTGACCAACAGGAAACCCTGGCAAATGGAGTCATTCAGTTGAAAACGATTCACATCCCATGTGAATCATTGCAAGAGTGTTTACATCGCTAAATTTACGTCCCAATTACCCCGGTATGTCTTGGGCCCACTGCTCCTCAGCAGTTATTTTTAATGTGGAAATCTGCCTAAGCATTGTAGAAAAATGCCCCTCTGGATAAAAGTTTCAAGTTTGGCAATGATACTGATTTATCTCGAGCATTACAACTTTAGTTTGACGAAGGGTCTCGACCTGAAACGTCACCCATTCCTTCTCTCCAGCGATGCTGCCCGTCCGACTGAGTTACTCCAGCATTTTATGTCTATCTTCAATTTAAACTAGCATCTGCAGTTCCTTCCTACACAACTTTAGTTTAGTTTAGTTCAGAGATACAGTGTGGAAACAGGCCCTTCGGCCCACCGAGTCCGCGCCGACCAGCGATCCCAGCACACTATCCTACACTCACTAGGGACATTTTACATTTATACCAAGCCAATTAACCTTCAATCCTGCACGTCCTTGGAGTGTGAGAGGAAACCGAAGATCTCAGAGAAAACCTACGCAGGTCATGGGGAGAACGTACACATTCCGTACAGCAGCACCCGTAGTCGGGATCGAACCCGGGTCTCCGGCGCTGTGAGGCGGCGACTCTACCGCTGCGCCACCGTGTTGCATCAAAACCAACACATGATCACGTGGCTCAGTTGCACAGCAGAGCGTTAAATAGATCCTCTGGATGTCAGCAAGTGAAGACCCATTCCCACACTTATGCCCCTGTCCCACTCAGGAAACCTGAACGGAAACGTCTGGAGACTTTGCGCCCCACCCAAGGTTTCCGTGCGGTTCCCGGAGGTTCCCAGAGGTTCCTGGAGGTTTTTGGTCGAAATGGTCAAAAGTGGTTTCCGCTTCTTCGATGTTCAGGCGATTATTTCAAAAAATTGAAAAAAACTCCGGGAACCGCACGGAAACCTTGGGTGGGGCGCAAAGTCTCCAGAGGTTTCTGTTCAGGTTTCCTAAGTGGGACAGGGGCATTACTGTCTGAAGAAGGGTCTCGACCCGAAACGTCACCCACTCCTTCTCTGCAGAGACGCTGCCCGTCCCACTGAGTTACTCCAACATTTTGTCTCTATCTTCGGTTTAAACCAGCATCTGTAGTTCCTTCCAACACATACTTATCTTTCTGTGCTGGGCCTCCTCCACTGTCAGAGTGAACCCACGTGCAAATTGGAGGAACAGCAACTCATATTTCACTTGGGCAGCTTACACCCCAGCGGTATGAATATTGCAGATAGATACAAAATCCTGGAGTATCTCAGCGGGTCGGGCAGCAACTCTGGATAAAGGGAATAGGTGACGTTTCGGGTCAAGACCCTTCTTCAGACTGAGAGTCAGTGGATAGGGAAATGAGAGAAATAGGGAGAGGCTTGGAACGAATGAATGAAAGAAGGATAATGCAGAAAAATAGCAATGATGGATGAAACAAGCCACTGTTGGCTGTGGACTAGGTGAAAACGGGTTACAGACAATGAGACTCAGCAGGACGACAGTGAAACGAGTACAACTCGGGTGGTAGGGGGACAGAGAGAGAGGGGGTGCAAGGGTTATTTGAAGTCAGATAAATCATATTTATACCAATGGGTTGTAAGTTGCTCAAGTGAAATATGAGGTGCTCTTCCTCCACTTTGTGTTTGGCTTCCCTGCCAGTGGTGGAGGCCCAGGACAGAAATGTCAGCGTGGGATTGGGGAAGGGGAAACAATCAGCCAGGCTATACTGATTTCTCGAATTCCAAGTAACCCTTGCATTCCCTCTCCCTCCACCCGTCCCACACCCTAGTCACCCTGCTAGTTACACTGTTTGCACCCATTGTTGCCACCTCCTGCTCTGGCCCATTGTGGGCTCCACTTTTCCTTGGTCGTCCATGTCAGCTCTGATTTGTTCTCATCTTTTTATAAAACTCTTGTTTCCCCCTCCCCTGACTCTCGCTCTGAAGAAGGGTCTCAATAGGCAATTGACAATAGGTGCAGGAGCGGGCCATTCGGCCCTTCGAGCCAGCACCGCCATTCACTGTGATCATGGCTGATCATCCACATTCGATAACCAAATATCCTGCCTTCTGACCATATCCCCTGACACCGCTATCTTTAAGAACTCGATCCAAAATGTCACCCATTCCTTCTATCCAGGGATGCTGCCAGAACCGTTGAGTTAATCCGGCAACATATCTGCTGCATGGTTCTGTTTTCAGGTTAGCTGTCTGTCTAACCTGACATAAAATATTGTTTTTTGTTGGCAATATTCTCAACGGCTTGAGACTCAAATGGGAGAGCTAAACTTCAAAATCTGACCTAATTCCTTTAGCTTTCCCCAGAGCTGATATTCTTTAACGCTGTCTGGGCTGCCTGCGGTACATGTGACCTATGAGGTGATACAGTTTGAGTGACCACTTTAAAATATGGAGTAACTCAGTGGGACAGACAGCATCTCTGGAGAGAAGGAGTGGGTGATGTTTCGGGTCCCGACCCTTCTCCAAGATGGAGTCTGAAGAAGGGTCTCGACCCGAAACGTCACCCATTCCTTCTCTCCAGAGATGCTGCCTGTCCCGCTGAGTTACTCCTGCTTTTTGTGTCTATCTTCGATTTAAACCAACTTCTGCAGTTCCTTCCTACACTTTAAAATATGGAATGCGTTAATCAGACGATCTGTTTTCTATGACTCCTGAAGCCATGGGCCAGCTTCTAACAACACATTAAAACTCATGTGTTATCTTCCATACTGTGCATTTGCTCAGACACTCCACTTTAGTTTAGAGATATAGCGTGGCAACAGGCCCTTCGGCCCACCGAGTCCACACAGACCAGCGATCACCCCGTACACTAGTTCTATCCTACACACTGATGACAATTTCCAGAAGACAATTAAACTACAAACCTGTGTATGAAGGAACTGCAGATGCTGGTTTATGGCGAAGATAGACGCAAAAAGCTGGAGTAACTCAGCGGGACAAGCAGCATCTCTGGGGAATAGGGATAGGTGACGTTTCAGGTCAAGACCCCTCTTCAGACTAACCTCGAAACGTGCATGTCTTTGGGGGAGGGAGATGGCAACCTTCACGTGGTCCGCCCTGTTTCGACTAATGCAATCAACCTGGCGTGCACAATCAAATAAGATCAAATAGAACAAGTTGTCCTACAACTTTAGGATGTGCACGCCATACGCAAGAAGCAGAAGGTAGACATAAATGTTGGTGAAACTCAGCGGGTGAGGCAGTATCTATGGAGCGAAGGAATAGGTGATGCTTCGGGTCGAGACCCTTCTTCTGAAGAAGGGTCTCGACCCGAAACGTTGCCTATTTCCTTCGCCCAATAGATGCTGCCTCACCCGCTGAGTTTCTCCAGTATTTTTGTCTACCTTCGATTTTCCAGCAACTGCAGTTCCTCCTTAAACAAGAAGAAGAAGCATGTCTTTGGAATGTGGGAGGAAACCGGAGCACCCGGGGAAAATCCGGAGCACCCGGGAAAGAACCGGAGCACCCGGGGAAAATTCCATGCGGTCACAGGGAGAACCTACAAACTATGTCCAGGCAGCACCCGGAGTCATGATCGAACCTGGGCCCCTGGTGCTGTAAGGCAGCAACTCTACCGCTGTGCCACCGTGCCGCTCTACGTACAACCATTGCTTTCCTTATTCCCACCTTTGTGGGACTAAATGACAAAACTAAGTTTAAAAACAGTTCCCCATCTTGTTAATAACAGGACCCCCAGTGATCACCCTTATAAAATATGTTTTAGTTTAGTTTAGTTTAGAGGTACAGCACGGAAACAGGCCCTTCGGCCCGCCAAGTCCACGCCGACCAGCGATCCCCGCACAATAACACTATCCTACACACACTAGGGAAAATTAACATTTTTACCAGGCCAATTAACCTACAAACCTGTACGTCTTTACAGTGTGGGAGAAAGCAAGAGGTCTCGGAGAGTCTTGGGGAGAACGTACAAAATCCATACAGACAGCACCCGTAGTCAGGATCGAACCGGGGTCTCTGGCACTGTGAGGCAGCAACTCCACCGCTGCGCCACCATGTCTTGCAGGCCTTACATCGATGATAACCAGCTCATAGATGAACAAATGATTATTAATGTAAATTTGATAATGTGGATGTAATTAATCCGTGATTCAATTTATGTCGGGTCAACGGATGGACTTTGGCCTCATCTTTTCACTTTGGACAGTTATTAGATACAATTGAAGAATCTTCTGTCGTCTCACATCATCTTACGACGGGGCCCCTTTATTCTGCCTTCCAGCAGTAATCAGTCTGACAGAAATATCAAAGTGCATTAATTATGATTGATTTAGATAACCTCGAAGATGATTGCACTTTGAATTCCACACCCTGGAATCGACCTGGTGGCCTGTGAAGGAACAGGGAATGGATGGAATCTATAAAAAGATCTTCAGAAAGAACGGCCCGTGTCTATATTATCTCCCCCCTAGTTTATCGATGTTTTCTATCCTCATTTTGTTAAAGGCCAGTTTCAAAAGTAAATCAAATTTTCACTTCTGATTACAGCTTATTTTCACAGCCCCGTTCAGAAAACTCAAAGTAACACTTTTAGAATTTAGACCTTAGAAACGTGTCTGCACCGAACCAGTGAACAGCCCGTACGCTGGCATTATCCTACACGCTAGGGACAATTTACATTTTTGCACAAGACAATTAACCTACCAACACGTACGTCTTTGGAGCGTGGGAGGAAACCGGAGCACCCGGAGAAAACCCACGCGGCCACAGGGAGAACGTACAAATTCCATATGGACAGTACCCGGAGTAGCTGAACTCAATAAGTACCCAGTGGTAGGATTAGATGAAAAGATCTATTCTGAGATTTGTATACACGTCTCTATAGATATTGTTATGTGAAATTGTTCCATTCATTGTTAAGATGTAGACTTCAATTTTTTTATTTTTTTAAAAAGTATAATAATTGTTTGCTTGTATTATTTTTAATTTTATTATTATTTTTTTTAATATATAGTCCTAATCAATATTATTTAATCACACTCCTCTTTGATTAACGCCTATTCTTTCACCTCTTTACTTTCTAAAAAAAAATAGAAGCTTATATAAATCATTCCGTAATATTTGTATAACTTTTGAAACAAGTTAAATGTGTATTTGAAAAACTGTTATATCGTTGGTAATATGTACTGCTTCTAATAAAAATATTAAACAAAAAGACAGTACCCGGAGTTATGATCATAAGATCATAAGATCATAAGTGATAGGAGCAGAATTAGGCCATTTGGCCCATCCGGTCTACTCCCGCCATTCAATCATGGCTGATCTATCTCTCCCTCCTAACCCCATTCTCCTGCCTTCTTCCCATAACCTCTGATGCCCGTACTAATCAAGAATCTATCTATCACTGCCTTACAAAATATCCACTGACTTGGCCTCCACAGCCTTCTGTGGCAAAGAATTCCACAGATTCACCGCCCTCTGACTAAAGAAATTCCTCCTCATCTCCTTCCTAAAAGAACGTCCTTTACTTCTGAGGCTGTGACCTGTAGTCCTAGACTCTCCCACTGGTGGAAACATCCCCTCCACATCCACTCTATCCGGGTCTTTCACTATTCGGTAGGTTTCGGCGAGATCGCCGAGTCTCTGGCGCTGTAAGGCAGCAACTCTGCTGCTGGGGGAGACGCTCTTTCTAAATTAATTTGTGGACAAATTACTTCCACCCGTTTTGTCAATATTTAGATTTCTAAAAAATTCTTCCCCGGTTTTCTCCTTTCCTGAGTGACTTTAGTTTTTAGTTTGGAGGTGCAGAGTGGAAACGTGCCCTTCGGCCCATCGGGTCCACGCTGACCATCGATTACCCGTTCACACTATAGTTCTATATTATGCCACTTTCTCATCCACACTCCACATGCTAGGGCCAATGTACAGAGGTCAATGAACCTACACCCCCGCACTGGGGACTTGGACCAAGTATCAATCACACACATTCACTCACCATAAGACCATAGGACATGGGAGCAGAATTAGGCCATTCGGCCCATCGAGTCCACTCTGCCATCCGATCATGGCTGATCGATTTTCCCTCTCAACCCCATTCTCCTGCCTTCTCCCCATAACCTTTGACACACTTTCCAATCAAGAACTTATCAACCTCCGTTTTAAAGATGATCAGTGTGGGGCTGCAACAAATTTCATCAAACCGGATAGCCATGTCTTTTAAAGTGAGCGGAACAATATGTTCATAATTGCCATATTCCTACATATGTAACCAAACAAACCTAATTTACCAGCCACCGAAATATTGATACATTTGTTATACCAATTTTCATTTATATGGTCTCTGCATACAAGTTAGTGAGACATTTGTGTCTTAGAACTGCTTAAAGCATAGAACAGCACAAGAACAGGCCCTTCGGCCCACAATGTCTGTGCTGAACACGATGCTGACCAACTCTTATCTACCTGCTTTTAATCCATATCCCTCCATTCCCTGCATAACCATGTGCCTATCCAAAAGCCTCATGAATGCCATAATCATATCTGCCTCAAACACCACCCCTGGCAGCGCGTTCCAGGCACCCACCGCCCTCTGTAAAAATACTTGCCCTGTACTCTAATGCCCCTGTCCCACTTAGGAAACCTGAACGGAAACCTCTGGAGACTTTGCGCCCCACCCAAGGTTTCCGTGCGGTTCCCGGAGGTGTTTGTCAGTCTCCCTAATGGTCGAAAGTGGTTTCCGTTTAAAAAAAAGGTAATTTGTTAGTCGAAGCCGGTTGCGATGCTAGTTGAAGGTGGTTGCCGGAGGACAAAAACCTCCGGGAACCGCACGGAAACCTTGGATGGGGCGCAAAGTCTCCACAGGTTTCCGGTTCAGGTTTCCTAAGTGGGACAGGGGTATTACTCTAAACTTTGCCCCTCTGACCTTAAATGGCCTGTCCCACTTTGCCGATTTTTTAGACGACTACAGGCGACTTGTCTGTCGCCACATGGTCGCCGGGGTGACGCCTTTATGGTCGTGAGTCGTCTCCTCAGTCGCCAAAAGTGTGGTAGCGTTTTCCTGGTCGCCGCTGGATTTTGAAATGTTCAAACCTTTTCGGCGACCGTGCGCTTCTCGTAGCTTGTTTTCTCCTGACGTAGGTGTTGTCGTATGTTGGCGCCAGATGACTTAGGTTGCCGCCGGTGAATTCCATTGTCGTGGTCCATTGATAATTCCATTGATTTTTCCATTCCTGGGAAGAAGGCGCTGACTGTCCACCTTAACTTTGCCGATCACAATATTATATACCTCTACCTCTGTGCTATGTGATTGGAAACTAAATATTCCAGGATTTCGTTGCTTCAGGTGTGATAGAATTGGAGGGTCCAGAGGTGGAGGTGTTGCATTGCTTGTCAGAGAAGATATTACAGCAGTGCTTTGGCAGGTAAGATTAGAGGGCTCGTCTAGGGAGGCTATTTGGGTGGAACTGAGAAGTGGGAACGGTGTAGCAACACTTTTAGGGGTGTATTATAGACCGCCAAATGGGGAGCGAGAATTGGAAGAGCAAATATGTAAGGAGATAGCAGATATTAGTAGTAAGCACAAGGTAGTGATTGTGGGAGATTTCAATTTTCCAAAAATATACTGGGAAACACATTCTGTAAATGGGCTGGATGGTTTGGAGTTTGTAAAAATGTGTACAGGATAGTTTTTTGCAGCAATACATAGAGGTATCGACCAGAGAAGGGGCAGTGCTGGACCTCCTGTTAGGAAATGAGGCAGGTCAGGTGCCGGAGGGATGGGTTGGTGAGCAGTTCGGGACCAGTGATCACAATACCATTAGTTTCAATATAATTATGGAGAGAGTCAGAACTGGACCTAGGGTTGAGATTTTTGATTGGAGAAAGGCTAACTTTAATGGAATGCGTAAGGATTTAAAAGGAGTGAATTGAGACATTTTGTTGTCCTGGAGTATTCACTACCTGGAGTATTGCGTACAGTTCTGGTCTCCAAATCTGAGGAAGGACATTATTGCCATAGAGGGAGTGCAGAGAAGGTTCGCCAGATTGATTCCTGGGATGTCAGGACTGTCTTATGAAGAAAGACTGGATAGACTTGGTTTATACTCTCTAGAATTTAGGAGATTGAGAGGGGATCTTATAGAAACTTACATAATTCTTAAGGGATTGGACAGGCTAGATGCAGGAAGATTGTTCCCGATGTTGGGGAGGTCCAGAACAAGGGGTCACAGCTTACGGATAAGGGGGAAATCCTTTAGGACCGAGATGAGAAGGACTTTTTTCACACAGAGAGTGGTGGGTCTCTGGAACTCTCCGCCACAGAGGGTAGTTGAGGCCAGTTCATTGGCTATATTTAAGAGGGAGTTAGATGTGGCCCTTGTGGCTAATGGGATCAGAGGGTATGGAGAGAAGGCAGGTACGGGATACTGAGTAGGATGATCAGCCGTGATCATATTGAATGGCAGTGCAGGCTCGAAGGGCCGAATGGCCTACTCCTGCACCTAATTTCTATGTTTCTATGTTTTATGGGAAGGATGAAGAAGAGAAATGGAGGACATTTAAAGGGGAAATTGTAAGAGTACAGAATATTTATGTCCCTGTTCGGTTGAAAGGAAATAGTAAAAATTGGAAAGAGCCATGATTTTCAAGGGAAATTGGACACGTTTCGAAAAAAGAGAGATATCTACAATAATTATAGGAGGCATGGAGTAAATGAAGTGCTAGAGGAGTATAAAGAGTGTAAAAAGAATCTTAAGGAAGAAATTAGAAAAGCTAAAAGAAGATATGAGGTTGCTTTGGCAAGAAAGGTGAAAGTAAATCCAAAGGGTTTCTACAGCTATATTAATAGCAAAAGGATAACAAGGGATAAAATTGGACCATTAGAGAGCCAGAATGGACAGCTATCTGCAGAGCCAAAAGAGATGGGGGAGATATTGAACAATTTATTTTCTTCGGTATTCACCAAGGAGAAGGATATTGAACTCTGTGAGGTAAGGGAAAAAAGTAGAGTAGCTATGGAAACTATGAAATTCAAAGAGGAGGAAGTACTGACACTTTTGAAAAATATAAAAGTGGATAAGTCTCCAGGGTTACACAAAAAGCTGGAGAAACTCAGCGGGTGCAGCAGCATCTAAGGAGCGAAGGAGATAGGCGACGTTTCGGGTCGAGACCCGTCTGAAGAAGGGTCTTGACCCGAAACGTCGCCTATCTCCTTCGCTCCTTAGATGCTGCTGCACCCGCTGAGTTTCTCCAGCTTTTTGTGTAACCCTCGATTCTCCAGCATCTGCAGTTCCTTCTTTAACGATAAGTCTCCAGGTCCTGACAGGATATTCCCTAGGACATTGAGGGAAATTAGTGTAGAAATAGCAGGGGCTATGACAGAAATATTTCAAATGTCATTAGAAATGGGAATAGTGCCGGAGGATTGGCATACTGCGCATGTTGTTCCATTGTTTAAAAAGGGGTCAAAGAATAAACCTAGCAATTGTAGACCTGTTAGTTTGATGTCAGTGGTGGGCAAATTAATGGAAAGGATACTTAGAGATAATATATATAAGCATTTGGATAAACAGGGTCTGATCAGGAACAGTCAACATGGATTTGTGCCTGGAAGATCATGTTTGACATGTTTGACGAGTACAGAGGAGATTTACTAGAATGTTGCCTGGGTTCCAGCAACTAAGTTACAGAGAAATGTTGAACAAGTTAGGACTTTATTCTTTGGAGCGCAGAAGGTTAAGGGGGGACTTGATTGAGGTCTTTAAAATGATGAAAGGGATAGACAGAGTTGATGTGAATAAGCTTTTCCCATTGAGGGTAGGGAAGATTCAAACAAGAGGGCATGATATGAGAATTAAGGGACAGAAGTTTAGGGGTAACGTGAGGGGGAATTTTTTACTCAGAGAGTGGTGGCTGTGTGGAATGATCTTCCAGCAGAAGTGGTGGAGGCAGGATCGATTTTAACATTTAAAAGTAAAGTGGATAGGTATATGAACGGGAAGGGAATGGAGGGGTATGGTCTGAGTGCAGGTAGATGGGACTAGGGGGAAAATAAATGGTCGGCACAGACTGGAAGGGCCGAGAGGGCCTGTTTCCGTGCTGTAATTGTTATATGGTTATGTGGTTATATGGTTACCTAGTCTCCCCGTAATTTCCAGCGTTCCACACAATCCAAGTAACTCCCATCTTGAACAGAATTAAAGATTGAATTTCAAATGAAGATGAAGAGGTTTTGAACTGTAAGACTTGTAATTAACCATTGTTTCCGTCGGTTAATATTAACTAATCAGATTAGTTTTACATACCCTCTTTGTGCTCAGGAAATAAAACTGAGGAAAGGCAATATTCCCAAACAGGATTTAGTGTTACAATGGCGGGACTGTCATATGAGGAAAGTTTAGAATGATGACGGGGGACCTTATAGAAACATATAAAATTATAAAAGGACTGGACCAGCAAGATGTAGGAAAAATGTTCCCAGTGTTGGGCGAGTCCAGAATAAGGGGCCACAGTCTAAAAACCCTGTCCCACTGTACGAGTGCATTCAAGAGTTCTCCCGAGTTTGCCCTGATTCGAACTCGGAGATTTACGGTAATGGCCGCTCGTCGGTACTCGGGGCTCTCGCGGGCATTTTTCAACATGTTGAAAAATCTTCACGAGTCTACCCGAGCTTTTGGCCGTGTTTCCCTGCTGTTTGCGTTACGAGCCGCTAAGAGACGTCCCCGAGCTCCGCCGTACCCGCTACGTACATTCTAGGTGCTTACCACGAGCTTGATCCTTTTTAAAACTCGGGAGAGCTCTTGAATTACCTCGTACAGTGGGACAGGGCTTTTAGAATAAAGGGGAGGCCATTTAAGACTGAGGCGAGAAAAAGCTTTTTCACCCAGAGAGTTGTGAATTTGTGGAATTCCCTGCCACAGAGGGCAGTGGAGGCCAAATCACTGGATGGATTTAAGAGAGAGTTCGATAGAGCTCTCGGGGATAGTGGAGTCAAGGGATATGGGGAGAAGGCAGGCACGGGTTATTGATAGGGGACGGTCAGCCATGATCACAATGAATGGTGGTGCTGGCTCGAAGGGCCGAATGGCCTCCTCCAGCACCTATTGTCTATGTTTCTAATTTGTTGCTTGTCCTCTGATTGTGAGATAGCCTGGCTGATGTGCTGACAATGGTTTGGGTTCAGCATTTTGTACGTCGCATGGGTAACAAAGCTACACCTGAGATGTCCGACACATCAAAGTACAATGGAATGAAAACTAAAAGGGATGGTTTGAACCGAAGATAGACACAAACAGCTGGAGTAACTCAGTGGGTCAGACTGCATCGCTGGAGAGAAGGAATAGGTGACATTTAAGGTTGAGACCCTTCGTCAGACCAGACCTAAAATGCCACCTATTCCTTTTCTCCAGAGATGCTGTCACAAGAATATAAGTGGTGGCAGAATTAGTCCATTCAGTCCATCAAGTCTACTCCGCCATTCAATCATAGCTGATCTATCTCTCCCTCCTAACCCCATTCTCCTGCCTTCTCCCCATAACCCCTGACACCCGCACTAATCAGGAATTGTCTATTTCGCCTTTAAAATATCCATTGACTTGGCCTCCAAATAATTGAGTTAGATAGAGCTCTCGGGGCTAGTGGAATCAAGGGATGTGGGGAGAAGGCAGGCACGGGTTATTGATTGGGGACGATCAGCCATGAATGGCCTCCTCCTGCACCGATTTTCTATGTCTATGTCAATGAATTCCACAGATTCACCAAGCTCTGACTAAGGAAACTCCTTCTCATCTCCTTCCAAAGGAACGTCCTTTAATTCTGAGGCTGGTCCTGGTCCTAGACTCTCCCACTGTTGAAAACATCCTCCCCACATCCACTCTCTCCAGGACTATTCATTTTTTGCCACTGCCTGTCCCGCTGAGTTACTGGAGCTTTTTGTGTTTATCTTCGGTTGATACCAGCGCCTGCAGTTCTTCCCCTCACAGTTGGGATGGTTTCATATCTATTCTCTCTCGCTGCCAGCAATCATTGTGTGTGGGAAGGAACTGCAGATGCTGGTTTATGCCGGAGATCAGTTTCCTCAAGGTACGCTCCACTGCAAAATCTCCTCAAGTCAACCCCACATAGAAGTTCTCCTTCTCTCTCTGACGAGCATCCTGCAACACGCTCTCCCGCTGCTCCTGTGTTCTGTCTCTCTCTCTCTCTCTCGTTTCCCTCTCCCCCTGACTCTCAGTCTGGTGAAGGGTCTCGACCCGAAACATCATCCATTCCTCCTCTCCAGAGATGCTGCCTGTCCCGCTGAGTTACTCCAGCATTTTGTGTCTATCTGCCAGCAATCGCTAATGTTATGTGTGCAACAGATGGAGGAAGGTGATACAAATGTCTTTCGTCAGAGGGCGGTGAATCTGTGGAGGCCAAGTCAGTGGCTATTATTAAGGCGGAGATGTCAGGTTCTTGATTATTAAGGGTGTCAGGGGTTATGGGGAGAAGGCAGGAGAATGGGGTTGAGAGGGAATGATTGAATGGCGGAGTAGACGTGATGGGCCGAATGGCCTAATTCTGCTCCTTAGAACTTGGTATTTAAGAACCATTTCTGTATATTTATTGTTACACTATGTTAACATAACTAAAGCCGACTGTGAACACAGGGAGGGCATCTGTTTAAACGATGCTAAGAGTTATTTCGGAACAGATTAATCCTTTTATTAAACGCTTTACCTCCTGTGATGTAGTGCAGTGCAGCCTCTCGTTACTTGTGGCACTAAATCACGGAGGAGACCCCAAGTCTGGGAGCCGCAGGAACTTGGTACAATTCTTATTCATCAGATGGAAGGTGCAAGGGATGTGAATGATTGCTTTCACAGTGATTGTAATCTGTTCAGTGGTTTTTCTAATGAATATGAATCGTACAGGAATGATCGGCAAGTCTGGCTTCACCTACAGCTGATTTAAAGTGCTGCCACTTGTTTGCGTAAAAAAAAATCTGTTTTTATGCAAGTTCTTACTTGGTAATATTACCAAATATTATCGGTTTTCTAATTCAGTTTAGAGATACGACGTGGAAATCCATCGTCTCCGTGCCAACCAGCGATCCCCGCACACTAACACTGTCCTACGCACACGAGGGCTAATTGACTTGCAAACCTGCACGTCTTTGGAGTGTGGGAGGAAACCGGAGCACCCAGAGGAAACCCACGTAGGTCACGGGGAGAACGTACAAACTGAAACACAAAGACTGCACGCCGGAGATACAACGTTCTGCAGATGCTGGAATCTTTGAGTAAAACTCAGCAAGTTGGGCAGCATCTGTGGAGGGTAGCATAAAGGGCCTGTCCCACTTAGGAGACCTAAACAGCAACCTCTGGTGACCTTGCCCGCCACCCAAGGTTTCCATGAGGTCACAGGAGGTTTTGGTCACTCTCCCTAATGGCCGAAAGTGGTTGAGGCTTGATCGAGGTTGCTGCTATTTTTTCATCATGTTTAAAACCGGCCTCGACTAAAAATAGGTTGCCGTTTCAAAAATTGATAATTTTTTAGTCACAGGTCTAGTCGAAGCCGGTTTTCTTCATAGTCGAGGAAGGTTTTCAACATATGTGTGGGAGGTGGTAGGAGGTTGCAGGTCACCTCGACCTTGATTTTTTTTTGGGTGGCGGGCAAGGTCACCAGAGGTTGCTGTTTAGGTCTCCTCAGTGGGTTAGCCATGTTTTGGGTCAGGTCTCTTTAGTTTAGTTCATTTTAGTTTAGTTTAGTGATACAGCGCGGAAACAGGCCCTTCGGCCCACCGAGTCCACGCCGACCAGCGATCCCTGTACAACACTGCACACACACCAGGGGCGATTTAGGAATTTACTGAAGCCAATTAACCCACAAACCTGCACGTCTTTGCAGTGTGGGAGGAAACCGGAGCACCCGAAGAAAACCCACGCAGGTCACGAGGAGAACGTACAAACTCCGTACAGACAGCACCCGTAGTCAGGATCGAACCCGGGTCTCTGGCGCAACAAAGCTGCAGGTCCACCGCTGCGCCACCGTGCTGCCCTTAAATGGTAATGATTCCCCTGTATCGTTCTCACTATTTGATCAAATCCTGCCTCCAAATAGTCACAGTGCAGGCTTCCTAGAAGGACATGATTTTGTCCATCTTCCATTTTTCAAATGTTGACCTCGCTGTCAACGTTCGTCCTGAAAAAGACGCAAGCTTCCGGCGACAATCAGTGGGAGGCATCGCTTGTCACAATAGATGATGCTGGTAGCAGAATTAGCTCAGGATACTTCCAGTTTCCAGCCCCGCGACCTGGACGCTTCTGCTAAAGGGCCGCTTTGGCTTTGTACACCAGTCATGGTACACCAGTCATTGAAAGTAGGCATGCAGGTGCAGCAGGCTGTGAAGAAAGCAAATTATATGTTAGTATTCATAGCAAAGGGATTTGAGTATAGGAGCAGGGAGGTTCTACTGCAGTTGTACAGGGTCTTGCGTACCGTTTTGGTCTCCTAATCTGAGGAAAGACATTCTTGCCATAGAGGGAGTACAGAGAAGGTTCACCAGACTGATTCCTGGGATGGCAGGACTTCCATATGAAGAAAGACTGGATAGACTCGGCTTGTACTCGCTAGAATTTAGAAGATTGAGGGGAGATCTTATAGAAACTTACAAAATTCTTAAGGGGTTGGACACGCTAGATGAAGGAAGATTGTTCCCGATGTTGGGGAAGTCCAGATCAAGGGGTCACAGTTTATGGATTAGAGGGAAGTTTTTTAGGACGTAGATGAGAAAAACATTTTTCACACAGAGAGTGGTGAATCTGTGGAATTCTCTGCCACAGAAGGTAGTTGAGGCCAGTTCATTGGCTATATTTAATAGGGAGTTAGATGTGGCCCTTGTGGCTAAAGGGATCAGGGGGTATGGAGAGAAGGCAGGTACGGGATACTGAGTTGGATGATCAGCCATGATCATATTTTTGCGGCGGTGCAGACTCGAAGGGCTGAATGGCCTACTCCTGCACCTATTTTCTATGTTTCTATGTTTCTATGGGAGGTTGAATGTAAGGAGAGGTTACACACTTAATGGCAAGACCCTTAACAGCAGTGCTGTGCACAGGGACCTTGGAGTCCAGGTTTGCAGGAAGGAACTGCAGATGCTGCTTTAAACCGAAGATAGACACAAAATGCTGGGGTAACTCAGCGGGACAGGCAGCATCTGTGGAGAAAAGGAATTGGTGTTGTTTTGGGTCGTTTGTACGTTCTCCTCGTGACCGCGTGGGTTTTCTCCAGGTGCTCCAGTTTCCTCCCACACTCCAAAGACGTGTAGGTTAATTGACTTGGTATAAGTGAAACATTGTCCCTAGTGGGCGTATGTTGAAGCCGCGGTCTCCGGTAGGAAAGTGCCGATTCGGGCACTCTAAGCCGCGGAGTGTGTTCAACCGTCCTGGCATTGGAGGTTCGATCATCCCGACAAGAGGGCCTGTACATCCGGCCGTCCGTTAGGCAATTCGATTGCGTATTGTGTGTTCTTTTTTAAGTGTATCGCTGCTGGCAAATTCATTTCACCGCACCTTCGGCTGCATGTGACGAATAAAATTGAGGACTTTAGGATAGTGTTAGCGTGCGGGGATTGCTGCCAAAGGGCCCGTTTCCACGCTGTACCTCTAAACTATACTAAACATCTGCAGTTCCTTGTTTCTACAAAATTATCATCAAAGAGCATTTCGGGAAAACCAGTTTAATTAACCTTCAGATGAAGTAAAAGTTTAAAGGCTGTGTTATTTGTTGAACTTCATCTTGGAGTCTGTGGAGCTTGGATTAATCTGTGGTGTCTCTTTAAAACTGAACATTTGAGATAAAATCAATGCCGTGCCAAATGTGAGACTGCTTGAAACAAGTGGGGAGTTGCAGTCTGCTGCTTTCCCAAACTAGTGTCATTGAAATTACATTTTAGTGACTTCCTGTCAGTTCTGCCACTTAAACCGTTGACGGAAAATTGGTTCAGCGGGAGATATTTTACAGCGGACCCTGCCGTGTATATTGGGCTTGGAACCGTTCGATTCAGATGAAACTATTCTCCGCAGCAAAATCCAGTGATACACTCCGCTATCTCGCCTGAGTTAAAATTCCTCCATACGGTCGACGGAGCCCGTGGTCATTGGCACACGGGTCTGCAGAGTCGCGGCTGAGACCTGGGTCAGCGCCACGGAGGCGTCCAGAGACGACCCGGCGGTGTTAGTGAGGAGGTCGGTGCCGCGGTCGATGATGGCGCTGACCGATGGATGAGGGCGGACCACGTGGAAGTGAGGACGCCGCTGCCGGGGGAACAAACAAAGGAGGACCCAGCGTGGGGGGACTGGCGTGAGGGAGAGGGGGGCAGGGAAGAACAAAGAGGGCCTTAGCGCACGGGGGTGGCGGAGGGGGGAATTTTTGTAAGTGCCCTTTATGGGCCACTATTTGCATACCTTGTGTATGCAAACAAAGAAAATACTTTAAACACGGGCCCACACAATCCAGGATTCAAGATGTGTCGGAAGCAACCTCTGATGCTGGTTTAAGATTAATACCACAGATTAATACCAACTTCAGTCAATGATGAATGGATGACAAAACATTGTAGTGAAGGTAGCATAACTGGGAAAGAGAGAGAATCCAAAGAACTTGGATTAAAGCAGAGATTGATAAATTCTTGATCACTAAGCAGCAATGTTACAACATTTTGAGATTTAAAAAATCAAGTCTGCAATTTATCCCATCAGATAAAGCATAAAAAGAAGTTTAATTTGACACCTAATTTACTTTCATATCTTCAGTATTAAAAAAGGTATGGCCATTTTCATACTCGGAAATTAGTATCTTGTTCCCCATTGCTTTTCCATTGACTTAACTCAAAAGCTGTGATCTAGGACAGTCAAAAGCCCATAACTTTCTTAAAAATTAAGAGAACTGAAAGAAATTTTCAGTTATTATAGATTGAAGTATTCTGAAACAAATATGAAACAATCTTACTTGTATGACGTGAAATTAAAGCATATAATTAGTTAGTTACCCAATTGTAGCTAATTACAAAATTCAATAACATCTATCCATTTCTTAAGAAAATATTAACATTTTTTTAAAAACCTAAGTGTCCAAATAACATTCACACAAGAATTCACAATATAACATGATTTTTAAATCTAATTGTCATTAATTTATAGGCCAAATTGAAGAAATTTAGTTTTTAATGCCCGTAAATTAATGGCCGTTTAAATCAGCTTTTGAGTGGGATGTTGTGGAATGTGATGGATTGGAACGTTGTGGTTGCGGTGAATTTAAACCCAATATCGGCAGGAAAAATACTGCCGGTTCATATGGGGGCTAAATCACCGTTTCGCATGATTAAGGTCATCTCAACAAGCACGTCTGTATGTAAAAATAAACAGCTTTCATTTACCTGTCCCCTACGTAAAACCCATCCCCGTTGTCGGCGTTCACGGCATTAGGAGCTAATTTTTATTTTACTGCAGCGCTGAAATAGTCGGGCGATTTAAAACTTTTTTTTCACTTACCGGCATTTCGGAACAAATCTCCAGAAAAAGCTGCATCCATGGAGGGTGGAAGCAAGGAACCACCGGATTATATAAGAAGACCCGGTGGCGCAGCGGTAGAGTTACTGCCTCACAGCGCCAGAGACCCGGGTTCAATCCTGACTACGGGTGCTGTCTGTAAGGAGTCTGTACGTTCTCCCTGTGACCTGCGTGGGTTTTCTCCAGTTGCACCAGTTTCCTTTGACTCTCCAGAGACGTGCAGGTTTGCAGGTGCATTTGCCCGAGTAAAATTGTAAATTGTCCCTAGTGTGTGGAGGATAGAGTAAGCGTGCGGGGATCGCTGGTTAGCGCGGCCTAGGTGGGCCTCAAGGGCCTGTTTCCGTGCTGTTTCTCTAAACTGAATTAAACTAAACACAAAGCGCTGGAGTATCTCAGAGGGCATCTCTGGAGAACATGGATAGGTCGGGACAGAACCCTTCCACGGACTTCATATTTGAATCTGCAAGGCATCTTGTACACTCTGGAGTTTAGAAGGATGAGAGGGGATCTTATTGAAACATGTAAGATTATTAAGAGTTTGGATACCCTAGAGGCAGGAAACATGTTCCCGATGTTCGGGGAGTCCAGAACCAGGGGCCACAGTTGAAGAAAAAGGGGTAAACCATTTAGAACAGAGACGAGGAAACACTTTTTCACCCAGAGAGTTGTGAGTCTGTGGAATTCTCTGCCTCAGAGGGCGGTGGAGGCAGGTTCTCTGGATACTTTCAAGAGAGAGCTAGATAGGGCTCTTAAAGATAGCGGAGTCAGGGGATATGGGGAGAAGGCAGGAACGGGGTACTGATTGGGGATGATCAGCCATGATCACATTGAATGGCGGTGCTGGCTCGAAGGGCTGAATGGCCTACTCCTGCACCTATTGTCCATTGTCTGTCTTATTTGCATCATTAAAGCCTTGAGAATGGATTAATTTTCAAGTACAGTGACTGAAATGTAGATGACAGTTATTCAGAAATTGAACCTTTCTTGCAAGGCTATTAGATGGATGTTGTACCAATCCTAAACCTGCGCAGTTTTTAACATCCGCTTAATAGTTACTACTTTCGTTTTGGTCTGGATTGTTAAGAAGCCACATCTACATTTAGTAGGTAGACAAAAATGCCGGGGAAAGTCAGCGTGTGAGGCAGATGCTACAGATGTTGCCCCACCTGCTGAGTTTCTCCAGCATTTTTGTTACCTTCAAATTTTCCAGTCAAGGTCACTCCTGGAATTTTCCAATTCCAGGAGTGACCTTTTCAAACCCTGCAAACCCAATAGGTTCATCCGGTCATGGAACGGGTGACTCTCCCCTGGTCACAGGATGTACCAGTAAACTCGGACGTTTGGGTATTGGAATGCATGGTTCTGAGACCATGTCCAGTACCACAGGGAACCAAGGCTGAGTAGGCCAGTCGGGTACAACCAGAATACCCGATGTGGAGTCTTGTTGAATTTTCTGCAAGACCCGACTGATGAGGCAGAAGGGGGGAAATGCATAGAAAAACAAATCCCCCCAGTGTAGCGAGAGGCGTCCATCGCTACTGCCCCAGGGTCTGGTTCCCATGCAACATATGTTTGTATTTGGTGATTGAGTCTGGATGCAAAATAGGTCGATATCTGGTGTTCCATACCGAGCTATGATATCAGCAAACACTTTGTGGTCCAACATCCATTCGGTGTTGTCATTAAACTTGCGTGACCTGGTGTCTGCCACTGTATTTAGCTTACCCGGAACGTAAGTGGCTGATATCCAAATGTTCCTTTCTAAGCACCAGTGCCAGATTGTATTGACCAATTCATCACAAGATATCGACTTAATTCCACCCATATGATTGTGGTATTATCAATTTGTAGTCGTACATGCAGATGGTGCATGTCCGAACAGTAAGCCCTGAGTCCATGCAATGCTCCCAGCATTTCTAGATGATTAATTCCCAGTGCCGGGGGTAAGGTTAATTCATGTGCATTCCATCTACCACCGCAACTGGAGGTGGTATTAGTTGCTCCCCAGCCTTGAGCGCTGACGTCAGTTTGTAGTATAACCGAGGGGTTTGTGATTGTAATGGGATTAGAGCAATGTCGAGCATTGTCTATCCACCATTGTAATTCCAATTTTGCTTTTGCTGGTAATTGCATTGGCCTGTGCATGGTGTTTGAGTGCTGCAATTTTTGCTCTTTGTAGGTTTTGATAATGTAGTGGGCCAAATTGTGTGGCTGGAAAGGCAGCCACAAGCTTCCCAATTACCCTGGCTACTTGCCTAATAGATGGTTTACTGATGCCAGCAAGGCTGTTACATGCTTCTATCAAGTCTGACGCTTTGTTCGGTGGCAAAGTGATAGACATATGAACAGAGTCAATCGTGAATCCCAAATAATCCATTGTGGTAGAAGGCATTAATTGGGATTTGTCTGGATGGATGATAAACCCCAGTTTTTAAAATAAGTGCTCAGTGGCTGAGACAGCCAATTCGGCCAACTGCAAGGTTTTCCCCACGATTAAAATGTCATCGAGGTATGCCATAACAATATGTTTTTGTTTTCTGAGACACGCTAAAGCTGGTTTCAATAATTTGGTAAACAGTCTGGGTGCTGATGTTAATCCATTAGGCAGCGCTTTATACTGCCAGAGCTGCCCCATCCAGGCAAATTTCAAATATCTGCGATGATCTTTGTCTATTGGTACTGAATAGTATGCATCTTTTAGATTGATGCAAGCCATGAAGTACCTAGTTGTTTGGCAGTAACAAAAGTTTCCATTTTGAAGTGGGCGTACTGCACAAAAGTATTCAGTTGTGTCAAATCAATAATGATGCGGCATCCGCCGTCTTTTTTATTTTTGGTGAAGATGTTCGATACAAACTCATGAGATTCATTTTTGGTTGTCTCAATTACCCCTTTCGTATGTAGTCTTAAGAGTTCAGCATGACATTCTATCTTTTCTTTCTGTGAAAGTACAAACTTTCGACTAGGTGCATGCTGAACAGGTAGGGAAAGTTTGTGAACAAATTCAATTTTGTATCCCTGAATACTTTGCAGTATGAAAGGTCAGAAGTTATAGAACTCCATGCATCCCGAAACAAGTGCAACTGTCCCCCACTCCGTGAAGAGGTTAAACATGCGATGTTCCTGAGACAACCAGACCCACCTACCTCCATGCTTACCAGCGGTGCTGCATTGGTTTCCTCTGTCCTTGTTTCCTGGGAGGTGGAGGCGCTGTGGTGTGGGGGTGGCGCATCTTCCAGGAAGGCCGTGCTGGGCCATGGTCTAAAAAAGACCATTGGGCAGGTTGGACGGCCTTCGAGCTTTCACCAGCAGGTGTTCTGTCGCTGTGGTAGCGTGGTCTGCTGGTGGATGCATAGGGGTGCTGTCGCCGCAGATATGAGGACTTGGTGGCAGCCGGCACTTTTATCATGCCTATTGCCTTTGCCTCTTCATCGAGGTCTTTTACCTGCTTAGGCAGGTTGTCCCCGAATAGTAGTGTAGGCGGCTGTGCACTGATGCCAGGGCTCATGTTACCCCAGATGGGGTTGTTGACTGCAGGCACGTTGAGGGAGACACAATTCCCAGGAGCTATGTGCGTGGCTGCGGTGTCATTAATGGCCTGTTCCTGAAGTTGATTCGTTGCCATGTAGTTTATACTGGCTGCCAACTTCGGCTGCAACGGCAGCCCTTTTTGGGTAGGCATCGCAAATGTTGATACCATGCCCAGTAGCTCCTCTTCTGGCACCCCTAGCATTGGTGTTTCTTCAGCCACACTCCCCTCTTCAGAGTCAGCCCAGTTCTGACTCCTTATGCTCCCCTGCGAAGAGGGTGAGACATTTGGCAGCCCTGTAAAGGGTGCTGCCGTGGGTCTGCAAGGAGACCCACTGTGACCATACCCCTGGTGTAGCAGGTCACGTTGGAGCAACTGCTCCACCATCCGCTCCATGCGGGATAATCGACCGCTGTCACTTCCCGCCGGCGGGGTGTCCTCCAGTCCGGACTCAGCCGAGTCAGCGGACCTGCCCGACCTCCGGGTGGTTTTGCCGCCAGTCTAAGGAGCACCTGCGGGCTCTAGCGGAGTGAGGTCGGGGGCTGCGGTTTGAATCAGGAGCTATGGAGAACTTGTCCGCTGCTGGCTGCCAGCTTCGTGGTCCTCGGCAGCTAGTTTGGCAGCGGCTCGTTTGGACTTTGTTCTCGATTCTTAACAGAGCTGACAACGACCTCAGGAATGGCAAGTACTTACCTGCGGGCCGTTTTTAAACTTGCGACGCTCCTCCTGCCTGTCGCTTCGCAATGCGTTCGGCGATATGTCGCGCATGCGTGCTGGCGGGGTCTTCACGTAGTCACTCACGTGACTCTGAAGTAAAATGCCCCTTTATCCGTTATTTGCACTTTATCAATTTATTTATTCATGTGTGTATTTGCGTATACAATGTTATATGGACACACTGATCTGTTTTGTAGTCAATGCCTACTATGTTCTGTTGTGCTGAAGCAAAGCAAGAATTTCATTGTCCTGTCAGGGACACATGACAATAAACTCTCTTGACTTTGACTTTGAGAACTTCTTCAAAGTAGGCATACCTTGAGGAGATATCGCAGTGGAGTAGATAAAATGTTCAAGGAGGAACTGCAGATTCTGGAAAATCGAAGGTAGACAAAATTGCTGGAGAAACTCAGCGGGTGAGGCAGCATCTATGGAGCGAAGGAAATAGGCAACGTTTCAAGCCGAAACGTTGCCTGAAGAGGCAAAACACATAAACAAAATAGACGCAAGGAACTGCAGATGCTGGTTCACAATAAAAAGTCATAGTGCTGGAGTAACTCAGAAGGTCAGGCAGCATCTCTGACGAACATGGATAGGTGACATTTCGGGTCAGGATCCTTCATCAGGCTTCATATTTGGATGTGTAAAGCATCATATTTGCATCATTAAAGTGTGGCATTGAAGGAAGTAATTTTCAAGCACAGTGACCATTAGCTTAGTTTAGTTTAGTTTAGAAAGTTTTTACATTTACACCAAAGCCAATTAACCTACAAACCTGTACGTTATTGGAGTGTGGGAGGAAACCGAAGTTCTTGGAGAAAACCCACACGGTCATGGGGAGAACGTGCAAACTCCGTACAGACAGCACCCGTGGTCAGGATCGGACCCGGGTCTCTGGCGCTGCAAGCGCTGTAAGGCAGCAACTCCACCGCTGCGCCACTATGCCACCCTTGTAGTTATGGGCATTTTGTAGATAATTCAGATCGGGACACTCTTTCAAATTAGACTTTTTAATTCGATCCCAATGATTTTAGTTGTACGATTTAGTTGCGTTGTTAACTGAAAATTACGGAAATAATTTTTTTAAAAATATGTCATCCAAATAAAAATTCCAGGTCTCCGTTAATTAAAGTAACTCTTCGGAGCAATTAACCTTGATTTCATTATTTATTCAGGATTTTCAGCCCCTGTTGGTATTTTGCCAGAGAGCCGCATTTGAACACTTTGATCTCATTAATCTGCCAGGTATGTCCCAATTTGTGCTGTATTTTACAGCGTGGCGCCACTCGTACAGTGGCTGGTTAGGCATTTGCCAGCACTGTTGCTTTTTCCGGTGATCACTCATCTGGAGTTCCAAATCCTTCCGACACGTTGCAACCTCCAGAAAGTAACGCCGAGGTTTCAATAAAATGTGGAGGAAAATCCCAACGTAGCCATTGATACAATGAATCGTTTAGACTTTGCATGGCTTGTCATGCCTCATGGAGTATGCTTAGAGTCAATTTGCAGAGCAGACTGTAGTCATTCGAATACACTTATTAGTCTCGCATTTGCATTTAGATTTTAAACTTCAGCGGGAATAAGTTGAAGAGTGCTAATTCCAAGTAGCTTACACATTTAGGGCGCACTTGAATATATTACATTGCTCTGCCTATATGATTTTAAACTATCTACCAGAAATATTTGTTTAAAATATTTCCTTTTTTTTCTAAAACCTCCTGGAAATGCACAAATTAGTCATAAATCTAAACGAGTTACAGTCTGGGCCTGCAGCAGCATTCTGCTATTTTTGAAGACTAATGGTTGGTGTGTGTTTTTTTTTAACTCTGTAAACTGCAAATAATTTTTTACATATGTCACTATCTGCCTTCTCGAAATGACTTCAATTAGGTTCGTGCTGTAGGGCGATGAATTATTGGTTATGTTCACAGTGCAGTTACACTCACTCCAAAGTCCCATTGTGTTTGTGCGTCCAAGCTATGATGCCGGTGAGCTTAGAGTCATAAAGTGATACAGTGTGGAAACAGGCCCTTCGGCCCAACTTGCCCACACCGGCCAACATGTCCCGGCTACACTAGTCCCACCTGCCTGCGTTTGGTCCATATCCCCCACAAACCTGTCCAATCCATGTACCTGTCCAACTGATTCTTAAATGTTGGGATAGTCCCAGCCTCAACTACCTCCTCTGGCAGCTTGTTCCATACACCCACCACCCTTTGTGAGAAAATGTCACCCCTCAGATTCCTATTAAATCATTTCCCCTTCACCTTAAACTTATGTCCTCTGATCCTCGATTCACCTTCTCTGGGCAAGGGACTCTACCCGATCTGTTTCTCTCTTGATTTTGCTCACCTCTATAAGATCGCCCCTCATCCTCCTGCGCTCCAAGGAATAGATTCCCAGCCTACTCAACCTCTCCCTATAGCTCAGGCACTCTAGCCCTGGCAGCATCCTCGTAAATTTTCTCTGAACCCTTTCCAGCTTAACAACATCTTTCCTATAACATGGTGCCCAGAACGGAACACAATACTCTAAATGCGGTCTCACCAACGTCTCACCAACGTTACCCATTGCTTCTCTCCAGAGATGCTGCCGGTCCCGCTGACTTACTCCGCTGCATTTTGTGTCTGTCTTCAATTTTCTTGGCCCCGCTCTGGGAGTAGAAGTGGGGGCAGATTCGGACCGCAACGGCCGTGAGACCCAGGCTGAGCTCGGCGATCGTTTGCCGGCTTCTGCTGCTGTTGGAGGTGAGACGTTGCGTTATCACCAGTCTCACCAGTTACACGACAGGCGCGAAGATTTCGTTCGCTAGAAAGATTTCGGAACCCCGCGCGATGCCGCGCACATCTCCATACCCCTCCGCGCTTCTCAGTGGGACCGGCCCCACATGGCCATACGATGCCCGTGCTCCTCAACGTGACCACGAGGTCACGTAATTTGCGTGCCAAGGACACTTAAGAGGAACAGGCCCTTAAGTAATAAACTTAAATAATATGCGGAAAGTTCTATCCAATGTGAAGGTCTTCTCTGCGTAGATAAGACTGACATAAACTCAAGCAAAGATGATCAAGAACGGGAGAGTGTTTCATTTTAGTTTTGTTTCGGTTAGAAATACAACGCAAAAACAGTCCCTTTGGCCCACCGAGTTCTTGCCGACTAGCGATCCCCGCACAGGAACTTTGATTAGTATGGGTGTAAGGGGTTATGGGGAGAAGGCAGGATAATGGGGTTAAGATAGATCAGCCCTGATTGAATGGCAAAGCTGACTAGATGGGCCGAATGGCCTAATTCTGCTCCTATCGCTTATGAATTTATGAACTAATACTATCTTGCACACACTAGGGACAATTTACAATTTTACCGAATTAACCCACAAACCTGTACGTTCTTGGTGTGTGAGAGGAAACCAGAGCACCCGGAGAAAACCCACGCAGGACACGGGGAGAACGTACAAGGATCGAACCCAGGCCTCTGGCGCTGTAAGGCAGCAACTCTACCGCTGCGCTACCCTGCCTGCTGCCCCACCTGTAGCATTTCTGGTATATTTTGTTTTTATTTCAAGTATCTAGTATCTGAAGTTTCTTTGTTTTAACGTTCCTGCACCTCTGTGTGTTCATGGCTTGGGTTGTTTACCCTGTGTTGGTGCAATCTGCCTTCACACACCACTGTCCACCAACATGGCTGTTTAATGGGGGAGGACCACAGTCTAGGTTCCTTCCGCTGCTGGACATGGGGGGCAGGGTGCGGTGGAGACGCCCCTCAAACATAAGGGACGGGATTCCACGCCAGTGGGCCACATGAGTGGCAAGGGTGGAGGATAAACTTGTGTAATTTGTGTAAACAGTATTGAATGTATGTACCGCCTCCGAGAATGTTGGATGGAGTTTCGTAATAGCCCTGTCCCACGGTACGAGTTCATTCCAAGAGCTCTCCCGAGTTAAAAAAAATCAAACGTGTGGTAAGCACGGAGAATGAACGTAGCGGGTACGTCGGAGCTCGGGGACGTCTCTTAGCGCTAACAGCAGGTGCCCTGGAAGACTCGCCAATGGCAGGTAAGCACGGGAAGACTCGTGAAGATTTTTCAACATGATGAAAAATGTCCACGAGAGCCCCGAGTACCGACGAGTGGCCATTACCGTAAATCTCCGAGTTCGAAACAGGGCAAACTCGGGAGAGCTCTTGGAATGAACTCGTACCGTGGGACGGGGGTTTAAGGATCATGTATTGTATAGATTTATTTTTCGAATTAAGTATATTTTGAATTTTTTTTTAAAGTAAGCTTTATTTAAGAGAGTACAGGATACACAGATAACTATAAATCTTTTTTAAAAAGTTGGTTGCTAGTTTATGAATCGCCAAATAACCACAAAACACTATTGACAGACTATGGGACATAGTATTTTTGTGTTTTCATGTCTCTTGGCAGATTAATTTCCCTCCTGGGATAAATAATGTTCTATCGTATTGTACCATATCGTACCATCTTGTACATAATTGAAATTGTGGTGATAAACATAAGCGTAGGGAAAGGGGTGCCCAAAGTCGGGGCTGCTCAGAACTTGTATGGTCGTGAGTAGTCTCCTCAGTCGCCTAAAGAGTCATAACCCTGGATTTTGAAATGTTCAAAACTTTTCGGTGACAGTGGGCTTGACGTAGCTTGACTACTCCTGACGTAGGTGCCGTAGCCGGTTGTCGCCGATGCTGGAAAGATCGAAGGTAGACGATCTATGGAGATGCTGTGACAGTTTGAAGAAGGGTCTCAACCCGAAACGTCATTGCTGCCTCGCCTGCTGAGTTTCTCCAGAATTTCTGTCTACCGGAGACTGAATTGTCTTCAGTTATCGCCAACTTGTAGCTTGTTGTGGGTGGACGTCGGGTGTCGTAGGTGTGGTCGTAGGTGTGGACGTCCTAATGGGTCGCTGGTTGTCAGTAGCTTGTCGGCGCTTGACGTCAACCAGGTGGTAACTTCTCGTAGACATTAGCTTGGGGGGGGGGGTCCAGTCGCCACTTTTTCGGCGACCTGCTACGACTGTGACAGTCGCCGGCAGTAGCGGAAATAATTGCCTAAGTGGGACAGGCCCTTAAGGGGGTCCATCACGAACAAAGGGAGACTAAGAAAGGGCCGACATTATTTAAAGAGTACTTTTTGTAATTTTTTACGGCACCTTTGTGGCAAGTCTTTTGTGTACTTTGTGCGCAAACACAATGGATTTCACTGTACCTCGGTACAATAACGTGTCATCATCATCCTCACAACACCATGAATATCACAGTCAGAATTCTCCATCGTCCAACCCTGCCCGCAGTCTTATAGAAGCCACAAGCACCTCGATCTGAAAAGATTTACAATGGAAAGGAAGATACATTTTTTTTTTAAACTGAATATTCACAAACTATTCAAGAACGACACGGTGGCGCAGCGGTAGAGCTGATGCCTCACAGTGCCAGAGACCCGGGTTAAATCCTGACTATGGATGCTTGTGTGTACGGAGTTTGTACGTTCTCCCCATGGCCTGCGTGGGTTTTATAGACAATAGACAATAGGTGTAGGAGTAGAGCATCCGGCCCTTCGAGCCAGCACTGCCATTCAATGTGATCATGGCTGATCATCTATACGTGCTAGTGGAATCAAGGGATATGGGGAGAAGGCAGGCACGGGTTATTGATTGGGGACGATCAGCCATGATCACAATGAATGGCGGTGCTGGCTCGAAGGGCCGGATGGCCTCCTCCTGCACCCATTTTCTATGTTTCTCTGTTTCTATCCCCAATCAGTAGCCCGTTCTTGCCTTCTCCCCATATCCCCTGACTTCGCTATCTTTAAGAGCCCAATCTAGCTCTCCGAGATCTTCAGTTTCCTCCCACACTCTAAAGACGCTACGATACGAAACGCTGGAACTAAATTCATCCCAGGAGGTAAACTGATCCGTCGTCGGTGATAAAAACACAAAAACACAAAATACGTGAAACATGAAATTAAAGTGACAGGTTTGTAAATTAATTGGTGTGCTGCAAATGTAAAATGTCCCTAGTGTGTGTAGGGTAGTGTTAATGTGCAGGGATCGCTGGTCGGCGCGGACTCGGTGGGCCGAATATTCTGTCTCCGCGCTGTATCTCAAAACTAAATGAACTCAACTTAAAGACCTCAAAGACGTAATTCTAAGTTAATTTTTGGCTATTTTTAAGTATCAGTAAAATCTTTCAAGGGTAAAATAGTTGCTATAAATTTTGCTTGGAAACATAGCAAGCAATATTTTACTTGTCATCTGTCTGACCCGCGTCTGAGTGAGATTTATAACGGCGATTACACCCTCCGTAAATCTCTAAATTGGCTAAAAAGACGAAAAATAACAGTAAAATTTGAATGCTAAACGGCAGTCTTGACCCAGAGCATTTCCAGTATGGGTGGAGAACTGCTTAAATAAACTGCAAGGCGTGAATGATCCTAGGAATGATACGAGAACCATCCCAAGAAAGAATCGGTTAACATACGATGAGCTTTTGTCAGCACTGGGCCTGTACTCGCTGGTGTTTAGAAGGATGAGGGGGGGGACCTCATTGAAACTTACTGAATCGTGAAAGGCTTGGATAGAATGGATGTGGAGAGGATGTTTCCACTAGTGGGAGAGTCTAGGACCAGAGGTCACAGCCTCATAATTAAAGGACGTACCTTTAGGAAGGAGACGAGGAGGAATTTCTTTAGTCAGAGGGTGGTGAATCTGTGGAATTCATTGGAGGCCAAGTCAATGGATATTTTTAAGACAGAGATAGATAGATTCTTGATTAGCACAAGTGTCAGAGGTTAGTTTTGGAGAGAAGGCAGGAGAATGGGGTTAGGAGGGAGAGATAGATCAGCTATGATTGAATGACGGAGTAGACTTGATGGACTGAATGGCCTGAGCAAGCTCCTATCATTTATGAACAACCAGAGAGGGAACTGCCAATTCACAGTAAAATTGGTTATTCATGTATAAGTGGGCCTTAAGCCCCTGTCCCACTTACGTGTCGTTGGCACGCTAATTACGCAACATCGTGGTTGCGTTGAGCCGCGACAGTCCCACGAAGCTCGCGTGCGACTTCGCTCGACCGCACAGCCATCTGGAACGCGTGACGTCATTTGAAGATGGACACAAAATGCAGGAGTAACTCAGCGGGACCGGCAGCATCTCTGGAGAGAAGGAATGGGTGATGTTTCGTGTTGAGACTCTTCTTCAGTCTGAAAGAAGGGTCTCGACCCGAAACGCCGCCCATTGCTTCTCTCCAGAGATGCTGCCGGTCCCGCTGAGTTACTCCTGCATTTTGTGTCCATCTTCAATTTTCTTGGCCCGGCTCTGGGAGTAGAAGTGGGGGGTGGATCCGGACCACAACGGCCGTGAGCCCCAGGTCAAGTTCGGCGATCCTTTGCCTGCTTCTGCTGCCGTTGGAGGTGAGACGTTGCATCGCGCCAGGGTCTTGGGCCTGTCCCACTTTGGACATCAGTTCCGTGACAGGCCAATGGCACGCAAAGATTTTGTCTGCTACAAAAATTTCGGAGCCCCGCGCAATGTCGCGCACAACTCCATACCCCTCTGCGCTTCTAAGTGGGACTGGCCCCGTGCGGCTATACAATGCCCGAGGTTGCGTAATTTACATGCCAAGGACACGTAAGTGGGACAGGCCCTTTAGTGTGTTTGCTGCCATTAAATATAACAGCATCTGAATAGTTAATAGTTAATATTTCTAGTTAACAGAACTAGTTACAGAATTGGTAATGGGGTTAGACTCGCTCCTCAATGTACGGCAGTAGCAGAACCCTAGACTGTGGTTTCTCTACCTGATCTACTATCTACCTCATTGGTGACCCTCGGACTATCCTTGATCGGACTTTGCTGGCTTTACCTCGCATTAAAACATTATTCCCTTACCACGTACAGTATCTGTACGCTGTGAATGGCTCGACTACAATCACGCATTGTGTGTCCACTGACTGGATAGCACGCAACATAAAGCTATTCACTGTACCTCGGTACACGAAACAATTAACTAAACTGAACTGAACAAAAAAACTGAGCTGAGAAACTAAAGTGAATGGGTCAGGGAGCCCTGCGTGACAAAGCTGACCGGGATGAACCACGACAAGGACCCTTGCATCTTTTTCGAGATCCACTTCGCAAATCCACACCTTGCTGACTACCGTAGTGCAGTCGCTGTGCATCTCATGAACGGTTCCCAGAAACGCTTCCATCAGTCTTTGAAACCAAATGATTACCACCAGTGTTTGCATGCTGTCCATAATTGTACGCTGTCCATAAACGAATACATTTATATTCGTGCTATTGTCCCGTTCTATTACGATAGGATTATTTAACTTAGATTTACAACATAATCATTTATATTTGGCATTAATACAATGAGATAGTTCTGAGAATTAATTTTTATGTCTCGAAATCTGGAAGTAATCAAAATGGACTGAGGACAAAAACATTCCTACTTTTTGTGTGGAAAATAGTTTAGGTTCATTAGTTTTAGTTTAGATTTAGTTTAGAGATACAGCGCGGAAACGGGCCCTTCAGCCCACCGAGTCCGCGCCGACCAGCGATCCCCGCACACTAGAGGGCCTGTCCCACTGTACGAGGTAATTCAAGAGTTCTCCCCAGTTTAAAAAAAAATCGAACTCGTGGTAAGCACGTAGAATGTACGTAGCGGGTACGTTGGAGCTCGGGACGTCACTTAGCGGCTCGTAACGTTAACGGCAGGTACTCGGGACACACGGTAAGCTCGTGAAGACTCGTGAAGATTTTTCAACATGTTGAAAAATGCCCACGAGAGCCCCGAGTACCGACATGCAGCTAACACCATAATTCTCCGAGTTCGAATCAGAGGAAACTCAGGAGAACTCTTGAATTAGCTCATACAGTGGGACAGGCCCTTGACACTATCCTACACACACTCGAGACAATTTACACTGATACCAAGTATACAAGCCCAAGCCAAATAACCTACAAACCTGTACGTCTATGGAGTGTGGAAAGAAACTGGAGCACCCGGAGAAAACCCACATGGTCACAGGGAGAACGTGCAAACTCCGTACAGACAGCACCAAAAGTCAGGACCGTACACAGCCACAGCCCCCAATCTGCACGCTCCCTTCAACTTGCACCTTACCCAAAGATTATATTCCGCTTAGGTACCTTACACGGGACTCTGGCGCTGCAAGAAGGGAACTCTACCGCTGCGCCACCGTGCCGCACCTAATTTTATTCCAAATGTATTTAAAAATATCCAGTCCTTACAACTTTGTCAGAGTTGAACTCTCAACCACCTGGTAAGAAAAACAATAGTTTCTTGAAAAGGAAATGTCTTTCAATTCCTAAAGAGTCAAGGTGTTTTGCCTCCGTTTTGATCGATTCTTACAATAAAAAGGTTCGTCATTTTGCAAAAGGACACAAAGTGCTGGAGCAACTCAGCGGGTCAGGCATTATCTCTGGAGAACATGGATGGACGACATTTGGGGTTGGGACCCTTCTTTAGGTTGTGACCGGTCGGGACGCAGTTCCTTACTGTCACGTTCCTAGTTTGGAACAAAGACCAATGAATGAATGATAAAGTTTATTGGCCAAGTATTCACATACAAGGAATTTGCCTTGGTGCTCCGCCCGCAAGTGACAACATGACATACAGTGACAGTTAGGAATGACACATAAAACATTAAACATTAAACATTATCGAATAAACATGTGAATTAAATAAAATACCAGATTTTTGGTTATTGAGTAGGAAAAAAGCTGTTGTTATGTCTGGCTGTGGCGGCTTTGACAGTCCGGAGTCGCCTTCCAGAGGGAAGTGATTCAAAGAGTTTGTGGCGAGGGTGAGAGGGGTCAGAGATGATCTTGCCCGCTCGCTTCCTGGCCCTTGCAGTGTACAGTTCATCAATGGGGGGAAGGTTGCAGCCAATAACCTTCTCTGCTGATCGGACGATTCGCTGCAGCCTCCGGGTGTCGTGCTTGGTGGCTGAGCCAAACCAGACCATGATGGAGAAGGTGAGGACAGACTCAACGATGGCCATATAGAATTGGATCATAATTTCTTATGGCAGATTGTGCTTCCTCAGCTGCCGCAGGAAGTACATCCTCTGTTGTGCCTTTTTGACTGTGGAGTCGATGTTGGCCCCCCCCCCCCATTGAAGGTCCTTGGAGATGATGGTTCCCAGGAACTGCTGTAGTCCCAGGAATGTGCTTTAGTATGCTTTTATCTTTTGTTGCCACCACCACACCTGTACACAACCACCACCACCCATTCCTACCCTTAACTCATCCTTGACTATGTTGAATTTTAACTCAAACTGAGCGCATTTACTTCTGGCGAAGATAGACACAAAAAGCTGGAGTAACTCAGCGGGACAGGCAGTATCTCTGGACACGTCGGAAGGAGGGTCTCGACCCCAAAATGTCACTTATTCCTTCCCTCCAGAGATGCTGCCTGTCCCGCTGAGTTACTCCAGCTTCTTGTGTCTATCTGCGGTTTAAACCAGCATCCGCAGTGAGGCCCAGCACAAATTGGAGGAACAGCACCTCATATTTCGCTTGGGTAGTTTACACCCCAGCGGTATGAACATTGACTTCTCCAACTTCAGACAGCCCTTGCTTTCCCTCTCCATCCCCTCCCCCTTCCCAGTTCTCCCACTAGTCTTACTGTCTCCGACTACATTATATCTTTGTCCCGTCCACTCCCCTGAAGAAGGGTAACTCGACTCGAAATGTCGCCCATTCCTTCTCTCCAGACATGGTCCCTCACCCGCTGAGTGAGGCATCTCTTCCAGCTTTTTGTGTCTATCTTCGGTTTGAACCAGCATCTGCAGTTCCTTCCTGCATACTTAAATGTGGCACTGCCAACAACAAATGGACTTTAGATAAGAAATACACAGAGTGCTGGAGTAATTCAACAGGTCAAGTGGCATTTTGGAGAGCATGGATAGGTGACGTTTTGGGTCGGGACCCTTCTTCAGACTGAATGTCGGGGGGGGGGGGGGGGAAAGCTTTTCCAGAGGGAAGGGCCAGGCCAAAGCGTGGCTGGTAATAGATTGAGCATGCGGGCCTGTTGGACAACTGCATCTCTGAACTAAAAGAACATAGAACTTAGAGAGAGGAGAGAGGACTGAGGACTATTCCAGAGATGCTGCTGTCCACCATTTTGTGTCCATCTTTGATTTAAACATAGAACATAGAAACATAGAAAAATAGGTGCAGGAGTAGGCCATTCGGCCCTTCGAGCCTGCACCACCATTCAATGTGATCATGGCTGATCATCCAACTCAGTATCCCGTACCTGCCTTCTCTCCATACCCCCTGATCCCTTTAGCCACAAGGGCCACATCTAACGCCCTCTTAAATATAGCCAATGAACTGGCCTCAACTACCCTCTGTAGCAGAGAATTCCACAGATTCACCACTCTCTGTGTAAAGAATGTTTTCCTCATCTCGGTCCTAAAGGAATTCCCCCTTATCCTGAGACTGTGACCCCTTGTTCTGGACTCCCCCAACATCGGGAACAATCTTCCAGCATCTAGCTTGTCCAAACCAGCAGTTCCTTCCTACACATAGAACATAGAGCAGTGCAGCACTGAACCAGGCCCTGGCTTGGACCCGCAATGTCCGTGCCGAATATGATGCCAAGCCAAGCCAATCTCACCAGCCGCACGTGATCCATTGCATCCATTTGCCTTCACAATGAAATTGCAGACAGTTCTAGATGTGGCCCAGTCCATCACACAGACCAGAGCTTCCCACTATTGGCTCCATTTACACTTCATGCTGCATTGGGAAATAAGTCGACCTTTCCCACCTCAGTCCTTTCCCACCACAGTCATTCCTTCTCCTCCCCGCTCCCATCAAACAGAAGGTACAGAAGCTTGAAAGCGCGCACCACCGGGAACAGCTTCTTCCCCTCTGTTATCAGGCTTCAGAACGGACCGACCATAAGCAAGGGAACTGTCCCATTCAACTCTACCCCATTGCGTACATTGGACTTTGTCTCTGGAACTGATGCGCTACAATGCTGAGAACTATATTCTGCACTCTGTATCTTCCCCTTCACTTTACCTAGTCCAGAACCAGGGGCCACAGTTTAAGAATAAAGGGGTTGGCCATTTGGAACGGAGATGAGGAAATACTTTTTCACACAGAGAGTTGTGAGTCTGTGGAATTCTCTGCCTCAGAGGGCGGTGGAGGCCGGTTCTCTGGATACTTTCAAGAGAGAGTTAGATAGAGCTCTTAAAGGGGATATGGGGAGAAGGCAGGAACGGGGTGCTGATTGGGGATGATCAGCCATGATCACATTGAATGGCGGTGCTGGCTCGAAGGGCTGAATGGCCTACTCCTGCACCTATTGTGTATTGTACTCAAGTTTGGCTTGATTGCATCTATGTACAGTGTTATCTGATTTGATTACATAGCATGCATAGCAAGTCTTCTCGCTGTACCTCACTGCACGTGGCACTAATAAAGAGAAACCTAAACCTAAACTTGATCATCTCTTCTGGCTTTCTTCCCACACCCCCCCCCCCCCACCCCCCCCCCCCCCCCCCCCCCCATCCCCACTACAATCATTCTGAAGAAGGGTCTCAACCTGAAATGTCACCTATTCCTTTTCTCCAGAGATGCTGCTTGACCCGCTGAGTTACTCCAGCTTTTTGTGTCTAGCATCCACGATCCATCTCTCTCCTTGGTATCAGAAGCAAAAGTTAGATGCATTTGAAGAAGAATTATACCAATTAATTTGAACAGGAAGATCGATTGATGCCCTATATATTTAATGACAATTTTAGTTAGGATGTTACATTGAAATTAATTTTGCATTTAATAATAAGCCAGATACCAGAATCGGGTGCATTCAGAACATGAACTTTGCAGTTGTGTTCTTTGATGTAATAACCCTTTGTCTGGCTGAGACTAATTGGGTTAGGTCTAACTCAGTGATTCTACACTGATAGTTATTTCATCCCTTGCTCTACTTAAAGTTGCAAGACGACTTTTGATTTATATGAAGCAATAATATTCTAAAGACTTCGTAACACTGGTGCTTGGGAACAAATGCGGAACGTTGGATCACGGTAAAATGTATAAAAGAAGTGGGGAAACAGACTCACTTTGTTAAGGGCTGCAGAGGGAAGCAACGACTCCGTTTTCGAACTCAGCCTTTTTAAGTTGTTTCCACTCGCATTTGAGCTACGCAAAACAAAAAAGGAAATTGGACAAAGTTTTCGAGTAAAGGAGATAACTAAATTGAAAAAGCGTTGCAAAAATCAAAGATAAAAAGTGAAACCTCGTTTGCACGGGCAGTAACTATCCGGTGAATTTCTTTTTTTCCCCCCAAAAAAACAAGTACTTTGAGGATTTTCCATCCTCATTAAATTTTGGAAAGGTTTGTAAGTTAATAATGGATGCTGATTGAGCGAGTGGTGGGGGGGGGTTACGAAATAAATAAAAGTTTTCAGTTGATTAATGCACTGGAAAGTCTTTTGTTTGTGTGTAGTTTTTGCAACTCATAAGCTCTTTTGCCATCTTTGGTGCAACTTTAATTATGGTCTCAATAAGTAGAAACGGCTCCTGAGAATTCTCTGTCCCTGCAGAAGGATGTAATGCGCTAGTAAGTACCAGCGAGAACCTCTTCACGCAATGCCAGATCTTGGCTCTCAAAAGTTTTTTTTCGTTTTTCGGTTTATGTCCTGAAAGCTGATATGGATGATCACGTTTGGCTGTGGTTCAAAAGCAGTTCGGAGAGAGAGAGAGAGAGAGAGGAGGGGAGGAGGGGGGGGGGGGGGGGGGGGGGGACACACGAAAAAAAGTCAACAGACCACTTCTCTGTGGATATTCAGTTTCTCACTGATTTCCCTTAGTTTTTTTATTCTGACATCATTCCCTTGGACGGACAGGCTCCAACACATACAGTAAACGCTCGCTCGCAGAATGACAAATTTCAGATGCAAAAAAAAACAGGAACAATGAGACGTATAAGGAAGGCAATGAAAATTCATTTGTATAAGTCTGCTCCCCTACTGCGGAATTTTCAATTATATATATCTAATTATGCCTGTCAGTTGGTGAATTGAAAAGAGAAATTCTTTGTCCCTCCTTTTTGTCTCTTTGCCATCTCTTCTGTTCGAACGATTATAGCACACTTATACAACTAATTGCCTTACTGCTTATTAGTGATACAATTATGCAGCCTGCAATTCTTGTCTGAGCAGCCATCTGCATATAGTGACACTATTCAAAACTATCCATAATTTAACTAGCGTTATTCCAATGCACTGAATCCAGACAATCGGCGGGCCTTCATATTTCATATCCACTGTGGCAAGGGCCACTCTTTTTTGCCCAGCAATTCACCTCTTTAGACCCACTGTGCATCTGAAAGAAAGAACGTGCAGAGAAAGCTGGTTAAAAAAAAAAAGGGGGAATTAGCCAAGCATACCTAATGCTCAATCCTTCTTTGGTAATTTTTCTTCAAATTTTGTACCACTGAGCAATTTTTTGTTTCTTTTCAAACTGCTGAGAAAGTGCAGATGGTGGGACCACACAGAAATTGGTTTCCTATCTTCTTTTTTTGGGGGGCATAATGGAGGACATTGTGAAAATCGATACATTACCGGTGATTGTTAGCGATATTTATGCGCTAGCCGAGGGGAGAAATGTGAAGGGAGGGGTGGGAGGGGGGGAGATCACTGGAGCGTTCAGCTCGTGAAAGCAAGGAGTCACTTCTTTGTGGCCCATATTCATTAAACTCATGCTTTCCGCAAATCACTATTGAAAAAGAAGGGGGGGGGGGGGGGGGGAAAGAATAACGGCAGAGAGAGAGAGAGAGAGAGAGGGAGTGAGAGTGAGAGGGGGAGAGAGGGAGAGAGGGATGGGGGGGGGAAATAAAATCAAAGAATGCGAGTATGATTTATTGAGTCCTTTTCTCAAAAACAACCCGGCAACAACACTGGTTGATATATTACCAAAACCCATCTGCCATCTTCGAAACAGAATGAAGAATGGGACCTTTGACAGAAACAGCTACATTTATCATGTGACCTTAATAAAAGAATAACTGCTTTGAATAGCACTGACGCATAGAAAAATTGTTTACTGCCCATATAATAACAACAAGTTCAATGCTTAAAAAAGTACAACCGAAAAGCGAGCAGCTTCAAGTGATTACAATCAGGATCTATTAAATGCGCTTCAAGTGTTTTCCAGTTGGAAATTGCTTCTGAAAGTTAATTTTTTTTTTTTTTTTTAAGTATTAAACGGCAGATAAACAGTTTTGTACACTGGTAATGTAATGATAATGTCAACAGCTAAAAAAGTACACCAAAACGCAGTCAGCATAAAATGAATAGAGTCTGGCTATATTATATACATATTAAGTACTTTTGAGCTGGGCTGCTTCTGAAAGTTAAAATGGTATTTTTTTTAAGTGTAAAACAGCAGGACAACATTTTTGTGTACGGGCAATGTAACGTTAACTTAAATGCTTAAAAAAGATGAGCCTTAAAGCAAGCACCTTCGAATGATTACAGTCAGGATATATTAAATGCATAATAAGTGCGTTTGAGTCGACTGCACCGGAAAATTAAAACATTTCCTAAAGTATTAAACAAAGTTTCGTTTAATAGTAGCAAAAAGTGCAAACAACTTATAATGATCACAGTCAGAATATATTAAACGCATAATAGCTGTTTGTGAGTCAGATTGCATTTGAAAATTAGAACATTTTAAAAAAGTATTGAACAACAGGTCAACAGTATTTTTTTTTTTTTAGTGAAATTATCCAACTTTCAGTCAAACAAAAAGGCTTTGCCCGCTATCTATAAATGTTCGCACATTGGCGTTGCCTGGTATATTCTTTCTACAACCGTGGCTTTAAGGGAAGCTAATTTGAAAAGATCTATGTTACCGGGACATCGGGGCTGAAATGCTTGTAGCTGGTAATAAATCACAACACTATTTCACTTCCTTTTCCCGAACAAAGCAGCCGTTTGTCGATCTCACTTACATTCAATTGTGAGATATATTTCCCGGATTGAAAGTACATTCAATTGCAAATTATTCGGCAGTATTAATTCTGCCGTTTTAACTACCTTGAGAACTAATAAAGAATGCAGACTAGAGTAAACATCTGGCTTCCGGACTAAGAAGTGCTCAGATTCTCAAAGAGGTTTAACTGACAAAATAGCTGGTTATTAACATTAGAATTGCTTTTACTAGCCTTTGCAATAGGAACAAGGCATCCATTATATTGCAGAAATGTATTTATTTTAACTTCTTGCCTATTTTCTTTTTTTTTTTTCCGGAGTGCTCACAAAGATGTTACATCTTTCTGCCAAATTTGACCTGTTCTTCCGAGGTGCAGCTGGTAGTGCTGCTGCCTCACGGCGCCCGAGTCCCGGGTTCCATCCTGACCTCGGGTGCTGTCTGCGTGGAGTTTGCAAGCAAACTGCAGAAATTTAACATAAGCAAAAAATGCAATATTAAAAAAATTAAGGGTTACACAAAAAGCTGGAGAAACTCAGCGGGTGCAGCAGCATCTAAGGAGCGAAGGAGATAGGCGACGTTTCGGGTCGAGACCCTTCTTCAGAATATGTGCAGGCAGATAAGAGATGGTCTTGGCATCATCTTTCGGCACAGCCATTGAGGGCCGAATAGCCTATTCTTGTGTTGGACTGTTCTACCTCCAAAAGATGTGAAATTTCTAACCTAATTTTTAAAGTGCTGGTTTACAAAAAAAGGGACCAGTGTAGCTGGGACATGTTGGCTGGTGTGGGCTAGTTGGGCCGAAGGGCCTGTTTCCACACTGTGTCCCTCTATGGATCAATGGCTCTAAGTGCTGGAATAACTCAATGGGTCAGGCAGCATCCCTGGAGAACATGGATAGGTGATGTTTTGGGTCTGGTCTGAAGAACGTACTCAACCCGAAATGTCACCCATTCCTTTTCTCCGGAGATGCTGCCTGACCCGCTGAATTACTCCAGCTTTTTGTGCCTATCTTTGCTGCAAACCAGCATCTATAGTTCCTTCCTACACAAGGAACTGCAGACGCTGGTTTACAGAAAAAAGTGCTGGAGTAACTCAGCAGGTCAGACAGCATCGCTGGAGAACTTCGGACTGTAGGATCAGTGTCGGATTTGTATCAATCGCTGGGCAATGGTCAGCATTGAGTCGCTGGGCTGAAGGGCCTGTTTCCGTGATGCATCTCTGTATGGTCTCTATGACTCTTTGGTGAATCGAGTACCAGAGAACATAGTTTTAAGGTGAAGGGGAAAAGATTTGATAGGAATCTGAGGGGTAACTTTTTCGCCACAAAGGGTGGTGGGTGTATGGAACTAGCTGCCAGAGGAGGCAGGTGAGACAGGGACTACCCCAACATTTGAAAAGAGGTTAGACAAGTGTATGGATAGGACAGATTTGGAGGGATATGGACCAAGCACAGGCCAGTGGGACCAGTGTAACTGGGACATGTTGGCCAGTGTGGGCTAGTTGGGCTGAAGGGCCTGTTTCCACATCGTATAACTCTATGACTATGAATTATAAAAATTGAATGTTTTTTTATTTAAATTGTATCCTAATAAATTGCTTGGATGCGTTAGGCTTGAAGCCGAGATGCTGACTGTCCCGTAGAGTTACTCCAGCATCTTGTGTCTATCTCTGGTTATAATGGTGTTCCTCCTTGTATTGGTCCTGCTGGGGGTCCACAGCCCCCTCCTCACCTGGCAAACCAGGTGGGGGAGACGGTTTAGTCGCCGAGTATCCGACCATGGAGCAGGTAGCACGAGATTACATGGTACCCGTGGCGGGGGGGAACTCCCTCCGACCTGATCGAAAAACACCTACTCATTGCAAACCTCATGAAGATTACACCCGTGACCTCAATGAGGCAGTTCGGTGACAAAAGGGGTCACGGTGGCGCAGCGGTAGAGTTGCTGCCTCACAGCGCCAGAGACCCGGGATCGATCCTGACCACGGGTGCTGTCTGTACGGAGTTTGTACGTTCTCCCCGTGACCTGCGTGGGCTTTCTCCGGGTGCTCCGGTTTCCTCCCAAACTCCAAAGACGCGCAGGTGTGTAATTTAATTGGTTTGGTATATCTGTAACTTGTCCCTAGTGCGTGTAGGGTAGTGAGAGCGTACAGGGATCACTGGTCTGTGCACAATTGATGGGCTGAATGGCCTGTATCTCTAAACTAAACTAGACTAAACTCAACTTAAACTAAACTAAACTTAAACTAAACTAAACTATAACCATATAACCATATAACAATTACAGCACGGAAACAGGCCTTCTCGGCCCTTCCAGTCCGTGCCGACCATTTATTTTCCCCTAGTCCCATCTACCTGCACTCAGACCATACCCCTCCATTCCCTTCCCGTCCATATACCTATCCACTTTACTTTTAAATGTTAAAATCGATCCTGCCTCCACCACTTCTGCAGGACGATCATTCCACACAGCCACCACTCTCTGAGTAAAGAAGTTCCCCCTCATGTTACCCCTAAACTTCTGTCCCTTAATTCTCATGTCATGCCCTCTTGTTTGAATCTTCCCTACCCTCAATGGGAAAAGCTTATCCACGTCAACTCTGTCTATCCCTTTCATCATTTTAAAGACCTCAATCAAGTCCCCCCTCAACCTTCTGCGCTCCAAAGAATAAAGACCTAAAGTAAAACCAATACACAACATCATGTTGAAGATAGACACGGGGTCAAGGAAAGAGCGATCGCGGCCCTGTTTCCACCAATCTTTCCACCACCACGCACAAGAAGCACAAGAAGCGACAAGACAGACACCGTTGCTTGCAGATGCCCAGAAGTGTGTTCAGCTCTGGTTGAGCAACTTCTAATCTTGTGTGTGGACTCGATAAGAAGAAGAAGATAGACGCAAAATGCCGGAGTAACTCAGCGGATCAGGCAACATCTCTGGAGGAAAAAGGAATAGGTGACGTTTCTGGTCGAGACCCTTCAGCTTCATGCTGTGTCTCACCTCTCCAGAGTGTTTTACATAGAACAACGCATTTTGTGCTCTCATTGTCAACGAATAAAAACAATTCAGTGAGTAAAACAAATCCGCTAATTGTCTCTGTTCTAAGGCTAATTATAATTTCTCAGTTCAACTGATGTAGTTTATATTTAATAAAAAAAGTCTAGGAAATACAATGTTAAAACAGGTAAAGGAATTTGCAATTTGAATATGTATGGATTTTTTTTTTCTCAGGTATTTTATTCTCACTTATTTGCTGTTAGAAATAATAATCCATTGTTTAACATTTGACGTAGGGTCACATTGAACAGTCTGAAGAGAGCTCCTGACCCGAAATGTCATCCATCTATGTTCTTCGGAGTTGCTGCCTAATGCCCCTGTCCCACTTAGGAAACCTGAACGGAAACCTCTGGAGACTTTGCGCCCCACCCAAGGTTTCCGTGCGGTCCCCGGAGGTTTTTGTCAGTCTCCCTAATGGTCGAAAGTGGTTTCCGCTTCTTCTATGTTCCGGCGATTATTACAAAAAATTGAACAAAACCTCTGGGAACCTCCGGGAACCTGACAAAAACCTCCGGGAACCGCACGGAAACCTTGGGTGGGGCGCAAAGTCTCCAGAGGTTTCCGTTCAGGTTTTCTAAGTGGGACAGGGGCAGTACAGAACTTGCAGCGCCGGAGACCCGGGTTCGATCCCGACTACGGGTGCTGTCTGTACGGAGTTTGCACGTTCTCCCCGTGTGACCGCGTGAGTTTTCTCCGGGTGCTCCGGTTTCCTCCCACACTCCAAAGACGTGCAGGTTTGTAGGTCAGTCAGCGAGATATAATTGTAAATTGTCCCTCGTGTGTGTCGGATGGTGCAAGTGTGCGGGGATCGCTGGACAGTGTGGACTCGGCGGGCCAAAGGGCCTGTTTCCACGCTGCATCTCGAAATGAAACTAAACTGCACTGAACTACAGGCACAGGTTGAGAGGCACAAGTAGCTGGGGTAACTCAGCGTGATCAAGCAGCATCTCTGGAGAGAAGGAATAAGTGACTTTTCGGGTTGAGACCCTTCGTCAGACTGAGAGTCAAGGGCAAGGGGAACAATTGACAATAGACAATAGGTGCAGGAGTAGGCCATTCGGCCCTTCGAGCCAGCACCGCCATTCAATGTGATCATGGCTGATCATGCCCAATCAGTACCCCGTTCCTGCCTTCTCCACATATCCCCTGACTCCGCTATCTTTAAGAGCCCTATCTAGCTCTCTCTTGAAAGCATCCAGAGAACCGGCCTCCACCGTCCTCTGAGGCAGAGAATTCCACAGACTCACCACTCTCTGTGAGAAAATGTGTTTCCTCGTCTCCGTTTTAAATGGCTTACCCCTTCTTCTTAAACTGAGGCCCCTGGTTCTGGACTCCCCCAACATCGGGAACATGTTAACGAGAGAGATATGGATGGGTCATTGAACAAAGTAATTCACTGAGGGGGCAGCAGCGAGAGAGGGGGTGCGGGACTCTCGTCGGAGAGAGGAGGAGAACTTCTTCGATGTGGGCGTAACCTGAGGAGATTTCACAGTGGAGCGGCCAAAATCAACTCAAGTCAAGTTTATTCGTCACATACACATACGGGATGTGCAGTGAAATGAAAAGTGGCCGTGCCTGCGGACTTTGTGCAAAGAAACAAACAACAAACTACAAACTGAATGGAACAGAATCACATGTTCTTTTACATATTAAATATTGTGGGCGGTATTGTGGTACAGTCTGAAGAAGGGTCTCGACCCGAAACGTCGTCCCAGTCTGAAGAAGGGTCTCGACCCGAAACGTCACCTATCTCCTTCGCTCCTTAGATGCTGTTGCACCCGCTGAGTTTCTCCAGCTTTTTGTGTACCTTTGTTTTACAGTAAATTAGTCCCTGGTGAGATAGGAGTTTACAGTCCTAATGGGCTCTGGGAAGACACTACTTCTCATCCTCTCCGTTCTCACAGCATGGCAACGGAGGCGTTTGCCTGACCGTAAGAGCTGGAACAGTCCGTTGCAGGGGTGGAAGGGGTCTCCCATTATCTTACTGGCTCTGGAGTTGCACCTCCTGATGTATAGTTCTTGCAGAGGGGAGAGAAGGGCGTTCGGCCGAACGCACTACTCTCTGCAGAGCCTTCTTGTCCGGGGCAGAGCAGTTCCCAAACCAGATTGTAATGTTTCCGGACAAGATGCTCTCCAGAAATGTGTGGGAAGGCACTGCAGATGCTGGTCTGTGTTGCTGTGCCCCCAGCTCCGTATTCCACTGATGACACTGTGAAAAATCCGACAACTGCGGAAAGGTCTGTCTGTAGTATCTTCGCCCTCTGTCACCAGTGGCTTGACGTCTGTGTTAGTGGAATAGATGCGTGGGCTCTGCCTTTAACTGCATGCGGTTGCGGGAGTATAATAAATAACTGTGAGACCTGTGGAGCAGCTAAATCATGTGCATCTTGTTTAATGTGCTCTCTCTCACCAACTCCACGCTGCATTTAGTTTAGTGTTTTAGTTTAAAGATACAGCGCGGAAACAGGCCCTTCGGCCCACCGAGTCCGCACCGACCAGCGATCCCTGCACACTAACACTACCCTACGCACACCAGGGGCTATTTTTACATTTTTACAAGCTAATTAACCCACAGGCCTGTACCTCCTTGGAGTGAGGGAGGAAACCGAAAATCTCGGAAAAAAACCCACGCGGCCACACGGGGAGAACGTGCCAACTCCGTGCAGACAGCACCCGTAGTAAGGATCGAACCCGTGTCTCTGGCGCTGTGAGGCAGCGACTCTACCGCTGCGCCACCGTGTTGCATCAAAACCAACACATGATCACGTGGCTCAGTTGCACAGCGGAGCGTTAAATAGATCCTCTGGGATGTCAGCAAGTGGAGACCCATTCCCACACTTACTGTCTGACGAAGGGTCTCCACCCGAAACGTCACCCTTTCCGTCTCTCCAGAGATGCTGCCCGTCATTCTGAGTTATTCCAGCATTTTTCCCATACGTTCTCGGAGAAAGCCCACGCAGTCACGGGGAGAATGTACAAACTCCGTACAGCCAGCACCCGTAGTCGGGATGGGACCCGGGTCTCCGTTGCTGCAAGCGCTGTAAGGCAGCAACTCTACCGCTGCACCACCGCGCTGACATTAACACGTGCACGCATCATACATTTACCGCATATTTACGTACTGCTTGTCTTTTTCTTTTGCATAGAAAGTGGTTCCCATTTTAACATTACTTGCAGATTTAGCCTCTCGATACACTCTCTCAGTGCTCTTGGCCTTCAACAAAGGCAACTTGTGTTACCATCCTTGTTTCTCTTTCCTGAAGTGAAGGATGAGTTTCTCCTTGACTCAATACAGGGGAGTCTTATGTATTTTACAGTCCCCTTTCAATTAAACTTTTGAACTGTGCTCTTGCTCACAACTCGTTGATATTCTATTCAATATCTTACGCGGGGATTAAGTAACCTATGTGGTAAAATCTCTGCTTCTATCTCCTCTTTTCAGTTTAGTTTAGTCTAGAGCAGGGGTGGGCGACCTTGTTCTGCATGGGGGCCGGGAAGCATGTCTGTGAGCGGATGGCGGGGCACATCTATCACGTGTACGCAAGGATCCCGCCCCAACCCGCTCCTGTTGGCAGGCATCAAATCACGTGTTTACAGAAGGTGCGCGGTCGTGCTGGCGGCTTTGCGCAGGATGCGGTTCAGCCAGAGCTTGGCAGCGCTCGGCGGGCCGGCTAATTTCTGGTTACGGGCCGCATCAGGCCCGGAGGCCGTAGGGTGCCGACCCCTGGTTTGGAGATGCAGCGCGGAAACAGGCCCTTCGGCCCACCGAGTCCGCACCGACCAGCGATCCCCGCACAACACTATCCTACACACGCTAGGGACAGTTTACATTTACACCAAGCAAATCAACCTACAAACCTGTACGTCTTTGGAGTGTGGGAGAAAACCCACGCAGGTCACGGGGAGAACGTGCAAACTCCGTACAGACAGCACCCGTAGTCAGGATCGAACCCGGGTCTCTGGCGCTGTGAGGCAGCGACTCTACCGCTGCGCCACCGTGCTGCCACCTGTTTGATCTGCAATAAACAGTGTTGGGCAGAAAAGTGGAAACAATGCTTAATAGTATTTTCTACTCACCAGTACCGAGGTACATGACATTAAATGCCATTAAATTGCCATAGAGGGAGTGCAGAGAAGGTTCACCAGACTGATTCCTGGGATGTCAGGACTGTCATATGAAGAAAGACTGGATAGACTCGGTTTATACTCTCTAGAATTTAGGAGGTTGAGAGGGGATCTCATAGAAACTTACAAAATTCTAAGGGGTTGGACAGGCTAGATGCAGGAAGATTGTTCCCGAAGTTGGGGAGGTCCAGGACAAGGGGTCACAGCTCCAGGATAAGGGGGAAATCCTTTAGGACCGAGATGAGAAGGACTCTTTTCACACAGAGAGTGGTGAGTCTCTGGAACTCTCTGCCACAGAGGATAGTTGAGGCCAGTTCATTAGCTATATTTAAGAGGGAGTTAGATGTGGCCCTTGTGGCTAAGGGGATCAGAGGGTATGGAGAGAAGGCAGGTACGGGATACTGAGTTGGATGATCTGCCATGATCATATTGAATGGCGGTGCAGGCTCGAAGGGCCGAATGGCCTACTCCTGCACCTAATTTCTAAGTTTCTATGTTGTATACAGTTCAGTACAAGTATTAAGCAGTGAATAATACTCTATAGTCACATGTGACAAACCACAGTGAGATTCTTTGTTTTGTGCAACAGGGTATTAAGGGTTCCCTTAATCCTGTGTCTGTACGCTGTGGACGGCTCGATTGTAATCATGTATTGTTTTTCCGTTGACTGGTTAGCACGCAACAAAAAAGCTTTTCGCTGTGCCTGGGTACACGTGACAATAAACTAAACTGAACCAAACTAACACCTCTTGTGCTGCATGGCAGGTTTGTTCATGGATTTGAATACAGAGCAGTGTAGATCATAAGTACGAGAATGTCACATTTGATCCTGCAGTGGATGTTTGTGACATTTCTAGAGATGGCATTAAGGCTTGCGAATGACTCTCCTCCAAAGCAAGGTGCTGATATAACAGGGGCTTAGTCACCGAGCAGGAGCAAAGGCTTGAGTTTCACCGTGTGTTCGTCAATGCAAATCCGAATGGTGTGAATTTTGTCACAGAAGGGAAGTTTTCACAGCTAAAAGCCACAGCCAGGGTCTGAGCCTGGTGAAGCTTGCAAAATCATGTGGGGCGCGCAGGGCGGCGCAGCGGGTGGAGCTGCTGCCTCACAGCGCCAGAGACCCGTGTTCGATCCTGACGGCGGGTGCTGTCTGTGCGGAGTGTGCACATTCTCCCCATTACCGCGAGGGTTTAGTCGGGGGGGGGGGGGGTTGGAGAATCTGTGGAATTCATTGACGCAGACGGATGTGGAGGCCAAGTCAATGGACATTTTTCAGGTGGAGATTGCCAGATTCTTGTTTAGCGCAGGTATCAGAGATTATAGGAGCAAGACAGGTGAATGGGGTTGGGATGGAGAGATAATCAGCCATGATTGAATGGCGGGGTAGACTTGATGGGCCGAATGGTCTAATTTTGCTCCTAGAATTTATGAACTAAGTTTCTTGTGAATGTTGGGTTTTGTACGTTCTCCCTGTGATCGTGTGGGTTTTCTCCAGGTGCTTCGGTTTCCTCCCACACTCCAAAGACGTACAGGTTTGTAGGTTAATTGGTTTCAGAAAAAAAAAAATTATTGCCCCTCGTGTGTGTAGGATAGTACATTGCACCTTGTACCTTCCGAAGAGTCTATCAGGGACTTTACTGGAAGTTGGACAAATTTATGCCGGATAATTTTTGCATTTATCACGCCAATTAAGTGTGGGAGGAAACTGAAGATCTCGCAGAAAACCCACGCAGGTCTCGGGGAGAACATACAAACTCCGTGCAGACAGCACCCTCAGAACCTGATAAGCAAGCTGGTTCCATTGGGCCTCAGCACCCCCATGTGTAACTGGCTACTGGACTTCCTCACTGACAGACTCCAGTCAGTGAGGGTTGGAAATAACACCTCTAACACCACCTCTCTGAGCACCGGCTCCCCTCAGGGCTGTGTCCTGAGTCAACTGCTGTTCACCCTGATGACCCATGACTGTTGTGCCAGGTTTAGTACAAACCACATCATGAAATACGCAGATGACACAACAGTGGTGGGCCTCATCCGGGACGACAATGAGCTGGCTTACAGGGAGGAGGTGAAACAACTGGTGGACTGGTGCAATACGAACAATCTGATCCTGAATGTCGAAAAAACAAAGGAGGTCATCGTCGACTTCAGGAAAAACTGGCACAGTCGCACACTTCTTCTTCTGACGTGTGTCTTTTAGACCTGTGGCTCCGTTGAGGTGAGCCAGGCCAACGTCTCATCGTCCAGGTCAATCAGACCTCGTTCACCATTGGGTGGCCGGTGTTTGGGGCAACTGGTGACGATGTGCTCCACTGTCTGTGTTGGGTCCCCACACTCGCAGGAGGCGCTCGCTGTCCACCAGGCCCCACCTCTTCATCGCTACTCCATAGCGTCCGACGCCTGTCCTCAAGCGGTTGAGGGTTGTCCACTGGTTTCGGGGCTGGTCCTGGCTAGGGACACCCATGGGGTCATCGATGTAATGGTGCAGCCTAGATGGTTCCGCTGACTTCTTGGCGTGAGGGCTACGGCACCAGACCAGGGCGCAGTACTCGGCGGCTGAGAACAGCAGGGTCACTGTGGACATGCGCAGTGTCTTCGTCGTGGCTCCCCACGTGGTGCCGGCTAGGCGGTGAATCAGTGCGGCACAGGCGCTTGTCTTTGCCTTGGCACCTTCCGGGTGTTGTTTGAATGACAACGTTCTGTCGAGCTTCACACCGAGGCACGTGGGGACAGGCTGGCACCGTAACACCGTAACAGACCGGCACAGTCCCACACCACTTCACATCAATGACAGCGATGTGGAGGTGGTCAGTAGCACTAAGTTCCTGGGGACAGATCACTAACAGTCTGACCTGGTCGAATAACATCTCATCAACAGTTAGGAGAGCGCAGCAGCGGTTGCACTTTCTGCGCGGGATGAGAAGAGCTCACCTCCCCCATCCCGGTCTCACCACTTTCTACAGGGGCACCAAAGAGAGTATTTTGACCAGCTGCATCTGTCTGGTTTGGGGACTGTAAAGCCTCGGACTGGAAGTCCGTGCAGAGAGTGGTGAGGATGGCTGAAAAAATCGGGACCTCTCTCCCCTCAATCGGGGATATTGCGACCAAACGTTGCGTGTCTAAGGCCAGCAGTATTATAAAAGACCCCACACATCTCCATCACGGACTGTTCACTCTGCTGCCCTCGGGCAAAAGATATCGCAGCATAAGGAGCAGAACATCAAGGTTCTGCAACAGCTTCTTCCCACGAGCCATCAGACTCCTGAATGCCATGTAATGGGCTGCCACCATTGTCTATTTATCCTTTTATCCATTTTATCCTTCTGTTTATTGTCATGTTGCACGGGGAGCCAAATGCAATGGAATTTCATTTGGAATTGCATGTATCGATGTATTTCTAAATGACAATAAAATTTGTTTGATTAATTTGACCCGTAGTCAGGATGGAACCTGGGTCTCTGGCGCTGTAAGGCAGCAACTCTACCACTGCGCCACCGTGCCGCGCGGCTGTTCTCAGGGACATATTCGGAGATCCCGGAGAAAACCCACGCTGGTCACGGGATAGAACGTACAAACTCCTTACAGACAGCACCCGTAGTCGGGATCGAACCGGGGTCTCCGCCGCTGCATTCGCTGTAAGGCAGCAACTCTAGCGTGACCATAGTGTTAATGTACTGGCCAGACTCGGTGGGCCGACAGACCTGTTTCCCTGCCTCTAAATTCATCTCTAAATTAAACTAAAATCTAATTCCCTGGATTCACCCGACCCAAGTAAATGCACGGAGTTAAGTTGATGGTTATCAGATTACTAAACAAAAAAAGAGGAAACACCAGATTTGCTTCAGTTTCTGTATCGGCTGTTCACAACGCCCTCTATGAAAGTTGCAATGAGTCAGCACAAGACTCACTACAATATTTCAAATACTAACTTTAGTTTTTAATTTAGTTTAGTTTAAAGATTCAGCGCGGAAACAGGCCTTTCGGCCCACCGAGTCTGTGCCGACCAGCACACTAACACTATCCGACACACACTAGGGACAATTAAAAAATGTTTTCCGAAACCAATTAACCTACAAACCTGTACGTCTTTGGAGTATGGGAGGAAACTGAAGCGCCTGGAGAAAACCCACGCAGGTCACGGGGAGAGCGTACAAACTCCCTTCCACATATTCCAGCATTTCACAAGACACTTAGTTCACCAATTCTAGGAGCAGAATTAGACCATTCGGCCCATCAAGGTTACTCTGTCATTCAATCACGGCTGATCTATCTTTCCCTCTCAACCGCATTCTCTTGACTTACTCCCACAATCTCTGACCCCTGCACTAATTAAGACTGTCAATCCCCACCTTAAAAATATCCATTGACATGGCCTCCACAGGCGTCAGTGGCAATATATTCCACAGATTCACCACCCTCTGACTAAAGAAATTCTTTCTCATCTCCTTTCTAAAGGAATGCTCTTTTATTCTGAGGCTATAGCCTCTGGTCCTAGACTCTCAAACTGGTAGAAACATCTTCTCTGCTTCAACTCTGAATGAATTAATGAATTAATGAATCAGTTTATTGGCCAAGTATTCACATACAAGGAATTTGCCTTGGTGCTCCGCTCACAAGTGACAACATGACGTACAGTGACAGTTAAGAATGACACATAAAACATTAAAACATTAATATAAAAACATTATCATTTCAACATGTGAATTAAATAACATACCAGAGCAAAATGAGGCTACAGATCTTTGGTTATTGAGTAGAGCTACTACTCGTGGGAAAAAAAGCTGTTTTTATGTCTGGCTGTGGCAGCTTTGACAGTCCGGAGGGTTACACAAAAAGCTGGAGAAACTCAGCGGGTGCAGCAGCATCTAAGGAGCGAAGGAGATAGGCGACGTTTCGGGTCAAGACCCTTCTTCAGACCCTGACAGTCCGGAGTTGCCTTCCAGAGGGAAGTGATCAAAAGAGTTTGTGGCCAGGGTGAGAGGGGTCACTCTATCCAGGCCTTTCACTATTCGGTAAGTTTCTGTTTAAAAAAATTGCCCTGTACCTCTCCTTTAAACGTTGTCCCTCTCAACTTAATGCCCTCGAGCATTTGGACTGATTTCCTCCACATCCCAAAAGCAGGTTAATTGACTGCTGTAAATATGACGTGATCATCAAGACTGACTTCTCTAACTTCAAGTAACTCTTGCTTTCCATCTCTCTCCATTCCTCCCCTTTCCTAGTTCTCCGACCAGTCTGACTGACCTTATGATTACATTTTTATCTTTGTAATCCTCGTTGTCACCTTCCCCTAGCTGTCAATCATCTATACTACATTATCCTTTGACCTTCATCCCCTTTGATCTCTCGTTTTCACACCTTACCCCTCTAATCTCTGTGCCTCCCTCTCCCCTGATTCTCAGTCTGAAGAAGGGTGTCGACCCGAAACGTCACCATTTCCTTCTCTCCACAGATGTTGCCTGACCCGCTGAGTTACTCTAGCACTTTGTGTGTATCCTCAGTATAAACCGGCATCTGCAATTCCCTCCTACACATCAGGATATTGCCTTTTGTATTTGTGCAGGTTGAAAATCTACTAGGACAACATCGATAAAATTGTGGGCTGGACAATGTTTAAAAAAGAACTGCCGATGCTGGAAAAATCGAAGGTAGACAACAATGCTGGAGAAACTCAGCGGGTGAGGCAGCGTCTATGGAGCGGAGGAATAGGTGACGTTTCGGGTCGAGACCCTTCTTCAGACTGATGTGGGGGTGGGGGGGGCGGGAAGAAGAAAGGAAGAGGCGGAGACAGTGGGCTGTGGGAGAGCTGGGAAGGGGAGGGGAAGGATGGAGAAAGCAAGGACTACCTGAAATTGGAGAAGTCAATGTTCACACCGCTGGGGTGTAAACTACCCAAGCGGAATATGAGGTGCTGTTCCTCCAATTTGCTGTGGGACTCACCCTAGCCATGGAGGAGGCCCAGGACAGAAAGGTCGGATGCGGAATGGGAGGGGGAGTTGAAGTGCTGAGCCACCGGGAGATCGGGTTCGCCAGATAATTGGGCCACGTTTGGAAGCTTTGCTGATCATTTAATGTTCCTATCAGCAAAGTACAGCCATTATCATTGAGATTAAAAGTAAAACAGGTGGGGGGGGGGATACAATAGTGGACACAAAACGCTGGAGCAACTCAGCGGGACTGGCAGCATCTCTGGAGAGAAGGAACGGGTGACGTTTCGGGTGGAGACCCTTCTTCAGAATTGTTTCAGGGATGTTTGAAGAATAAACCCAAACGTCACAAAGTTTGCTCTGATAAATCGATCTTGGGCAATTGCTCATAATCATCTGTTTGGGTGTGGAGATGATTTGCGAGGTGGGACCATTTCTTTATTTATCGTCTGTCAGCCCTCAGATTGTGATTTGCTACTTTAGTCCAAGCAGTAATTACTTTCCAATAAACGTCCCATATGGTGTTAATACTGAGCTGGTGTAAATCCCCCGGCTTATCTGTGTATATTCCAATAAATGAACTGGGAGTACATGCTGAGTTTAACATATGTTCCCTCCCTTGCCCACAGCCCCCCCATGCGGACCCCTCTTTCCCATCTCTGAATCCCTAATACGGTGGCGCAGCGGTAGAGTTGCTGCCTTACAGCGCTTGCAGCGCCGAGTTCCTATCCCGACTACGGGTGCTTGTCTGTACAGAGTTTGCACGTTCTCCCCGTGGCCTGCGTGGGTTTCCTCCGAGATCTTCAGTTTCCCCCCACGCTACAAAGACCTGGTGCAGGTTTGTAGGTTAATTGGCTTGGTGCAAAGGTAAAAATTGTCCCTAGTGTGTGTAGGATGGTGTTCGTGTACGGGGATCGCTGGTTGTCGCAGACTCGGTGGGCCGAAGGGCCTATTTCCGCGCTATATCGTCGAAAAAATAATAATACATGAGTCAGTCTATGTGGAACACAGAGCATAGAACAGTACAGAACAAGCCCTTCGGCCCGTTCCTCCAGAGATGGTGGCTGACCCGCTGAGTTACTCCAGCTTTTAGTGCATTCTCCCAAGACGTACCAGCTCCAAAGTCCTCTTGTTGAGTCTCTTTGTCTGTATGCGTTCTCATCCAGCCCACAACTAACAATGGCCCAACAATCATCATTGCTTTTCTGCATGTCTTTCATTCATTTGTTCTATATCTCTCCACATCACCGTCGCTGTCTCTCGTTTTCCTCTCCCCTGACTCTCAGTCAGAAGAAGGGTCTCGACCCGAAACGTCACCTATTCCTTTTCTCCACAGATGCTGCCTGTCCCGCTGAGTTTCTCCAGCATTTTTGTGCCTCTACATGATGCCAAGTTAATCTGGTCTCACCTGCCTGTATACGATCCATACCCCTCTATCCCCTGCGCTTCCATGCACTTATCCAAACTGCACTATATATTATCTGCCTCCATCACCACCCCTGTCAATGTGTCCCAGGCCCCCACCACCCTCTGTGTAAAAACAATCTTGACCCACACGCCTCCTTTAAACCTACCCCCTCTCACTTTATAGCTACGCCCTCTAGTATTGGACATTTCCACCCTGGGAGAAAGGTTCTGACTGTCTACCCTATCTATACCTTTCATCATTTTATATACTTCCATCAAGGGAGTTGTGAGTCTGTGGTATTCTCTGCCCCAGAAGGCAGTGGAGGCCATTTCTCTGGATGCTTTCAAGAGAGAGTTAAAGCCCTGACCCACGGTACAAGTTCATTCCAAGAGTTCTCCTGAGTTTGCCCTGATTTGAACTCGGAGATTTACGGTAATGGCCGCTCGTCGGTACTCGGGGCTCTCGTGGACATTTTTCAACATGTTGAAAAATCTTCACGCGTCTTCCCGTGCTTACCTGCCATTAGCGAGTCTTCCCGAGTAATTGCCGTTAGCGTTACGAGCCGCTAAGAGACGTCCCCGAGCTCCGACATACCCGCTACGTTCATTCTCCGTGCTTACCACGAGATTGATTTTTTTTAAACTAGGGATAGCTCTTGGAATGAACTCGCACCGTGGGACAAGGCTATTAGACTGGGCTCTTAAAGATAGCAGAGTCAGGGGATATGGGAAGAAGGCAGGAACGGGGCACTGATCGTGGATGATCAGCCATGATCACATTGAATGGCGGTGCTGGATCGAAGGGCCAAATGGCCTACTCCTGCACTTATTGTCTATTGTCTATTGTCTCCCCTCAACCTCCGGCACTGCTGATTTACCACTACCAAGTGGTGAATGACCCCGTCTAATGTGTGGTCAGGTATAGATTTATTATTGTCGTATGCACCAAGGTTTGTGTTTTAAGAGTGTTTAAATGTCAGGATGTGTAGGAAGGAACTGCAGATGCTGGTTTACACCAAAGTGAGACACAAAGTGCTAGAGTAACTCAGCGGGTCAGGCAGCATCTCTGGGGAACATGGATGGGTCCCATTGCGGGTTGGGATCCTGCTTCAGGCATGCTTATATGCTTGAGGTTTATTATCGTCACATGTATCGAGGTAGAGTGAAAAGCTTCTGTTTTGCATGCAATCTAATCAAATACTACATGGAAAACTACTGCTTACGTTTAGTTTTCCCCAATGAGCCAATGAAATTCACCGGTCAGCACCGGCTACAACCTACGAGAACCTTCGAGAACCTTCGACCTCCTGGCGACCCACTAGCACCTCCTGGTGACCCTCCTAGGGACCGAGAATTCTCGCTGCTCTCCATGGCGGCTTCATTCTAGCCGCCGCTAATTTTTCAACGTGAGGCCGCGGCTAGTTTCCAGAATGCGGGAACTCCTCGTGACCACGAAGGCGGCTCCCCGGCAACAACCCGCGGCGACCATGTGGCGACCGCATAGTCTCCTGCAGTCTTCTGAGAAGTCGCCCAAGTGGGACAGGCCCATAACTCAGCGGGTCTGCCAACATCTCCGGAGGAACGGGCCTGCCTGTTGTACGGTTCTACGCTCTATGTTCCACATAGGCTGATCCGTGTATGAGGGTTTAGGGATGAGAACGGCCGCTGTAACGAGAAAACTCCCTGGATTTTACAAATACCTGCAGATTGTGAGGATTTCCCGCAGCGACACAGCCTGGTGTGGTTTATCTGTGTGCTGTTTGCCACATTAGCTCTGCACTGAGGCTAACTGTGAGGCCATAAACATTTATATTGCCGTTGAAGCCGCCAGCAGAAAAATTCCAGGCATCTTTATTAATCCTGCTTATTTATTCAAAGGTAAGCTGGTTCTTTTTTTTTGTACAAAAAGGAAGGCAGCAGACTCAGTCTTTACTGCTTCCTGTAATTTTCAGCTAGAGCTTCGTATAAATGTTATTGCATCAAAAATGCCGGTCAGTTCCCTTTCAACCATTTTATACAGCCTTTTCGAACAAATCAGTTACATTCGCCGTTAAAGGCGGAGGCGATTTTTGTTTGTTACTTCTAAACCAGTGGAAACTGGATTCAGCTAAATACCCGAACAGGTTTCCGGAGTGGGTGGGACCCGACTAGTTCTGTTTGCGGATGTAGCCCAGGTCGTAGGGCTGCGCGGTGGCACAGCGGTAGAGTTGCTGCCTCACAGCGCCAGAGGCACGGGTTTGTACGTTTTCTCCAGGATCTCCAGTTCCCTCCCGCACTCCAAAGACGTAAAGGTTTCGTACCGGCTAATTGGCTTCGTTAGAATTGTAAATTATCCCTTGTGTGTGTGTGCGTAGGATAGTGAACGTGTGCACAGATCGCTGGTCGGCACGGACTCAGTGGGCCAAATGGCCTGTTTCCACGCTGTATGACTAGAACCGTGATTTTTGTAATCTTATCTCAAAACCTCACACCTGGACTTCAGATAGCATTGAGGACAATTCAAGATGTCTTCTGCTCACCACCAACATATTCCTTTTAAGGAATAATCTCAAAACTACTCGCTGGTTGTCAAGATTGGACACAAAAAGCTGGAGTACCTCAGCGGGACGGGCAGCATCCCTGGAGAGAAGGAAGAGGTGACGCTTTGGGTCGAGACCCTTCTTCAGGCTGAGAGTCAGGGGAGAGGGAAACGAGAGATATAGACGGTGATATAGAGAGATAGAGAACAAATGAATGAAAGATGTGCAAAAAATTAACATTGATAAAGGAAACAGGCCATTGTGGGCTAGGTGAAAACAAGTTACAGACAATGCAACTCAACAAGACGACTGAAGCGAGCAGACTACTTTGAAGACTGTACACTCCAGTCTGTCAGAACTAAGGCCTGTTGGCCTTTTGTTTATACTCTTTGCCTTAGAACCCAATGATATGAACCCAGTTTGCCGAAGGGTCTCAACCCGAAACGTCACCCATTTCTTCTCTCCACAGATGCTCCCTGTCTCACTGAGTCACTCTTGCATTTTGTGTCTACCAACAAAATGAACATTGAATTCTCCAATTTTAGATGACCTGTCACCAAATCCCTTCTCTCCCCACCCCCTTTATTTCCATTCTCTTCCATGTGCCCCATCTGGATGCATAGCCGTTCTTCGCACTATCCTGCCCCCGCCCCCCCCCCCCCTTTTTCCATTCCCCCATCCATGTATATCCTTTCCTCTGGCTTCACATTTCATGCCTCTCCTCTCACAGCCTTTAGTCTTCTTGCCATCTCCGGCCTTCGTCCACCAACCCCACTCCCCCTCCCTCTCCACCTGTATCCACCTATCACTCACCAAGGCCTTGTCCCGTCCGCACCTCACTAACTGCCTTTGCACCTCCACTACAATCAGTGTGAGCAAGGGCCCCGGCCTGAAACGTCACCCATTCCTGCTGCCTGTCCCGCTGAGTTACTCCAGCTTTTTGTGTCTATCTTCAGTATAAACCAACATCTGCAGTTCTGTGTATTTACATGATGGTTTACCAATCCATGTCACTGGATATTCTCTTTAGATTTCCATTATTTCATCATTCAGCGAACACTGTTTAGTTTAGACATACAGCGTGGAAACAGGTCCTTGGGCCCACCTAGTCCCCACCGACCAGCGATCTCCACACATTAGCACTATCCTACACTAAGGACAAGTTTTACATTAGTACCAAGCCAATTAATCTACAAACCTGTACGTTTTGGGAGTGTGAGTGCAAAACCGGAGCTCTATGAGAAAACCCACACAGGCACGGGGTACTGATTGTGGATGATCAGCTATGATCACAATGAATGGCGGTGCTGGCTCGATGGGCCGAATGACCCACTCCTGCACCTATTTTCTATGTTTCTATGTGTTTCTATGTTTCACGGGGAGAACGTACAAACTCCGTACAGGCAAGCACCTGTTGTCAGGATCGAACCTGGATATCTGGTGCCATAAGGCAGTAGCTCTACCGCGCCGCCCTATATTGAATTCTATCTGCCACAATTTCATCCATTTACTCAATATACTTGTATCCCTTGGTTCATCAATAGGTGATTTCATCCGCGTTGTTTCCAATGCTGCCTGCCTCTCTCTGTGCTTTGGTAGGCTTGGATATGTGGCTTTTCATCCCATCATCCAAGTCATTTATAATTGGTGATTAGTCACAGATCCTAAGAGTCACATCCTGAATATCATTCCTACTCCTGGTCTCCTGTCATTCACACAATTTCTGACTCCATAAACTTCACTGCCATGATCGTGAAAAGGTGACTTCTCAAAAACCTCCTGATTCTCCATGTAAGTACTTCCACGTTATATCTCTAAAACAAGCAGTTGCTGGTTTAATAAAAAAGGTACAAAGTGAAGAAAGTTTACAGCAAATACATCGGTGTTCGTTAAATGCCAGACATACATTGATACAATTCAAAGTATTATATAGATTACATTATTCAAAAACTAAATTAAATAGTATCTTTCCCAATCTCTCTTCAATTTGTGATAAATGTAAGAATTTAGAAGCTAATTTAACACATAGTTTTACTACATGTCCCAAATTGAATCACTACTGGACAGAAATTTTTAAGGTTATTTCTGAGGTTCTTAAAATTAGATTGGATCCAGACCCAAAGTTATTAATACTTGGAATTTTGGATTCAAATTCAGTACTTACAGTAAATCAAAGAAATTTCTTTGATTACTGTTTGATAATAGGGAAAAAAATCATTTTGAAATTTTGGAAGGGAACATTATCCCCCACAATTAAAATGTGGGCAGCAGAAATGTTGGAGACGTTACAATTAGAAAGAATCAGATTTGTCCTATTGGACAAATATAATACCTTCGAACAAATATGGTCTCCATATATACAGTATCTAAAGAAGTAGCTGTTCTTGACGTCACAGCTTGACGGGTACCCAGCGGGACTTGATGAGAATAACATATTCTTATACTAGGATTAATAGGCATGTCTTCATTGATATTATTATTTGTAATAGTTTTAGATACAATATATTTTGTTGATTTTCATTTATATATATATATAATATTTTTTCACTTTTTGTTAACCTTTTTTCCTTTCTCTATTTTCTTTTTCTCTTTTATATAATCAAATTATTATTTAATCACCCTCTTATTGATTTAAAACTACTCTATCCTTATCTTTATTTCCTAAAAAAATAGAAGATAATAACTTTCAACGGGTTATTTAAAAAAATATGGAATTAAGTTGATGTTTGTATAATGTTTACACTATTGTAAATTGATTACTTCTAATAAAAGAAATTAAACAAAAAAAGGTACAAAGTGCTGTAGTAACTCAGGGGGTCAGGAGGCATCTCTTGAGAACAAGGATAGGTAACGTTTTGGGTCGGGACCATCTATCTGTTGTTATCAGTTGGAAGCAGAAAATGCTATTTACTTTTTAGTTTAGTGATACAGCGTGGAAACAGGCCCTTCGGTCCACCGAGTCCGCACCGACCAGCGATCCCCGCACACTAACACTATCCTACACACACTTGGGACTGTTACGTTTCTACCAAGCCAATTAACCTATAAACCTGTACGTCTTTGGAATGTGGGAGGAAACCGAAGATGTCGGAGAAAACCTGCGCAGGTCACGGGGAGAACGTACAAACTCCATAAAGACAAGCACCCGTAGTCGGGATCGTACCCGGGTCTCCGGTGCTGCATTCGCTGTAAGGTAGCAACTCTACCGCTGCACCACCGTGCCGCCCTCCATTTTTTCCACCTCTCTACCCACCTTAGAAATTATTCTCCACAAAGCCCTTTGGTACCTCCTGTAATTTCCCTCCTGGTCAATGGTTGTTACCTTGTCGTGGTGGAGAAACTTGTGTGGACCTGAGATCCTGAGAGCGATGCCGTCTGGAGCGATGCTCCTGGTAGGGCCACCCATGGCGGTAAGGTCGAGGGGGAGGTCCCTGACCAAGAGCAATCCAACCAAGACCTCAACGGTGGAACAGGCGGAGGACGATGGCTGACCTCAGTGGAGCGTCACAACGGCTGGGAAGGCGGATGAAGGCTGCAGCAGAGAAGGGTCTCCGGTCGTCTTGGACTCCATGCCACTGGATCCTGATCCAGATCTGTCAAGGACCGTGGGGTGGCTGTCTGTGCACCGGTCTCCCCACATTAAACAAAGTCACGCACAAGCGCCCTCCCCAAAAGAGGACAGTCATACTCGTTTCAAGTGACCGCTGATGATGATGGTCAATGGTTCAATTGTAAATGGTTTCTTTATTGTCAGTTCAGTTTCAGTTTAGTTTATTGTCACGTGTACCGAGGTACAGTGAAAAGCTTTTGTTGTGTGCTATCCAGTCGACAGACAGGTAATACACGATTACAGACGAGCCATTGACAGTGTACAGATACAGAAGGGAATAACGTGGACCAAGGTACAGTGAAATACATTTTGTTGCATACAGCTCAGCAGGCCTATCCCTGTACATTAGCGCAATCCCTTGGTCAGTACAGAATGTACGGGTGTCAGAGGTTACGGGGAGAAGGCAGGAGAATGGGGTTAGGAGGGAGAGATAGAGCAGCCGTGATTGAAAGACGGAGTAGACTTGATGGGCCGAATGGCCTGATTCTGCTATTCATTATGACAATAGACAATAGACAATAGGTGCAGGAGTAGGCCATTTGGCCCTTCGAGCCAGCACTGCCATTCAATGTGATCATGGCTGATCATCCCCAATCAGTACCCCGTTCCTGCCTTCTCCCAATATCCCCTGACTCCGCTATTTTTAAGAGCCCTATCTAGCTCTCTCTTGAAAGCATCCAGAGAACCTGCCTCCACTGCCCTCTGAGGCAGAGAATGCCACAGACTCACCACTCTCTGTGAGAAAAAGTGTTGTGACCTTAGGATCTTTTGACATTAACAGGCCACCGAGTCCATATGCATTTTGGCCCCAACCAGAGGTGTAAACTACAGCTCCTATGAAGAATTGTAAGGGATAGTGTTCTTCTGGAAGATATTACACAAAAGTGGTTGTTATATTTGTGAGTTTAAGTTAGAATGACGGAGGATGAAGGGGATGGATGTTGATCATGAAGCTGGATTTGAATTGTTCTGCGTAAGTGTTAAGCCTTTAAATTTAACAGTGAGTGCATCTCTCTGTTCATGTTTTGCACCCTTTACCCAACTGAATACTGTGGCAGGATTATATCTTCAAGGCTCCAAGGTGCACGCTGGCTTTTGCACGACTCTAATCTGCAAGGGAAGCAGTGGAAACACTGTTCCCAGTTAGCTGTGACTTTCCATAAAGGTATGCAAAGGATTCTGTGGCCAAGAACTCCCTGGGTGGCCATTCCAGTGCTGGGACATGGTACCAAGTGGAGGAGCTATTTAGCTATATTATTGGTAGCTTGTTTGTTTTATGTGTGTATGCATCTATGGATGTAAACATCGCACTATGTAAACAATATTATAATTGGTATAAATGAAAAATAATATTATTATAATATTATAAATTATAAATAATATTATAAATGAAAAATTCAGTGTATACGTATATATATGTGTGTGTGTGTGTGCTTGTGTGTATGTGTGTGTGTATGTGCAGGGCTGCCAACATTGGGTGAGAGTTCTCCTTCTTCTTGCGTATGGCGTGCACAGCCTAAAGTTATGGGACAACTTGTTCAATTTAATCTTATTTGATTGTGCACACCAGGTTGATTGCATTCGTCGAAAAAGGGCGGACCACATGAAGGTTGCAAACTTCCATCCCGGGTGAGAGTTAAGAGTGAGAAATTACAACGGATCGTAGCGACCGAGGGAGGGGGCGTGTAGGAGGGGGGTGTCTTTTGCATTTTATGGAGCTTTTGCATTTTTCAGCTTGAAATTGCGCAATCTGGCGCATACTGTAGCAAGTTTTTTAACTTACACTTGAATGCAACATTTATGCTTCAAATTGGATTAGGTATGAATAACATTCCTAATTACATTCCACAGTAGAGCCAGGCTCTGATCAACAGGTGCAGCACATGAAGGACCTTAGTATATTCATGCATGGAAATCAGATTATAATTTATGTTGTTATGCATATATAGTGAAACAAAAACATGGAAACAAGGCAAGATGAGTCAGACTTCACTGCACTGCACAAATAAATTAAACCTTACCCTTTGACTATAGAAACAAGACGAAAATAATACCGCATATTCAACCGTGTATGGTTCAATGAAATTAAAACATACATGTAAAAAATATACATGAAAACAGGCCCTTCAGCCTACCAAGTCCACACCGACCAGCTATCTACCATACACCAGTTGTATCCTACACACCAGGGACAATTTACAGAAGCCAATTAACCTACAAACCTGCACTTCTTTCGAATGTGGGAGAAACCGGAATATCCAGAGATAACTCATGTGGTCATAGGGATAATGTACAAATACTGTACAGACAACACCCGTAGTCAGGATCAAATCTGGGTCTGTGGTGCTGCAAGGCAGCAACTCTACTGCTGCGCCACCATGCCACCCCATTAAATTCTTTTTTTCTGCAATATATTTATTATGGTGTCACGTCAATAAAGATGAGCACATGATTCTGATTTCTGCCCCGAGTTGGATAACACACAACTCCAGTTATTGTGTTTTATGGCTGGTTTTTAACCTCTTCAGTCTGAAGGTCTCGACCTGAAACATCACCCATTCTTTCTCTGCAGAGATGCTGCCTGTCCTGCTGAGTTATTCCAGCTTTTAGTGTCTATCTTCAGTTTGAACCACCATCTGTAGTTCCTTCCTACATTCTTTGTTAAGCAAAACAGGTCCTATCCTCATAATATTATTCACCTCAACTAAGTATTTCCTTCACCTCCGTTGCTGCAGAGAATACAATCCCAGTTATCAAATCTTTCTTCAAAGTGAAAAAAAAAATTCCAGCCCTGCCAACATCTTCATAAATCGCGCCTGGATCCTCTCCAGAGCAATTGCACCCTTTCTACAATGTGTCATAGTCTTACAGCATGGAAACAGGCCCTTCATCCCAACTTGTCCATGCAGATCAAGATGCCCCATCTAAACTAGTCCCATTTATCTGCATTTGGTCCAAATCCCTTTAAACCTTGTGTGTGTCAGTGTGTGTGTAAGTAAGGGTGTGTGTCAGTGTGTGAGAGTGTGTGTCAGTGAAGCGGCGACAACACCCGGAGTGAGCGGAGACTGGAAATGTCGGGGAACATTTCCCTCTCTTCCCCCCCCCCCCCCCCCCGGGAATGCGGGCCAGCCCCGGTGCTCTGTGTCCAGCTGGGGTCCGGGAGGTGAGAGTCAGTGACCTGGGACTCCAGGGGAGGTGAGGGTAAGTGACCTGGGGGGCCGGCATCGGAGCGGAGCCTTAGCCCGAGATTCATCCCCGAGGCTCAGGAGGCGGCACCTACGCCCCACTCACTCAGTCCGCTCCAGACTCCGGGCCGGGGTTAAAACTCCATGCGGTGTGGACAGAGCGGCCGCTGGACACAGAGCCGCCGGAGGTGAGGGTGGGAGGTGTGAGCGGTGCCTCAGGGGGAACCACTGCCGTGTCTCACCTATCACACCATCTGCAAGGGAATGTGAATGCGGGTGAGGCAGCATCTATGGAGCGGTAGACAAAAATGCTGGAGAAATGCTTGAGTGTGATGAAGGGTCAAACTCACACATAGATGCTGCCTCACCCACTGAGTTTCTCCAGCATTTTTGTCTACATTGTCATTTTAAATAGTGTGTGATGGGCTAAAGCCAATCAAATTGCTCGTTCTTTACGGGAAACCCGCCTACAGTAAACCATTGGTTAGTGTGGAGGAGTGAGACTATTTATTTATTTATATATGTTTACAATTTTTTTTGTCATTAGCGTGAGTGTGAGAATTTCATGAAATGCGCGAGTCTCACGCTCAATGCATGAGAGTTGGCAGCTCTGGTATGTGTGTATATCAGGGCTGACAACTCTTACGCATTGAGTGTGAGAATCATGCATTTGGCCAAATTCTCACGTTCTCATGCTGATCACAAATTTCCCACTCTCTGTCGTGAGAAATTCTGTAATCAACGAAAATTTCAAAACTCATATCAACTGCATGGGCCGCGGATGTTGGAGAGCTGGGGCTGAGGGAGGGAGGGATGGAAGCAGAAGCAGCGGCGGGGACAGATGCAGCGGGGACAGAGTCTCTGTGCCGAATTTGCCCAGGTGACTGGCATGGATCAGGCTGCAGCTCAGTGCATCCTGGAGGACAATCAGTGGCTGCTTGAAGTAAGTACCAAGCACTGGGTATAAGCAGTGGAAGGTAATGACCTTCAATTGGGGGTGGTTGGAGAAAGCATCCTACTGGCCTGCTAGATTTTCACTTACTGTAACTGCAGGAAAAATGTTCCCGATGTTGGGGGAGCTCAGAACCAGGGGTCACAGTTTAAGAATAAAGGGTAGGCCAGTTATGACTGAGATGAGGACAAACTTTCTTCACGCAGAGAGTTGTGAATCTGTGGAATTCTCTGCCACAGAAGGCAGTGGAGGCCAATTCACTGGATGTTTTCAAGAGAGAGTCACATTAAGCTCTTGGCACTAGAGAAATCAAGGGATATGGGGAAAAAACAGGAACGAGGTACTGATTTTAGATCAAAGTCAAAAAAAAAAAAAAAGTCAAAAGAGTTTATTGTCATGTGTCCCTGACAGGACAATGAAAATCTTTCTTTGCATAGCACAACAGGACATAGAAGGCATTGACTACAATTCTATACATAAATACACCCATGACTTAATAAATTGAAAACCCATGATCATATTGAATGGCAGTGCTGGCTCGAAGGGCCGCATGGCCTATTCCTGCACCTGTTTCTTATGTTTCTATGCTTTAGTATATGGCAATAAAACTCGATCACTTGATTTTGAAGCATTCATGCATGGTGGAGGTATAATGTAGTCATAGAGTGATACAGTGTGAAAACAGGCCCTTCAGCGCAAGTTGGCCACACCCGCCAACATGTCCCAGCTACACAACGTGCTTTTGGTCCATATCTCTCCAAACCTGTCCTATCCATGTATCAGTATAACTTAAATGTTGGGATAGTCCCTGCCTGAACTACCTCCTCTGGCAGCTTGTTCTGTACACCCACCACCCTTTGTGGGGGAAAAGTTACCCCTTAAAAAGTTATCTCTTCAAAAATACTTCCAACAAAAAACATTGAAATCATACTTCTACAATGCACTAAAATATGATTTTAATACATCAAATTTCAAAAAGGGCAGACACCCCCCTCCCACACCCTCCCCGCACTCGGTTGCTCCACTCCCTCGCCGGGTACCCCCAAGGCCAGTGATCAGTGATCGCTCAGCCCCCCCCCCCCCCCCCCATTTGCAAAAATGCTCCGCGGCCCCTGGTTAAGACGGAGAACACTGCCAGATGTGAGCGGGGAACTGAGGCCAGTTGTCCATGATGTCTAGATCCCAATGCTCAGTACGTCATGTTTCGGAGTTGGCTAATGATATTGATTTGTAATTAGTCTGATTTGTAATTAATTGACAAAACCTTAATTTATTAATCCGGGAGGATGGGATAAGTGTAATATTCAAATGACGTGCAAGGTGTCAGGCTGTCTGTCACAACATACTGCCCTGAATACTAATGATTTCCTTCAGTTAAATATTGGGAAGGTAGCACTATTATCATTTTCCACTCACCTATTATGTTTGTTTACCTCACTGACTATTTCTAGCTCCCCCCCCCCAAATTCCTTTGACAGGTTGAATAGAATTGTCCCCAATCTCATTGTTTTATTAATTGAACACGTAGATGAACATCCTCAAGGAGTGTAATCAGATGGAAACTGATTCAGATGCGATGTTTAATAGCTTGTTCAAAGAAGGGGCATATTTTAAAGGAGTGACAGAGATACTTGCAGGGGAATGTGTGAGGAGGTTATTATTTGTCTTTAGTTTTAGCTTGAACCAGGACATCTGATGACTCAAAGTTTAATATACTAATTGTGCTGATACTGATCCCAACCAACCACATAATGAATATCATCCATTCCGGAGGTTTTATTTTTGTGATGCTATTTAAATTTTATTTGGATTTCAATCACTTCAATGTAAAAGTAATTGTGAATGGGGGAAATTGGAACAAAAATTTGCTCTCAAAACAAATTAACTGTAAAATAATAATATATGCATGTTGGTAGGTCAATCAAAACAAAGATCTTTTTATCATCGTTGTATTATGACTACCACAGAAAATATTATGTACTCTCAAGATCACATTTAATAGATTAATATTGCTTAAATATATAGTTATTGGACTTTGAATTTCGGAAAAGTCCCAACTGAGAGGAAGACAGCAAAATGCTGAAAATATTGGGGTGAAAATGACTTCAGAACAGTTTGTTAGGAAAATGAAGGAAATGGTAACAGAATACTTATACAGCTACGTGAGTATAATTTTATGGATGAGAAATTGTGTTCAACCAATTGATGATTTCATTGACAAAGCAACTAGCATGTTAGATAACAAGGACTAATGAATGTAGCACATTTTGTTATACAAAACTTGGTCTGTGAAGTGTCCCATAAAAGATTACCGTATTAGATAAGCACCTATGGACTTGAACATATTCGGTTAAGTCCATACGGTCAGATATGGGGCTTTATGTGTGACCAGATATATTGTCAGTGCAGAGGGGCTAGGAGCAAGGCCAAGTGTGCATTCAGAGTCAAGGTCTGGAATAATACTAGGTGTGCAGTCAAAGCTGGGACAATGGGAGTGTTCAGCTCTGGGAATCTAAGCAGGTAAGCAGCTATGATCAGGGTAGAATAGGGGGCCAGGTGTAAGGCTGGACTCAGGGACAGGAATGCGAGAAGATATGCAACTGGAGTCAGGGTCAGGAGTAGTACCAGGTGTGCAGTGAGACCCAGGTTGGTCAACATGGGCCAAGTGTTTGATTATAATTTGATTTCCATACATGGATATAAGATCATTCATGTGCTTCACCTGTTGATCAAGGCCTGGCTCTACTGTGGAATGTAGTTAAGAATGTAATTTAGCCTCACCTTATTAATAGCTAATCCAATTTAAAGCATAAATATTGCATTCAAGTGAAAGTTAAAAGACTTGCTACACTATGTACCAGATTGCACAATTTCAAGCTGGAAAATGCAAACGCTTCATACCAATGGGAGGGGGACACCCCCCTCCCTCAGTCACTGTGCTCGCTCGGGCTTGGCAATTTCTCACTCCAAACTCTCACGCAATGTTGGCAACCCTGGTATATGTATATGTGTGTGTGTGTGTGTGTGTGTGTGTGTGTGTGTGTGTGTGTGTGTGTGTGTGTGTGTGTGTGTTTGTATGTGTGTGTGTGTGTTGTGTGTGTATATATGTGTGTGTGTGTAGGTGTGTGTGTGCCTGTGTGTGTGTAGGTGTGTGTATGTCTGTGTGTATGTCTGTGTGTGTGTAGGTGTGTATGTAGGTGTGTAGGTGTGTGTGCGTATATGTGTGTGTGTAGGTGTGCATGTGTGTGGATATGTAATTGTATGTGTGGTGTATATATAATGGTATATGTATACATCTATATTATTAAACGTCTCATCTTGACCACTGCCTGTCTGCGCTGCATATTGATTTTAGAAAAAACACTACCCTATTTCGATATGATTTTTGGCTTACTCACAGTCCTCCTCCGCTGAGGCAGCCCCGAGGATTTTGCTGATCGATGAAAAATAAAAAAGTTATGAGTGTTTGAAAAGTCCTGAGATTAGCTGATTGGTCCTCTCGCCTGTCAATCACCATGATGAAGGTAATGCCCTTTCCAGGGGGAGGGTAGGACTATAAAACCCGGGATGCCTGGACGTGAGTCAGTCACTAAAAGATCGCGAGGCAGAGGAATTCTGATTCTACTGTGTGTCTACTGAACTGTGAGGCTACTGAACTGTGAGCCTACCCTTTATGTGCTCTATGTGTTTATGTGCTTTATGTGGTTATGTGCTTTATGTGGTTAACCCTTTATATGCTTGCAATAAATGATTTGTTAGCCAGCAATGTGCTTGCAATGAATTATGAGTTGTTAACCGTTAATGTGCATGCAATAAATAATTTATTAGCCCTTAATGAAATGAAAATAGTTGTTTGGCCTGCCCTGTGCTTGAAATTGAAAAGGAAATGGAAATTAAATGATATGAGTTGTTTGTCCTGTCCTGTGCTTTTGCTTATGCTTTGGCTTTGCTTTGCTTGAGCTCACCTGAAATGAAAGCAAATGGATTGTATTGTTGGCTGGTCCCACCTACCGTGTGCTTGAATTAACTTGACTTGAAATGGATTGACTTGAGATGAAATGGATTGAAATGGATTGTAGGCCCTGCACTCACTGTACTTGACTTGACAACGCCCCCCCCCCCCCCCCCCCCCCTACTGGCCACCAATATTGGAATTGGTGGAGAGGTGGAATATTGCGTTGGGGGACCAGCCCTCCCGTGTGAACCTGGGACGCAACAGGTCCCACTTAGTCTGGTATATATTATATTATTTATATGTATAATGGTATATAATGGCACATATATTTTATTAATTTGTTTATTATATTTACCTATATATAACAATATAAACAATTATATCAATATATATGTGTATATAATGGTAATTATATAAATGTAATGATAATGGTTTATATATATATATAACCATATAACCATATAACCATATAACAATTACAGCACGGAAACAGGCCTTCTCGGCCCTTCCAGTCCGTGCCAACCATTTATTTTCCCCTAGTCCCATCTACCTGCACTCAGACTATACCCCTCCATTCCCTTCCCGTCCATATACCTATCCATTTTACTTTTAAATGTTAAAATCGATCCTGCCTCCACCACTTCTGCAGGAAGATCATTCCACACAGCCACCACTCTCTGAGTAAAGAGGTTCCCTCTCATGTTACCCCTAAACTTCTGTCCCTTAATTCTCATGTCATGTCATATATATATTGTTTCTCATATTGTTTACAGAGAACTATGTTTACATATTCTGTTGCAAGTAAGAATTACATTGTTCTAAGTTATACACAAAATACTGGAGTAACTCAGCGTAACAGACAGCATCTCTGGAGAGAAGGAATGGGTGACGTTTCGGGTCGAGACCTTTCCTCAGTTCATTGTTCTGGTTGGGACATATGACAATAAAACACTCTTGGCGCTTGACCTAATTTTGAAGAACCACCTAGGCCAGCATTTAGACTTGGCTCCCCTTATTTGCCAAGCTAGCTAACTGTGTTACATTGCAGCACTTGAAGAACTGGGAGAGGATGAAGTCATGCTCACTCCTACGATATGGAAACCCTCTCCCGGTCATTCGAGGTCAGAGTGACTTCGCCGAGGTTTTGTGGAGGGAATGCACAATCCAGGCAACTCCACCACCGCAGAGGAGTGAGTCATCTGTTGGGACGGTACAGAAGGAACGGGAATTATAAACAAATACATTGTTTAGTTTAGTTTAGTTTAGCTGGGAGATACAGCTTGGAAACAGCTCATTGAGTCTGTGCCGACCACAAAGGCTTGGATAGAGTGGATATGGAAACGATGCTTCCACCAGTGGGAGAGTCTAGGACCAGAAGTCATAGCCTCAGAATTAAAGGAACTACCTTTAGAAAGATGAGGAGGGATTTCTTTAGACAGAGGGTGGTGAATCTGTGAAATTCTTTGCCACAGAAGGCCAAGGATATTTTTAAGGCTGAGATAGCTAGATTCTTGATTGGTACGGATGTCAGTGGCTATGGGGAGAAGGCAGGAGAATGGGCTTAGGAGGGAGAGATAGATCAGCCATGGTTGAATGGAGGAGCAGACTTGATGGGCCGAATGGCCAAATTCTGCTCCTATCACTTATGACCTTATGACCTTATAATGCAGGAAAGGAATGGGAAAGGAATGAAGATAGACACAAAAAGCTGGAGTAACTCATCGGGACAGTCAACATCGCTGGAGAGAAGGGTGACGTTTCAGGTTGAGATCCATCTTCGGACTGAGAGTCAGGGGAGAGGGAGTCTAGAGATATGGAAGGGTAAGATGAGAAAACACAGATCAAAGAAGACGATGATAAGGAAATGTAGAATAATTCATTGTTAGCTTTGGGGAAGGTGACAACAAGTGTTGAAGGGTTGATTGTAGGATCTTATCTAAAATTGGAGAATTCAATGTTTTAATTTAATGTACAGAATGGAAACAGGCCCTTCATCCCACCGAGTTTGTGCCGACCAGTGATTACCCATACACTCGTTCCATCCTACACACTAAAGACAATTTACAGAAGCAAATTAACCTGCAAACCTGCAGGAGAAAGCCATGGTGATGTTTTGGGTCGGGGCACTTCATTGGTGCCAATCATCGGTTGTTATAAGTTAATGCTATTTACTTTTTAGTTTTGAGATACAGTGTGGAAACAGGCCCTTCGGCCCACCAAGTCTGCACTGCCCACAAATTAATACTATCCTACACACACGCGGGACAATTTACATTTATACCAAGCGAATTAACCTACAAATCTGCACGTTTTTGGAGTGTGGTGGGAGACCGAAGATCTCCGAGAAAATCCACACAGGTCACTGGGAGAATGTACAAACTCCGTACAGAAAAGCACACATAGTCGGGGCTCTGGTGTTGAAAGACCTGTAAAGGGCCTGTCCTACCAGCATCCGACTCCATGCGATGAGCGTGATCAAACTAGAAGCGGGGGCCGCGCGGAGGTCGGGTGATCCCACGAGCATGCGCCTGCATGCGGCTAGCGCAACCAAACCGGCAGCGAGGGCCGCGCGGAGGTCGGGTGAGTGGCGCAACGCGGCGCAAAGTGAGGCGAACTTGGAGCGAAGTCTTAAGGTAAGTTCGCCAGGCCAGAGAGGGGCACACAGAGAGGGGCACAGAGGCACACACACAGAGGGCCACGGAGCCACACACATAGAGGGTCACGGAGGCACCTACAGATAGGGTCACGGAGGCATGATGTCGAGGTGGTGTGTAATGTGTCGAGGCGACTGCGAGCCGACAAGCCGTTGCCGCGCGGAATTTTTGAACATGGTCAGTTTTCCGGAGCCCCGCGCGGTGTCGGGACGATCTCCGCACAATTCTGCACGCCTCCGGCGATCAAAGTGGGACCGGCCCCACGACGCCGGATGGCTCAAGCAACCACGTTAGGTCGCGCTCATCGCATAGAGTTGCATGCTGGTAGGACGGGCCCTTAAGGCAGCAACTCTACCGCTGCGCTACCGTACCGCTCATTTGGAGGGAAGTATAACTTTGAGAGAAGAATTATATTCTAGTTTTAGTTTTATACAATGTCTGGGTTGCATAAAGGAAGGGGGAGAATAGCACAGAGCAAGGTCAATGTTTACTCAGGTATTGTTAAAAACAGTACCTTGTTAACCATGGATGGACGGCATTGTCTAAATCAGCAGAGTTCGCTCGGTCTGATGTTTTCCAGGGCTCAGCAGAACGAGACTCCTAGGTCTTGTTTACTATTGCCTGGAATCTCTCACAGCCCAGTCTGCTGGTATTTTCGCAAGGTGCGTTTGCTTCCACAACACTAAATATTCCCAAGTGATAGAAGACAGAAGTTGTAGTTTAGACATGAACCATGTCAACAGACAGCCAACCATGTCATCTCTGGGTGCCCGCTCTACCACCCACCAAATGTTCCCAATGTTGGGCGAGTCCAGGACCAGGGGCCACAGTCTTAGAATAAAAGGGAGGTCATTTAAGACTGAGGTGAGAAAAAATGTTTTCACCCAGAGAGTTGTGAATTTATGGAATTCCCTGCCACAGTGGAGGCCAAGTCACTGGATGGATTTAAGAGAGAGTTAGATAGAGCTCTCAGGGCTAGTGGAGTCAAGGGATATGGGGAGAAGGCAGGCACGGGTTATTGATAGCGGACGGTCAGCCATGATCACAATGAATGGTGGTGCTAGCTCGAAGGGCCGAATGGCCTCCTCCTGCACCTATTTTCTATGTTTCTATGTTTCTATGTTTCTAAATGGAGCTCAGGGCCTGGCAGACATTGACGCAGAGACAACAACCTGGCTGCTCAACACCCGGCGAGATCTAACTATACCTTTGGTTTATGTTTCATTCTCAAGAAGAAGAAGACACGAAATGCTGGAGTAACTCAGCAGGACAGGCAACATTTCTGGATAGAAGGAAAGGGTGGCGTTTTGGGTCAAGACCCTTGCAGGTCTGAAGAAAGGTCTCGACCCGAAACGTCACCCAATCCTTCTCTTCAGAGTTGCTGCCTGTCTCGCTGAGTTACTCCAGCACTTTGTGTCTATCGTTAGTGTAAAGCAGCATCTGCAATTCCTTCCTACATAAAGTTTTAGTTTAGTTTAGTTTAGATTAGTTTAGTTTAATTTAGTTTAAGTTTAGTTTAGTCTTGCGTAGTTTATTGTCACGTGTACCGAGGTACAGTGAAAAACGTTTGTTCCATGCTAACCAGTCAGCGGAAAGACAATACAAGATTACAATTGAGCCGTCCACAGCGTAAACAGAATAAGGTCTTGATCCAATGGAAATATTATAAATTCCAATATTTGTTATTATTAGATATTACTGTTCATTTTGAATAGAACTTTGGCTGATGCCAAATCTGGGTTGAGACTTCTGCTAGTGAGTTTATTACATGTGGTATCTACAGGGGAAAGATTAAGTCTAATAAAGCCCGATTAAAGATAGTCCAAGGGTCTTCAATGAAGTAGATGGTAGATCAATACCGCTCGCTAGTTGTTCATGAGACGGTTCTGTTGCCTGATAACAGCTGAGAAGAAACTGTCCCTGTATTATCTAACCAAAGACAAAATAAAATACAAAAATAACAAAATGCAAACTTCCGAAATGATTGTAAAATGATCAAGGAAGTGTAACGATAATTTTACTGATGCAGGGACTGAAAATCAGTGGGGTTTAAAGATAAGAAATGTTTCAACCATGAGCACTGATTGAATTGTCAATCAGGTTTTCTAACAGGTATTTGAGGGCAGCATGTAGAGTTCCTGCCTCACACGCCAGAGACCCAGGTTCAATCCTGACTACGGGCGCTGTCTGTACGGAGTTTGTACGTTCTCCCCGTGACCTGCATGGGTTTTCTCCGGGATTGCCGTTTCCCTACAGCACTCCAAAGACGTGCAGGTTTGTAGGTTAATTGGCTTGGTAAAGTTGTAAATTGACCCTAGTGTGTGTAGGATAATGTTAGTGTGCGGGGATCGCTGGTCAGTGCAGATTCGGAGGGTCGAAGGCGTTTCCGTGCTGTATCTCTAAACTAAACTAAACGATAGACAATAGACAATAGACGCCGAAACGTCACCCATTCCTTCTCAATAGACAACAAGTGCAGGAGTAGGCCATTTGGCCCTTCGAGCCAGCACCGCCATTCAATGTGATCATGGCTGATCATCCCCAATCAGTACCCCGTTCCTGCCTTCTCCCCATATCCCCTGATTCTGCTATCTTTAAGAGCCCTATCTAGCTCTCTCTTGAAAGTATCCAGAGAACCGGCCTCCACCGCCCACTGAGGCAGAGAATTCCACAGACAGGATAAACTTAAAGGATTTCCATAGGTCTGGACCGTCTCATCAACGATGTGCCAAAAAAACCTTTAATTCATTGAGACACAAGAAACTGCAGATGCTGGAATCTTAAGTGAGTCACAAAGTGCTGGAAGAACTCAGCGGGTCAGGCAGTATCTGTGGAGGGATGAACAGGCGAGGTTTCAGGTCGGGACCTCTGCAGAATGATTGTAGTTGGGGGGGAGAAAGCTGGAAGGGAGGAAGGACAGGACAAAGCCTGGTGAGTGATAGGTGGATATAGGTGAGGGAGGGGTGGTCAATAGGCAGATGGCTGGAGATGAAAAGAAGAGGCTGGAGAAGACAAAAGGCGTGAAGTAAAGATAAAAGAGGTGCTAAATGTGAAGCTAGAGGAAGGAGTGTAGGCTAAAGGGCAGGAGAGAAACTGGTGTGAGTCTAGGCCTGGCACAGGGAACTGGGGAGGGGTGGGGGGAGAAGGAAGGGTTGTTTGGAGGTTCGTTACCTAATATTGGAGAATTAAATGTTTTTGTTTTAGTTTTAGGGATGCACCGTGGAAACAGGCCCTTTGTCCCATCGAGTCCACGCCGACTGATCGCTGTTCACTAGTTCAATCCTACACACTGGGACAATTTACAGAAGCCAATTAAATTTATCAGTTCATAAGTGATAGGAGCAGAATTAGGCCAATTGGCCATCAATTCTATTCTGCCATTCAATCATAGCTGATCTTTTAGAGATACAGAGTGGCAACAGGCCCTTCGGCCCACCGAGTCCGCGCCAACCAGCAATCCCTGCACATTAACAATATCCTACACACACTGGGGACAATTTTTTACATTTATACCAAGCCAATTAACCTACACATCTGTACATCTTTGGAGTGTGGGAGGAAACCGAAGATTTCGGTGAAGACCCACACAGGTCACGGGTAGAACGTACAAACTCTGTACAGACAGCACCCGCAGTCGGGATCGAACCTGTGTCTCGGGCGCTGCATTCGCTGTAAGACAGCAACTCAACCGCTGCACCACCGTGACCGCCTATCTTTCCATCTTAACGCAATTCTCCTGCCTTCTCCTTATAACCCCTGACACCTGTACTAATCAAGAATCTATCTATCTCCACCTTAAAAATATCCATTGACTTGGCCTCCACAGCCGTTCGTGGCAAAGAATTCCACAGATTCACCTTCTAAAGAAATTCCTCCTCATCTCCTTCTTAAAGGAGCATCCTTTAATTCTGAGGCTATGACCTTTGGTCCTAGACTTTTCCACTAGTGGAAACATCCTCTCCACATCCACTCTATCCAGGCCTTTCACTATTCTGTACGCTTGAATGAGATTCCCCCTCATCCTTCTAAACTCCAGCGAGTACAGGCCCGGTGCCGACAAACCTACAAACTTGCAGGGACCGGTTAGTCCGCAGGGACCGGTTAAACTCCGCAAAGACAGCACCCGAGGTCAGGATCGAAGAATGGGTATCTGGTGCTGAGAGGTCATAACTCTACCGCTGTGCCACCGTGCCACCCAAATGTTCCCAATGGCCTTGATTTGTGGGGGGAATCTCCGATGCAACATGTGAAGGTGACAGACCACTACTAAACAATTTCCTCAGACTGCAAACCAGAAGTACAATAGTTAATTATTTTAAACATTTCTAAATGCATAATAAAGATTGCAACATTCAAAGGAGATGAAGGCTGGAACAGAAATATAAATTTAACAAGTGCAATAAAAATATTATTTCAAACAGGTGTGCGAGTTTAGGGTATACTTTCTAAGGGAATACTAATCCACCTACATTAAATTATTTTTTAAGGATAAAGAGACAGTTAAACAATAATTATGGCTTAGCACACCATTAAAATCTGCTACACCTCCTGCAAAAGTTTCACAGCGATAACAGATTGTAAATGCCAAAAGGTTCTGTTGTTTTAAGGGCCTGTCCCACTTGGTGATTTTTTTCGGTGACTGCCGGCATCATTAACTGACGTATCAGGTCATCGAAAAATACGCTGCGTGACGCAGCGTGATGACGTATTGACGCGCGGTGTTATATAAGATTGTTTGAAACGTATAAGATTGTTAAGGCCTTGGACACGCAAGAGGCAGGAAACATGTTCCCGATGTTGGGAGAGTCCAGAACCAGGGGCCACAGTTTAAGAATCAGGAGTAAGCCATTTAGAACGGAGATGAGGAAACACTTTTTCTCACAGAGAGTGGTGGGTCTGTGGAATTTCATTTCGGAGTCACGTGAGTGACTTCGTGAAGAGCCCGCCGGCGCGCATGCTCGACATATCGTCGTAACGCGTTGCTGCGACGGCTGGCGGTGGAGCGCGCTCCTCGCCAGCCCTTCATAAGGGGCCACGGAGGTGAGTATTCTACCTTTAGTTGGTGGTCCTTGTTGTCTGATTTTGTCTTGCGGCAAGGACATGGATGGGAGTTCGAAGGGCCGGAGGACGTCAGGACGAGTTCGCCGGTCAACAGTTCCGGGGCCTTTACCATCGGCAGTACCTGCAGCGCAGGCCGGGACTCAGGCGGAGATGTGGGTAAGCCCTGTGATCACAGGTCCAGGTCCGCCAGCACACCACAGCTCGGAGGAGTTCGACGAGGAGGAGTGTGGTGTGCCGCCAGAGCAGGGGGACCCTGCCATGGCAGTCAGGTCGTCAGCGGGCTCGCTGGCGACCTCGAGCAGGGCACGTGCCGTTGCACGGTCTGTTCCACTCAGCCCTCCGAGAAGGGGGAGGGCAGGAGCCCAGAAGCCTAACCCTGTTAGGGCTAAGGCATTGCCTATCGCGGAGGAGCGGTCAGGTTCCAGGGCGAGACCCGGGGCGGCTGTGAGGTCCAGCCGGCACACCCCGACTCTCGACGCCGGGACGGGTCGGTCGAGTCGGGTCTCGTCACGGTCGCCGAGCCCCCCATGGATGGGTGGGCGAGACCATGCGTCGGCAACGTCCACGATGTGGGCAGCCGGCAAGACTGCGCGGGCCCCAGGCAGCCATGCTTCGGCTGGTGCCGACACCTCGCCGCAAGTGCCCTTAGTGGCAGCGGCTTCAGCTCCCGCTAAACGGAGGCGGTTGAACACGCCCGCGCAGGAATCGCGCAGTTTCGCCTCGGCGGCTGTTAGCGACAACTACCGGCACCGGCAGGGCCTTGACGAGGTGCGGGCCGATGACAGGAGCCCGGTTTTCTTTTCAGAGCCGGAGGACTCCGACCACCTGAGTGTTCAGGGTGAAGGGCGTATTGACCGTATGGAGCGGCTGCTGGAGCTCCTGCTTCAACGTCAACAACAGCAGGGCAGCAACAGGCACAGGGCGTCTTCACCAACATCTACTATCAGCCTGGAGCAGCAGGAGGAGGAGGTTCTGGTGGATCCCGTACCAACTCCGTTGGAGGTGCCAGCGGACGAACTCTTGGATGTGGCGACCAAATTCGCGGCCCCACATACGGCTGGTCTTCCTCTAAATACAAAGCTGGCAGCCACAGTGGACTTTCTTAATAATCAGGTGCTGCAGGAAGAAGTCCTCATCCAGGCTATGAGCCGGCACAAGGCTCCATCAAACTGCAACTCCCTCAACGTGCCTGTGGTCAATACGCCAATATGGGGCAACATCAGTGCGGCTATCCGTCAACAGGAGCTAAAATTGCAGCGGATCCTGAAACTCCTCACGGCCGGTATTACCGCCTTTGCGCGGTCGGTGGACGGGGACGAACTGAATTTGGACCAGGAAGATGCTCTGGCCTTATTGTGCGCGACCCAGCACGAAATCAACGGGTTTCGCAAAAACAGCATCCGCCCAGCACTCAACCCGAAGTTTGCAGGATTGTGCAAACCACCGCCGCCGCCGCCGCCCCGTCAGCTCTTTGGTGAGGACCTCTCGAAGAGAGTCAAAGAGCTTGACGAACAAGCCAAAACGGTGGGGATCATGCGCTCTCAGAGTGCCCCCACACAGTCAGGCTCAAAAGCTCCATACATTCGCTCACGAGGGTCGGCCGGTGCCTCGACGAGGACTCGCCCTCTAGCTCCACAACGACAACAGCACCAGAACCAGCACCAAGGGTCTTTTTTAGGACAAGGTCGGCAGAGACCTTTGTGGAAATCGAAGACGCCGCGCCCTCAAGCCAACCCAGCACCTCCACGGCCACCCACACGTGTCAAGGACCGCCGGTAACCACGGAGGTGAGGGGGTCTGGTTCTCTTTTTTCTCTCTGTTTAACTTCCCATGTTGGTGGTCGTTTACGGTTGTTTTTGGATGCATGGGGTAATTTTACTGGTGATGAGTATGTGTTGCGGAATATTCGGGGGCATAAAATTGAGTTTATTAATGGCGACATTCCTCCATCCCAGCACATGCCTGGTCGTACGTTCAAATTGTCTGCTGCAGAACAGGCAGCAGGTTACAAGGAAATTTTAAGTTTGGAACAGAAGGGTGTGATTGAGAAAACGGTGCATGAGCCAATTGAATTTGTTTCGAACATATTTACTAGACCTAAGAAGGATGGAGGCTGTCGTGTCATTATTGATCTAACCCGTTTGAATACGTTTGTAACATATACTCATTTTAAAATGGATACGTTTGAAACAGCCAAATCATTGATTTCTCATGGCTGCTTTATGGCATGCATTGATTTGAGGGATGCGTATTATTCAGTATCCATCCAGAAAGATGATAGAAGGTTTTTGAAATTTATCTGGATGGGGCAACTTTGGCAGTATAAGGCTTTGCCTAATGGGCTTACTACAGCCCCGAGATTGTTCACTAAATTGGTGAAGCCAATCATGGCTTATTTGAGACAACGACATCATATAGTTATGGCCTATTTAGATGATGTCTTTATTGTGGGCCACACCCTGCAATTGGCTGAACAGGGTGTTGCAGCTGCTGTCAATATATTTCAACAATTAGGATTCATTGTCCATCCAGAGAAATCGAAGTTCTGCCCTGCCCAGGTAATTAATTACCTAGGGTTCACGGTGAACTCAATGAGCATGAGGATAACTATACCAATTAACAAAATCGAGGAAGTCACTAAGGTGTGCAGAGATTTAATTGGCACCAATATACCATCGATTCGGCATACAGCCACAGTAATTGGCAAGCTAGTGGCTTTGTTTCCGGCAGCACGATATGGACCTTTGCATTATCAGAATTTGCAAAGAGCTAAAATTACTGCGTTAAAACGGAACGCTGGTCATTACGATCGATCAATGCAGCTGCCGTCCGAAGCGATAACTGAGTTGCAATGGTGGGTGTGTCACATTAGCAACTCATTTAAGCCTGTCAGGGAGGCTAATCCGGTGGTATATTTACAGACTGATGCAAGCTCCAATGGCTGGGGAGCTACTGATAATTGCTCTAGTTGTGGGGGCAGATGGGACACCCTTGAGGCATCGATGTTGTGGACTCAAGGGATTAACTATTTGGAGTTGCTGGCAGCATTCCACGGACTTCGTGCATATTGTTCCAAGCTTGTTGGAGCACACGTCCGTCTCCAAATAGACAACACCACAGCTGTGGCATATTTAAACCATATGGGTGGTACCAGGTCAGTTTCGTGTGACAAATTGGCTAACTCAATTTGGCTCTGGTGTATTCAAAGAGACATTTGGATTTCAGCTACCTATTTGCCAGGTGAGCTTAATACTGTGGCGGACACCAGGTCACGCAAATTTAATGACAACATTGAATGGATGTTGCATCCTGAGATTTTTTCTAAAGTCACAGCCAAATTTGGTAAACCGGACATTGACCTTTTTGCGTCACGGTTGAACCATCAGGTACCAGCCTACGTTTCATGGGAACCAGATCCTGGGGCAATAGCGCTAGATGCATTCTCGCTGGACTGGGGGAATTGGTTTTTCTATGCCTTCCCTCCGTTTTGCCTCATCAGTCGGGTATTGCGAAAGATTCAGGCAGATGCTGCCAAGGGCATCCTTATTATACCCGACTGGCCCACACAGCCTTGGTATCCGGTGGTCTTTGACATGCTCAACGAACCTTGGGTCCTTTTGAAGGGTTGCCCACAATTGGTTACTCACCCTGTCTCAGGGGAGCCACATCCCTGCCATGGCTATTTAAATTTGTTGGCTTGCAGGTTCTGAACAGGCCGTTAGTCCAATACGGCCTCTCGGCTCGGACCATGGATACCATCGGGGCGTCGTGTCGAGAGTCCACAAGGCGAAGATACCGCTCGCATATTAAGAAGTAGGAAGCCTACTGCAGCCGCTCTCGCATCACGTACGATGACGTGACAATAACCGACGTCCTGGAATTCCTCGCGGGGTTGCACCATGATGAACACTTAAGTTACAGTGCCATCAACAGCGCCAGAAGTGCGCTATCATTCTACCTCAAGATTGGGGAGGATCCAACAGGCTAGTGTCCAGACTCATGCGGGGTATATTCAATATGAATCCGCCTACACCACGCTATAATATCACCTGGGATGTCAGGGACGTATTAACCCTGCTCAGGACGTGGTCTCCCATGGAAGGGCTCCAACTGGACCAACTCACCATGAAGCTGGTGATGTTACTAGCGCTGACTTCAGCTCAGAGGGTACAGACACTACACAAACTGCGTGTCGACAGAATGACATCTACCCCTACAGAAGTAGTCTTTTTCGTTGACGAGCTACTAAAACAGCATAGACCTGGGTGCACAGGGCTGCAGCTGAAGTTCCCGGCATACCCCGCAGATGCTAGGCTATGTTTAGCCTCACATATCCGCCACTATGTCAAAGTGACGGCACGCATCAGAGGAATGGAGAGATACCTGCTTGTCACTCATAAGAGACCTCATCATCGAGTGACAGTCCAGACGATATCCAGGTGGCTTCGAGTCGTCTTGGGTAAGTCAGGTATCGACATTAATGTGTTCAAGTCTCATTCCACCAGGGCTGCATCGACGTCAGCGGCGAGGGTCATGGAGGTGCCCATGGACCAAATTCTCGCCACAGCAGGATGGGCGAATGAAGCTGTGTTCCAGCGTTTTTATAACAAGCCTGTTGCTGCTCCTCTACAGTTCGCAGAAGCCGTGCTGAATGCAGGTCAAGAACGTGGAGATGTCCCCGCTTGAGGGGTTTTGATTTGTTGTTAATAAATATGCTCTTGTTTTGCAGTATGAACTAGTGAGCAAGTTTGTTCCTCCCATCCATCCCTTGTAGTGGTGTGTCAGCATGGACGTGGTCCAGGGCGTGTAATCACAGAAGCTTTGAAGTCTTCACGAAGTCATTCACGTGACTCCGAAATGAAATAGTAAGATTGAACGAGAACTTACCAGTTCGAAGGTTGATCTTTATTTTATGAGGAGTCGAAGTGAGGGATTTCGTGCCCTCCTCGCCCAACCCTCAATCACCTTCATCTGGTAATCTTAGTCAATTCAATCATACTATGCAAAGTCATTTCTTTTGTTGGTTTCTGTGATTCCACGCCGCTACTTTGAAGTATGTCGAGCATGCGCGCCGGCGGGCTCTTCACGAAATCCCTCACTTCGACTCCTCATAAAATAAAGATCAACCTTCGAACTGGTAAGTTCTCGTTCAATCTTACTATTCTCTGCCTCAGAGGGAGGTAGAGGCAGGTTCTCTGGATACTTTCAAGAGAGTGCTAGATAGGGCTCTTAAAAATAGCGTAGTCTGGGGGATATGGGGAGAAGGCAGGAACGGGGTACTGATTGGGGATGATCAGCCATGATCACATTGAATGGCGGTGCTGGCTCGAAGGGCCGAATGGCCTACCCCTGCACCTATTGTCTATTGTCTATTGTTTTCTCAAGTGTCGCAACGTTTTTTTGTCGCCGATGGATTTTGAAATGTTCAAACTCTTTTGGTGACCCTGATATGAAGCCGGCAGTGGCCGAAAAAAATCGCCAAGTGGGCTTTTAGTTTTTCTGCAGATTACACTCTGGATGGCTGCAACGCAATGTTATAGTCATTGAGTCACACAACATGGAAACAGGCCCTTCAGACCAACTTGCCCCAGCACCAGCCAACATGTCCCATCTGCACAGGTCCCACCTGCCAGCAGGACATGGGTTCAAGGTGAGGGGGAAAAGACTTAATAGGAATGCGAGAGAAGACTTTTTGACACAGAGGGTGGCGGGTGTATGGAACAAGCTGCCAGAAGAGGTAGTTGAGGCTGGGACTATCCCAACGTTTAAGAGTTAGACAGGTACATGGACAGGACAGGTTTGGAGGGATATGGTCCAAACGCAGGCAGGTGGGACTAATGTAGCTGGGGCAAGTTGGTCGGTGTGGGCAAGTTGGGCTGTAAGGCCTGTTTCCACACTGTATCACTCTATCACCCTCTGACTCTGATCCATACCCCTCCACTCCCTGCATATCCATGCGCCTACGTAAAAGCCTTTTAAACAGTACTATCGTATCTACAGTATCTCCACCACATTGGGCAGCGCAGTGGTGCAGCGGTAGATGTGCTCCCTGACAGCGCCAGAGAACCGAGATCAATCCAGACCACACTCACTGTCATAGAAACATAGAAAATAGGTGCAGGAGTAGGCCATTCGGTCCTTCGAACCAGCACCGCCATTCAATATGATCATGGCTGATCATTCAACTCAGTATCCTGTACCTGCCTTCTCTCCATACCCTTTAGCCACAAGGGCCACATCTAGCTCCCTCTTAAATATAGCCAATGAACTGGCCTCAACTACCTTCTGTGGCAGAGAATTCCACAGACTCACCACTCTCGGTGTGAAAAAAGATCTTCTCATCTCGGTCCTAAAAGACTTCCCCCTTATCCTTAAACTGTGACCCCTTGTTCTGGACGTCCCCAACATCGGGAACAATCTTCCTGCATCTAGCCTGTCCAACCCCTTAAGAATTTTGTAAGCCTCTATATGATCCCCCCTCAATCTCCTAAATTCCATCGAGTACAAGCCGAGTCTATCCAGTTTTTCTTCATATGGAAGTCCTGCCATCCCAGGAACCAGTCTGGTGAACCTTCTCTGTACTCCCTCTGTGGCAAGAGTGTGTGGAGTTTGTACGTTCTCCCTGGTGTAGCATAGATTTCTTCACCGCAGTTTGCGAGCTCGTACAATATTCCAGTGTCAATTGGCTTCTCTCTCCGGGAGTTCTATGAGGCCCTTTCTCACTGCTCCCCTCTGTGATTCCTGCCGATCTCCTACTTTTCAGTCTGAGGAAGGGTGTCCATCCATGTTCTCCAGGGATGTTGCCTTACCCGCTGAATGAAACTAAGTGTTGTTCTCATATTGCCTGGTGTGAGCAGCAGAAGACAGAAGTCTATCAAATCTATAAAAAACAATCATGCAAAAAAAAAAAGTGACATGAATTAGGTTACAGATAACGCTGTTTTAATGTTTTGCAGTTTAATAAACTAGCAAAGTTGTAAAGATCCCTGTGCGTACAAGCCTTTTAATTAGCCGTTAGCGTATCATTCCTCTTTCTTTTATATTGATTAATTATGAAAATCCACAATACAAAGGGAACTCTGCGAAAATCTTGTCAGTGTCTTCTTTAATAGTCTAAGAGAGCAATATTGCCTGTCAGGCCCAGGGAAAGGATAGCTTCAAATATGCAAATGAACAATGATTAATGATGGGTTTTTTTATATTCTATAAATATGAAGGTTGAATCTGCACCTGCAATTGGCCCCGAGATTTATAAAAACTGTCTTTACAAAGCAATATTTAGCAAATCTCAATTATAAAGAATGTCATTGTCTTTAAAATACTGGTGGGTGTGTGTGTGTGTGTGTGTGTTTTTTTCTCCAAATTCCATGGGTAAGCTGTACTTAATTTGTGCCATGCATCAGTTTATATATAGGAGTTCTTGTTAAAACCACATTGTTTCGTTGGTTTTCAGATAGTTCCTTTGTCGGGCATTCTTTCATCACCCGTCTCTTTTTTGTGAAAATGTTTTATCAATATCCAATTATGATAAAGTCGCCATCTGTAAGTCTTCAACACCACAATAGATTTTTTTTTCCCTGCACGCTGTCAAACTTCGGGATAACGCAGGCAAAATTACGGAATTATTTCCATACAGTGCGGTTTTAAATAGATGATAAATATTATTTTTCCGGTCAGGTGACGCACACACAGTTGTCCACCTACAGTGGATGTAATTAACTGAACAGCAGACACATACGGATGAGTTAAATGCTAAAGTAACTCAGCGGGACTGGCAGCATCTCTGGTGAGAACATAGGGCTTGTACACTCTGGAGTTTAGAAGGATGAGAGGGGATCTCATTGAAACATATAAGATTGTTAAGGGATTGTTTGGACACGCTAGAGGCAGGAAACATGTACTGGGGGAGTCCAGTACCAGGGGCCACTGTTTAAGAATAAGGAGTAAGCCATTTAGAACGGAGATGAGGAAACACTTTTTCTCACAGAGAGTGGTGAGTCTGTGGAATTCTCTACCTCAGAGGGCGGTGGAGGCCGGTTCCCTGGATGCTTTCAAGAGAGAGCTAGATAGGGTTCTTAAAGATAGCGGAGTCAGGGGATATGGGGAGAAGGCAGGAATGGGGTACTGATTGGGGATGATCAGCCATGATCACATTGAATGGCGGTGCTGGCTCGAAGGGCCGAATGGCCTACTCCTGCACCTGTTGTCGATTGAGAAGGAATGGGTGACGTTAAGGCTCGAGACCCTTCTTCAGACTCACAGCAGAGGTCAGGTCGACTGTTTAAGTGCATCCACAGAAGTCACCCATCTTTGGTAGCGTAAACTATGCACTTGTGAAAGGAGAGAGAGAAAAAACCATAATCGATAAAATAGAATAACTTAGTCCATGTGCAGGAAGGAACTCGACCCGAAACGTCGCCTATCTCCTTCGCTCCTTAGATGCTGCTGCACCCGCTGAGTTTCTCCAGCTTTTTGTGTAACCCAAGGAACTGCAGATGCTGGTTTAAACCGAGGACAGACACAAAATGCTGGGGTAACTCAGCGGGACAGGCAGCATCTCTGGAGAGAAGGAATGGGTGACGTTTCGGGTCGAGACACTCCTTCAGGCTGGCTGCCTTGTTCAGGCAGTCTGAAGAAGAGTCTCGACCTGAAACGTCGCCTATTCCTTTTCTTTAAACACAGTACGTATTACACCGAAAGATAATTAAAAATGGAAGCACCACGGTAAATCTTGACAGTTGTAAAAAAAAAAAGCATCATTTGTAGTTACTTTTCTGATACACGACAGAGTTCTAATTCAAGAGAATATTACTTGGGGTTTATAAATCACTCACAGTAAATGTTTGTGCAATAATATCATACCTCATTATGTATTTACAGTTTTATATTGCCCTAAAGTGAGATAACTTCCAAGCTTAACTGAAAGTTGGAACAGATTTTCTGTGGAATTGGATTAAGCCTTTATAACGCAGTTGGGGGTTGTTGTCTGTGACATGGCACCAGTGGTTCATAAACAACACATATAATTACGTCGCTGCACATGTTTGTGTTAAATTAATCTCTCTTCCTTTCATTTCCAATTGATTGGGTTCTGACTCACCACAGACAATGTGTATTAATAAGGTAACATGAGCCAATTCTGGGAATTCCTCGCAATAGTTAAAATTAACAATGCCTGGGCAAGGGTTGACATTTTTAAGGTCAAACCTGTTATGCAGGGATGTAAATGTATTTCCAACAGCCTGCTTGTGACAGCAAATAGACTGATATGATATAGCCCTTGTCGAGGGTTTTATTGACAATTCCATGAAACCTGTGTATCATTAAATTCTATTTTGGTTAAACAAGTTTTTTTTTTAAAGTTCATTAAAAAAAAATGCATTCTTTGACAATCTCCCCGCTCAGGCTGAAGTTGAATGAAGTCTGATTTCTGACTAGATAACGTTTTTGATGCAGCCTCTCAGAAAACCTATACCCCTTATCTGTTGGCAGATAGCAATTAGCTAAAATTATAGCGTTAATGCATTAAAATGCTGGTTTTTAACAACAACAGCAGCAAGCAAGCGACCTTTGACCCTCCGCTCTCGAAATGTAATGGAATTTTTTTCTTGGATTTGTTTGGGACTGGTTGTACCTTGGATTTTAATATATAACTAAACATTCTTCACAATGTTCAACCAAAATAATGAATTGGAACAAACCCAGCCCTATTAGCTTTTCAGATCTTTGAGTACTGATTTATCTAGAGTTTGAGCCTGGCTGGGTTCATTCCGAGCTCCCAGTGAAAACGAGAGGCAAAGTGCTTTGTATTTGATTGCTACGTTATATTTATGTTCTGGCCTGTATCTGTCTTTCATTCTCCTTTCGTTTGAAAACATACTTGTAATGATTGCGTCCGATACCTCACCATTCCTTGCTTCCCAAAACGAACATCTCATTTGTGCCACTTTTTTTGGGGGGGGAACTAAATGCAAGTTTTATCATTTTTTTCTTGTTGCCATCTTGCATCATTCTTTTATCACCGTTGCTTTTGAAGATAACAAAATTCAAGTGGGCAGCACTGCGCGTTGGAAGCAATAATGACTTTAAATATCGAACAAGTCGGGGGGGGGGGGAGGGGGGGGGGATAGTCCTTGGATTTTATTTGCGCCCAATTTTCTCTGAAATGTTTGCAAGACTTCACAGTAGTTTGCTAAACAAGCATTGATACCACATTCTGTAATTACTGCTCTGTCTATATTTCCCACACAGCTTGAATAAACAGATATTCCTTTATAACATTTCGTTTTGAAATCACCAGTTCCCATTGAATTGGGAACAATGTGCTTGTTAAGTAAATGATTATTATAAGTCATTGGAGACATATTCAATTGAATTAACCCCTTTGTCCGCGAAAAAAAGGGCCGCTTCATTTGCCTAAATTCTGCTTCTTTTGAGAATTTTTTCAAGCCCCAGCCAGCATTGACGATGGTCCACTTTAGCAAACTGTAACCTGAGAGCAGGGTCTTAGAAACAGCAGGATCCTTTTGGACCCCTTTGTTTTGCTAATCAAGATTATTGCCAGCATTGAAACGTGGAGGCATAGACGAGCTGACAAAATTTGTCAGCTTCCCATGGCACAAATTATGGGTGGTTCGTCAGGGGAGCTGGCAAATATTAACATATAAATGAACTTTTTTTTTATAAAAAAAAGATGGAGTGAAAACATAAACAAAAAACTCCAGGCTATATTCAGATGAGATCGTTCTTGGCTCCGTGTCTTGCCCTTTTAATTGTGCGAGAGCTGCTGTTAAAATGGAATTTGTTCAAAACTACTTTTAAGCAATAAAAGCGAAGGAAGACTCACTCCCCCGCTGATAGCAACAGGAGATTCATTATGCCTGCAAAGAGCGAAAGGGTTTCATACATGCGACTGCCAGACCTCCGCAGCAGTATGTTCTACATGCTAGTTACTCTTTATGGCATGGAGTTCCGATATAAAGTAGCAGATTAGGACAGGAGTTGAAGCGCTCAATACACGCAGAGGTCAGGAGGGCCATTATTGTATCTCCCAGCTTCCAGCCGGGACCCCAGTTGGTACGCACCTCCTGCCTCCATTTAAGAGGAAGATTTGCTAAGGCTCCTCAATGAATGACCGAGAAGAAGATCTTGGAGGAAAGGATCATCTGAGAAAAATTCTTGCCCTCGATAAAATATCCTTCTCTTGCATTCCCGACAGATAATGATGCCTCTGGTTAAGTATTGGTGTGGCAAAGATTGCTTCACACCCAATTGGTCCAATATTCCAGCGACAATTGGCTTTTTTCCTTTACTGAGTTTGCTAAAGGTAGCCCACTCTTTGCCGACCGTCTCCCCTCTCGGAGGTTATTGTTTGGCTGGATTAGCATATCAAAGTGTCGATTTGTGCTTTGTGAATGGCTATTAAAAGGAGGGTGAGAGATACAGTGTATTTCTCTCACGAGGGACCAGAGAGGTCATTCTTGGTGGAAAATGATGGGGACCCATCATTGCGTGTTTCCCCAATACCACTTCAAAGGGATTAGCCAGCCCCTGACAGCTTACTCTTTAAATTCTATTGAATAGATCGCTCAGCAAATTTAGAGATTCAGAGCGGAAACAGGCCCTTCGGCCCACCGAGTCCGCTTCCACCAGCGATCCCCACACACTAGCATTATCCTACACACTAGGGACAATTTACAATTTTGACCAAAGCCAATTAACCTACAGACCTGCATTGGAAGGAACTGCAGATGCGGGTTTACACCGAGGATAGACAGAAAAAACCTGGAGTAACTCAGCGGGACAAGCAGCATCTCTGGATAGAAGGAATGGGTCGAGACATACAAACATGTTCATCTTTGGAGTGTGGGAAGTAACTGGAGCACCCGGAGAAAACCCACACCATCGCGGAGAGAACGTACAAACTCCGTACAGACAGCACTCGCGGTCAGGGTAGATGAAAATCTTCCAACACATCCATGATGTGAGGTTCTTCTTCATGTAGTTACCATAAGCGAACAGATATCCTGAAAATCTTCAAGTTCCTCTCTTTGGCTTTGGAGAGATACGGCATGGAAACAGGCCCTTCGGCCCATCGAGTCCGCGCCGACCCTCAATCGCCCATTCACACTAGGTCTATGCTATCCCACTTTCTCATTCACTCCCAGCACACTTTTACAGAGGTAGACAAAAGTGCTGGAGAAACTCAGCGGGTTCGGCCGAAACGTTGCCTATTTCCTTCGCTCCATGGGTGCTGCCGCACCCGCTGAGTTTCTCCAGCACTTTTGTCTACCTTCGATTTTCCAGCATCTGCAGTTCCTTCGTAAACACTTTCACAGAGGCATTTTAAACTACAAACCCACACGTCTTTGGGATGTGGCAGAAAAACAGAGGACCCTGAGGAAACCCACGCGGTAACATGGAGAACGTGCAAACTCCACATTGACAGCACCCGAGGCCATGATCGAACCAGGACCTCTGGTGTTGTGAGGCAGCGACTCTACCCAGTGTCTCTGACTGTGTTTTCTCACGGACACTAACGTTCACAAGTGATAGGAGTAGAATTAGGCCATTCGGCCCATCGAGTCCACTCCGCCATTCAATCATGGCTGATCTCTGCCTCCTAACCCCATTCTCCTGCCTTCTCCCCATCACCCTTGACACCCGTTCTAATCAAGAAATCGTCTATCTCTGCTTTAAAAATATCCACTGACTTGGCCTCCAAGCCCTCTATGGCAATGAGTTCCACAGATTAACTACCCTCTGACTAAAGAAGTTCCTCCCCACCCCCTTGCTAAAAGAGCGCCCTTTAATTCTGAGGCTGTGACCTCTGGTCCTAGACTCCCCCACCATGGAAACATCCTCTCCACATCCACTCTATCTACGCCTTTCATTATTCTGGAAGTTTCAATGAGGTCCCCAACCTCAACCTTCTAAACTCGAGTGAGTACAGGCCCAGTGCCGTCAAATGCCGTTAGCATCATATGCTAACCCACTCATTCCTGGGATCATTCTTGTAAACCTCCTCTGGACCCTCTCCAGAGCCAGCACATCCTTCCACAGGTATGGGGGGCCCAAGGTTGCTCACAGTACTCCAAATGTGGCCTGACCAGCACCTTATAGAGCCTCAGCATTAAATCTCTGTTTTTGCATTCAAGTCTTCTTGATATAAATGCTAGCATTGGATTTACTTTCCTCACTGCCGATTCAACTTGCGAATTAACTGCAAAAGTTGAAAAAACTTTTTTTTATTGTAATTGCTGATACCAGCTCTTTTCTAATTAACAAAAGTTATTAGCAAGGAAAGTAATATTGATTTATTCAGGATGTACCATTGGTCCTGTTCTTTAAATAAAAAACATGGAATAATTCAAAGGTGCCCAGGTATTACAGTAATTAGATCTGCAGCAGGATTTGCTGGAACAGGCCCTGATGTTGGATTATTTTGTTGCATTTCACAATCCAAGTCAATATCTAATCTGTCTTATCTTTGACTTTCACGAGATGGTCAAAATAAAGGTCACGATTGTAATAATGTGCCTGAACCAAGGCAACATTTTCAGTAAACAAAAACAACCAAGATATATTATGTCTGAAGAAGGATCTCGACCCAAAACGTCACCTATTCCTTCGCTCCACAGATACTGCCTCACTCGCTGAGCTACTCCAGCATTTTTGTCTACCTTAAGGCATAACAAAACGGCACGGTGGCGCAGCGGTAGAGTCACTGCCTCACAGCGCCGGGGTCCCAGGTTCGATCCTGACTATGGCTGCTCGTCTGTACGGAGTTTGCACGTTCTCCCCGTGACCACGTGGGTTTTCCCCGGTTTCTCGGTGGGCCGAAGGGCCTATTTCCACGCTGAATCTTAAAAACAGAAGATAACTTGTTACTGTATGCCGTGTTGTCGCTTGCGAGCGGAGCACCAAGGCAAATTCCTTGTATGTGTGCATACTTGGCCAATAAACTTATTCATTGACATTGTCACTGCCATCAAACTAAACTAAAGATATTAAACAAAAAATAAGCCGCAGAAACAAAGCAGCAGAAATTACAGAGGGGGAGTCTAAAGGAGAGACCTGTCAGAAACATCACCGGTCCATGTTCTCCAGAGATGCTGCCTTATCCGCTGAGTTACTCCAGCACTTCGATGCTTTCTTTTTTGAACCCACTAACTCACGCTGGATTCTATCTTCACTCGATGTCTTGTTATTCATTCCAGAGTGGATTCAGTTTATGGAGTCGTCTATATTTGTGCTCGCCTTGGTTCTAGTTGGAGTAAGTCATTTCCAAGTGAAGATGCCTGAGCTTATCGAGCTGATACCCAGTTCACAATGGGGTCATAACATTACTAGTTTAAAAAAAAAACTGAACAACGAAGCATTTATTGTCCCCCCATAAAAGTGTCCTTCATATAAAAGCAGTCACTATAGTGATCTCTGAAATGATGATTTAGCTTTGTGGAGTTGTTATTTGTGCCCAAGATGATTTACAACAGCAAACTGGGTCGGTGAAGTTCTTCATGAATATTCTGTGTGCAGTGGTTTTTGTAGAGCTGTCTCTGCCAGCTGATGGGAACTTTGGTTTGCCCTGCTTTTGCGGCAGTGATTGATAAGGAGTTCTGCTAAGCGGTAAGAAACATTTCAAATCACGCAGGCCGATACTGTATCTGGGGCAGCTCGCGACCCAGCGCTATGAATAGTGAGCTCCCTAATCCCAAGTAACTCTTGCATCCCCTCTCTCTCTCTCTCTCCCTCTCTCTCTCTCCGTCCCGACCCCCCGACCCCCCCCCCCCCACCCTAGTCTCTGTTCGAGTTCCACTGCCTGTGTAACTCGTTTTCACCTATCCCACGGCCAACAATGGACCATTGTGGGCTCCACCTGAAGTGGACTGAAGAAGGGTCTCAACCCGAAACACCACCCATTCCTTCTTTGCACAGATGGACATGACTTTAGAATTAAGGGACAGAGGTTTAGGGGTGACATGAGGTGGAACATCTTTACTCAGAGAGTGGTGGCTGTGTGGAATGAGCTTCCAGTGGAAGTGGTGGCGGCAGGTTCGTTGGTATCATTTAAAAATAAATTGGATAGGCATATGGATGAGAAGGGTATGGAGGGTTATGGTATGAGTGCAGGCAGGTGGGACTAAGGAAAAAAAGTTGTTCGGCACGGACTTGAAGGGCCGAGATGGCCTGTTTCCGTGCTGTAATTGTTATATGGTTATAGATGCTGCCATGTCCCGCTGAGTTACTCTAATATTTTCCGTCTTTCCCTGATTGTCGTAGTTTTTTGCTCATCTTACACATATTTGTCCCATTTAGTAACTCAGCGGGACGGGCAGCGTCTCTGGAGAGAAGGAATGGGTGACGTTTCGGGTCGAGACCCTTCTTCAGACTGAGAGTCAGGGAAAAGGGAAACGAGAGATATAGACGGTGATATAGTGAGATACAGAACAAATGAAAGAAAGATATGCAAAAAAGTAACGATGATAGAGGAAACAGGCCATTGTTAGCTGTTTGCTGGGTGAGAACAAGAAGCTGGTGCGACTTGGGTGGGGAAGGGATGGAGAGAGGGGGAATGCCGGGGCAACTTGTAGTTAGAGAAAACAATATTCACACCACTGAGTTGTAAGCTACCCAGGCAAAGGTAAGATTTGGGAACAGCTCCAACCAAGACTGCAAGAAATTGCAGCGAATTGTGGACGCAGCCCAGACCATCGCACAAACCAACCTCCCTTCCATTGATTCCATTTATACCTCAGGCTGCCTCGGCAAGGCCAGCAGCATAATCAAGGACCAGTCTCACCCCGGCCACTCCCTCTTCTCCCCTCTCCCATCGGGCAAGAGGTACAGAAGTGTGAAAACGCACACCTCCAGATTCAGGGACAGTTTCTTCCCAGCTGTTATCAGGCAACAGAATCATTCTACCACAACCAGAGAGCAGTCACGAACTATCCTCGATTGGACTTTGCTGGCTTTATCTTGCACTAAACGTCATCCCCCTATTATGTATCTATACAATGTAAATGGCTCGATTGTAATCATGAGCTGTCTCTCCGCTGACTGGATAGCACGCAACAAAAGCATTTCACTGTACCTCACTACATGTGACAATAAAGTAAACGGCACGGTGGTGCAGCAGCAGAGTTGCCGCCTTACAGCGCTTGCAGCACCGGAGACCCAGGTTCGATCCCGACAACGGGCTCTGCCTGTACGGAGTTTGTACGTTCTCCCATTGACCTGCGTGGGTTTTCTCCGAGATCTTCGGTTTCCTCCCACACTCCAAAGACGTACAGGTTTGTAGCTAAATTGGCTTGGTATAAGTGTAAATTGGTAAAGTGTGTGTAGTATAGTGTCGGAAGGAACTGCGGATGCTGGTTTAAACCGAAGATAGACACAAAAAGCTAGAGTAACTCAGCGGGACAGGGAGTATCTCCGGAGGGACGGATTGGGTGATGATTTGGGTCGAGACCCATTCTTCACCCAATCCTTCCCTCCAGGGATGCTGCCTGTCCCGCTGAGTTACTCCAGCATTTTGCGTGTCTCTTGTGTGCAGGGTAGTGTTAGCGTGCGGGGCTCGCTGGTCGGCGCGGGCTGGGTGGGGCGAAGGGGCCCGTCTCTGAACTAAACCAAACTGAAACAGCGTGCCAGTGGGAAAAGTCAGCAGTGGCACAATCCCGTGATGCGATATCTAGGAAGAGCTGACATGCCTTGCTATCGAATTGTGTGGAGGAGTGATCTGTTGTAGTTGAAAAACAGACAGACACTTGTGTAATCAGCCTTTATGCATTGCTAGTTTTGAATAATAACATTTCTAAGCCTCAACTTGCCTCATCTGCCTGGCACAGCTTGAGCATAAATAACCGAGAACAATGGAATTACTATTACTCACAGGCTGAGTAAGAAGCCACATCACTGTATTCTTTATAATTGGTGGCAAGAAGATTAATGTTTTGTTAAATATCAGTAGTAAGGTCACGAGGCGACTTATAGGTCTGTCTAAACACCGAGTCTTCTGGTTCGATACGGAAATGAGGTTTGAAACATTCCCTCTAATTATCATCTGCTTTTTGTTTCCCTTGATGGGCTCCTTCTTGTCTACACCATCCCAATGCTACAGGCAGGCGCATATTTACAAGAACACAACCCGACAATAATTGGGAGACCTGTAATGAAGCGGTGGTAATCTTACATTTTAAAAAAAAATGTCCTCGGCAAAATCATAAAGGATATTTCCACCCACCCCCCCTCATGTTAATAACAGGGTGAAACGCTGGCTCAAATATGTATTTTTGGCTCTGGGGGCTGTGATATATATTGCAAAGATCATAGCCCACTGATTATAGTCTGCACAGTTAGAAATGATAAGATCAGAATCCCTTGACACTCTGTATTACTCTTATTAACCGTGTCAGAGAGCACAGTCAAAACAGAAGTGATACTAAAAGAGAGTATCGGTGCAGACAGTTACAGTATCGGTGGCACCACCACTCCTCACAAAGCCATAGACCCGTGGCTGAGGCAATTCTTGCGATCAACCTGTTCTGTTCCGTTCAGTGGGATAATAGGCGTTTGGCTGGCGTGGACATTGCCGACAACAAACTACAACAAACTAGAGAGGCTCTAAGGGTTTCTCAAAGCAAGCTGCAAAGACAGAAAGAAATACTGACTTCACTGGAAATACTGGAATGTTGCGTCCTGCCAAATGTGGGAGAGGAGGAAGTAATAAATTAATATGCAATTAATGGAATGCTATTAGTGCCATTGCATTCAAGCTCATGGTCGCAGTGGCTTTGGCTGCAAATTTCAGCGTCTTTTGTACATGCTTCATGCATTTTTTGTGTTTGTATGTACATGTATGTGCGTATGTTTGCGTGTACGCATTTACCTGTCAGCGTGCCTATCTGTCTGCTTGTGTCTGTGCCTGTCTGTGTGCATGCTTGTGTGTGCGTATATATAAGTGTACCTGTCTGTCTTTGTGTCCAGGTGTATGTATGCGTGTGTCTGTGTGTGTATATGCTTGTGTGTGTGTGTATGTGTAAGCATGCCTGTTGTGGGAAGGAACTGCAGGTGCTGGTGTAAACCGTAGATAGACACAAAATGCCGGAGTAACTCAGCGGGACAGGCAGCATCTCTGGAGAGAAGGAATGGGTGACGTTTCGGACTGAATCAGGGGAGAAGGAGATACAGTGATAAGGAAGTGTAAGGTGTGAAAATGAGACAAAGGGGATGGAGATCAAGATGAATGTAGAATTGATCATTGTTAATTAATCTGTCTTTGTGTCTATATGTATGTGCTTGTGTTTGTGCATAGGTTTGTGTGTATTTATAAGTGTACCTGTCTGTCTTTGTGCCTAGGTGTATGTATATATGTGTGTAGGTTTGTATGTGCGTGCTTGTATGCGTGTCCTTGTACCTCTGTGCATGCGTGCATATACACATGGTGGCTGAGGAGAGGGTTCAGCTTGAGTCTGATACATCTCTCTGTAATATTTGCCTGCAAATGCTAATTGACACTCTCACCTTAAAAATGTCCATGTCAACACAGCGCGTAGAGTTGCTGCCTCACAGTGCCAGACACTTGGGTTCGATCCCGACTACAGGCGCTGTCTGTACGGAGTACGTACGTTCTCCCCGTGACCTGCGCGGGTTTTCTCCGAGATCTTCGGTTTCCTCCCACACTCCAAAGACGTGCAGGTTTGGAGGTTAATTGGTTTGGTATAAATGGAAAGTGTCCCTTGTGTGTAGTAGGATAGTGTTAAATGTGCAGGATTGCTGGTCGGCGCGGACTCAGTGAGCAGAAGGGCCTGTTTCCGCGCTGCATCTCTAAACTACACTGTGTAGAACAGTGTGGAGGTCCTCTTGTCTACATGTGAGCTTTCCCATGTCTAAGGGCAGCACAGTGGCGCAGTGGTAGAGTTGCTGCCTTGCAGCGCCGGAGACTCGGGTTCAATCCTGACCACGGGTGCTGTCTGTTTTCTCCGGGTGCTCCGGTTTCCACCCACACTCCAAAGTCATTGAGGTTTGTAGAAGTCATTGACTTCGGTAAAATTGCCCTTAGTGGGCTAGTTTTAGTGCATGGGGTGATCACTGGTCAGCATGGACTCGTTGGGCCAAAGGGCCTGTTTCACTGCTGTATCTCAAAAGTCTAAAGTCTTACTAACTTAATCACATTTTTTGAGTCTTACTAACGTGATTGAGTTTTTGATGAGGTGACGAAGATGATGGGAGAAGAGTAGACCGGTGGGCGTTGTCTACCTGGATTATAGAAAGGCCTTTCATAACTTCCCCCATGGTAGGGTAATCCAGAATATTAAGATACGTGGGATTAATAGTGACTTGGTCGTATGACAACAGACAATAGACAATAGACAATAGGTGCTGGAGTGGGCCATTCGGCCCTTCGAGCAACCACCGCCATTCAACGTGATCATGGCTGATCATCCCCAATCAGTACCCCGTTCCTGCCTTCTCCCCATATCCCTGATTCCGCTATTTTTAAGAGCCCTATCTAGCTCTCTCTTGAAAGCATCCAGCGAACCTGCCTCCACCGCTCTCTGAGGCAGAGAATTCCACAGACACACCATTCTCTGTGAGAAAAAGTGATTCCTCGTCTCCATTCCAAATGGCTTACTCCTTATTCTTAAACTGTGGCCCCTATTACTGGACTCCCCCAATATTGGTTCAGAACTGGTTTCCTGTGGCTCCCAGTAAGACGCTGGTCAGGCTGCATTTGCAGTATTTGCAGAGCAATGTTGGGCCCCATAACTGAGGAAGGATATGCTGGCTCTGGAGAGGGTCCAGAGGAGGCTTTCAGAATGATTCCAGGGTTGAGCGTTAGCATTTGATGAGAATTTGACAGCAGTGGGACTCTACTTGCTGGAGTTTAGGTTGAGGCTGGGGACCTCATTGAAATTTACAGAATAATTAAAGGCACAGATAGAGTGGATGTGGAGAGGATGTTTCCACTGGTGGGAGAGTCTAGGACCAGAGGTCACAGCCTCAGAATTATAGGGCGCTCTTTCAGAAAGGAGGTGAGGAGGAACTTCTTTAGTCAGAGGGTAGTTCATCTGTGGAACTCATTGCCACAGAGGGCAAGTCAGTGGATATTTTTTTAAGCAGAGATAGACGAATTCTTGAGTAGAACGGGTGTCGAAGGTTATGGGGAGAAAGCAGGAAAATAGGAGATTAGGAGGCAGAGATCAGCAATGATTGAATGGCAGACTGGACTCGATGGGCCGAATGGCCTAATTGTACTATAACTTGTGAACTTGTGAAGACGGAGGGTTGTGGTGGAAGGACAATATTCAGGCTGGACGTCTGTGACCAGTGGAGTTCCAGAGTGATCTGTGCTAGGAACCTCTGCTGTTTGTGATATACATAAATGACTTGGATATAAATGTATAAGAAGGAACTGCAGATGCTGGAAAAATCGAAACAACACCTCATATTTTCGCTTGGGTAGTTTACACCCCAGTGGTATGAACATTGACTTCTCTAATTTCAGGTAGTCCTTGCTGTCTCTCTCCTTCCTCTCCCCATTGCCAGCTCTCCTACAGAGCCTACTGTCTCCGCCTATTCCTTTGGGCGCCATCCCCCCACCCTGACATCAGTCTGAAGAAGGGTCTTAACCCAAAACATCGGCAATTCCATTTCCCCATAGATGCTGCCTCATCCGCTGAGTTTCTCCAGCACTTTTTTGTCTACTTTGGACATAAATGTAGACAGGTTGGTTAGTAAGTTTGCAGATGGCACTATGATTGCTGGGCTCACGGACTGTGTGGAAGGCTGTCATAGTATACAGCGGGATATAGTTCAGCTGCAGAAATGGGCGGGGAAATGGCAGATGGAGTTTAATCCGAGCAAGTGCGAGGTGTTGCACTTTGGGAGGTCAAATGTAAGGGAGGAAACATAGAAACATAGAAAATATGTGCAGGAGCAGGCCATTCAACCTACATCTTCGATCCAGCTCCGCCATTCAAAATGATCATGGCTGATCATATTGAATGGCGGTGATCATGGCTGATCATCCAAAATCAGTACCACGTTCCGGCTTTTACCCCATATCCCTTGATTCCCTTAGCCCTAAGACAGGGGTCGGCAACCTACAGCTCCCGGGCCGAATGCGGCCCGTAACCCAATATTATCTGGCCCGCAGACGGATTTCTTTCCCCGTAATCATCCGGCCAGCCGAGCGCCGAGCTCTGGCCGTACCGCATCCTGCGCAAAGCCGCTGGCACGGCCTCGCACCTTCTGTGAACACGCTTAAGAAAGAACTGCAGATGCTGGATAAATCAAAGGTAGACAAAAATGCTGGAGAAACTCAGCGGGTGAGACATGCAAGGATTGCATGAGGCTGCCTCACCCGCTGAGTTTCTCCAGCATTTTCGCCTACCTTCTGTGAACACGTGATTTGATGCCTGCCATCCGGGGCGGGATGGGGGCGGTATCCATGTGTACACCTGATAGATGTGGCCCGCCATCCGCTTACACACACGCGTCCCAGTCCCGATGCAGAACAAGGTTCCCGACCCCTGCCCTCAGAGGTAAATCAAACTCACTCTTGAAAACTTGAACTCTCTCTTAGAAATGAAAAGGAGCATGCAAACTCCACCCGGTCAGCACCCTAGGTCAGGATCAAACAGATTGCATGTGGCACCACGAGCAAAGATCTACCAGCTGTGCCAATGTGCCACCAAACTGAATGCCATCTACACTGGCCGGCCTGAAAGAGTTGGAATCTGCTGCACGCCACATTAGTGCACATCTCAAGTATATTTCACATTATACTCTGCTTTTTACTTTCAAAGTGGCTTTTCTCCAATGCAGAAAACTTGTATCCATCTTAGCATCCCAAGGTGTGAAATAAGAAAGGTATTAGTTGAAAGAATTATGTGAACAGATTTTCTTCCCACCATCTAATGCACAAACACCTACTTAAATTACGGCTTCTGCTAAATCTCAGAGAGCTTATTTATTATGGCATTTGGCGACTGTAGATCACAAAAAAAATAATTAGCAGTTTCCCCATCTCCACCCTTTAGGTGAAATCTGAACCTGTGTCCCATACACCCCCCCCTCCCTCAAAATGATAAAGGTATTACAACATTTACTAACTATTAATGTGTTATTATATCAATGATGAATTATGATTTCCCAGTACTAATTGCCGGCTTGTTTCTTGATTTGGAATACTTAAGAATCAACCAACTAAAGTGCAAGCCAAGCAAGTGTGATCACCATCCAAATTTCTGTTTGGCAACCCAAGACTTTGAGTAATGGCACGGCCACAAAAGAAATAAAAACAGCAGGCATGGTTACACAACTTTACATGAGAAGCATTTGCCTCGTTTGAAATAAAACTAGGCCAAGAACAGGCCTGCCAACTAGAATCCAGTGCACTCGAGTGTCACCGATCAATTGGTCGTGAATAATTCATGGCCCCCGGAAGAAATGTTTCTTTGCCTCGCTTCGCCGAGCGCTCCCCGAGGCGTCGGGAGCGGCGGCTTCGAACGCCCACCTCCGCTTTCCGTGCTAAGGGGTCAGGCGAAACTTCCGGCGCGGTGCTGAGGTTATGAACGCCTGCCCTTGTTGTCGCCCCCCCCCCCCCCCCCCCCCCTCGGTCGGCCTTCAGTTGAGTCGTACTGCACGGAAACAGGCCCTTCGGCCCATCTCGTCCATGCCGAGTACGGTGCCCCGTCTCAACTGGAACCATAGAGCCATGCAGCATGGAAACAGGCCCTTCAGCTTAAAGTCCATGCTAACCAAGATGCCCCATTTAAGTTAGTCCCATTTGTCCCAGTTTAGGCCATATCCCTCTGGAGCTTTCCTATCCACGTACCTGTCCAAGTGTCTTGTCATGCCTGTCTCAACTACCTCCTCTCGCCTCTTGTTCCACCACTCTCTGTGTGATAAAGTTGCCCCTCAGGTTCATGTTAAGTCTTTCCCTCTCACCTTAAATGGACGTCCTTGTGCTTTTGATTCCCCTACTCTGGATAAAAGTTAATTCACCCTATCTACTACCCTCATGATTTTGTACATCTCTATAAGATCGCCTCTCAGCCTCCTGCGCTCCAAGGAATAAGGTCCTGGGCTGCCCAACCTCTCCCTGTAGCTCAGGCCCTCGATTCCTGGCAACATCCTCGTAAATCTTTTCTGTTCTCTTTCTCAATGACATGAGCTTTACACAAACGTTCAATTTTCCTGTTCACATAAGTAATACAACAATAGACAATAGGTGCAGGAGTAGGCCATTCGGCCCTTCGAGACTGCACCGCCATTCAATGTGATCATGGCTGATCATCCACAATCAGTACCCCGTTCCTGCCTTCTCCCCATATCCCCTGACTCCGCCATCTTTAAGAGCCCTATCTAGCTCTCTCTTGAAAGCATCTAGAGAACCTGCCTCCACCGCCCTCTGAGGCAGAGAATTCCACAGACTCACCACTCTCTGTGTGAAAAAGTGTTTCCTCGTCTCTGTTCTAAATGGCTTACCCCTTATTCTTAAACTGTGGCCCCTGGTTCTGGACTCCCCCAACATCGGGAACACGTTTCCTGCCTCTAGTGTATCCAAACCATTAATAATCTGATATGTTTCAATAAGATCTTATAGATAATCCTATAGATATATTTCAATAATGTTTATCCCAATAAACATTAAGCCATTGGGAAAAAAACACAAAGTGCTGGAGTAACTCAGCGGTTCAGGCAGCATCTCTGGAGAGAAAGAATGGATGACGTCTCGGGTTGAGACCTTTCTTAAGACTGACTGTAATTGGGGAGACGAAGCTGAAAAAAGGAGATGGGGCCGGGACATTTACATACTATCTAAACTTGCCCCGAGACATGTTTGCTTACTTTCCTTGCAACCTAATTTTTTTTAGCAATATTGAATATTGACTAATATTGGCACCTCATTGAAACTTCCAGAATAATGAAATGCATAGGTAGAGTGGATGTGGAGAGGATGTTTCCACTGGTGGGAGAGTCCAGGACCAGAGGTCACAGCCTCAGAATTAAAGGGCGCTCTTTTAGAAAGGTGGTGAGGAGGAACTTCTTTAGTCAGAGGGTGGTTAATCTGTGGAACTTGTTGCCACAGAGGGATGTGGAGGCCAAGTCAATGGATATTTTTCGCAGAGATAGACAAATTCTTGATTAGAATGGGCGTCAAGGGTTACGGGGAGAAGGCAGGAAAATGGGATTAGGAGGCAGAGATCGGCCACGATTGATTGCGGAGTGGACTTGATGGTCCGAATGGCCAAATTCTACTCCTATAAGTTGTGAACTTGTGAAATTGTGCTACTGATTTGCTGATTTGTTCAGTCCTTCGCCTCAACTGAATGCGGGAAGTGTAAACACTCCATGATAATCAGTGGATTCCCATCAGTAATTCCATGAGGGATATTCTCCGCAGAAACAATGAACTGTGGACGTTGGTTTACTAAAGAAAAGGACACAAAGTGCTGGAGGAACTCAGTGGGTGGGGCAGCAACTCTGGAGAACATGGATAGGTTTCAGGTCGGGACCCGCATTCAGACTATATCAATAGACAATAGGTGCAGGAGTAGGCCATTCGGCCCTTCGAGCCAGCACCGCCATTCAATGTGATCACGGCTGATCATCCACAATCAGTACCCAGTTCCTGCCTTCTCCCCATATCGCCTGACTCCGCTATCTTTAAGAGCCCGATCTAGCTCTCTCTTGAAAGCATCCAGAGAACCTGCCTCCACCGCATTCTGAGGCAGAGAATTCCACAGACTCACAACTCTCTGTGAGAAAAAGTGTTTCCTCGTCTCCGTTCTAAACAGCTTACTCCTTATTCTTAAACTGTGGCCCCTATTTTTTCTTAAACTCGGGAGAGCTCCTGAATTACCTCGTACAGTGGGACAGGCCCTTAAGGCTGAATCATGGCTAAAACAGATCATTTTGATTACAACTATCTTCTCAGCTCGTGAGTCACCATTGTTGGTGCTGTTCTTTGTATTCCAGATGTATTTAATTATTAGAATTTGAGTTCTCCAGCGACGTTGCAAGAATCAGCATCAAAATCTCGAGAGGTGTCGTGAACGCAGCCACTGCATTCTTGTCTGCTCAGCAACAACGCTACGCTGTCGATAGTGAGAACTGCAGATGCTGGTTGATGCACAAAAGGACTCAAAGTGCAGGAGTTACCTCGTCAATCAATCAATCAAGCATCCAATCAATTAACTCTATTTATCCGTTAGGAACTTCATTTGTGCAGAACATGAGTGCGTGTACATGTCCACATACCCGGCATCACAACACAATGTTCCACTCACATCACATACCAGCAGTCCAACAGTGGAGAGGATGTTTCCACTAGTGGGAGAGTCTAGGACCCAAAGAGCACAGCCTCAAAATTAAAGGACGTTCCTTTAGAAAGGAGATGAGGAGGAATAGGTTGATCACTTGCAAAGCACAATACATGAAGAATAGGAATAAAAGAATGTTAAAAATGTATATATAGATAAATGAGTAAATAAATTGATGAGTCTAATGGATGTAGGCATGAAACTCAACATGGCTCTCTTAGTCCTGAATGTGAGTGACCTGTATCTGTGGCCTGAGGGGAGTAGACTGTATTGGCTGTGCAGTGAGTGGGTGGTGTCTCCGCAGGTCAAACAGCATCTCTGGAGATAGGTGGCACCTTGGGTCAAGACCCTTCCTCAGATTCCTCAGGCAAAAGGGTCAGGTCCTGAAACGTCACCTATTTATGTTCCCCATGATCCGTTGAGTTACTCCGGCACTTTGTGTCCTTTTACTTGGCTTGAAAGGCCTGGATAGAGTGGATGTGGAGAGGATGTTTCCACTAGTGGGAGAGTCTAGGACCAGAGGGCACAGCCTCAAAATTAAAGGACGTTCCTTTAGAAAGGAGATGAGGAGGAATTTCTTTGGTCAGAGGGTGGTGAATGTGTGGGATTCTTTGCCACTGAAGGCTGTGGAGGCCAAGTCAGTGGATATTTTTAAGGCAGAGATAAATAGATTATTAACTAGTATGGGTGTCAGGGGTTATGGGGAGAAGGCAGGAGAATAGTGATAGGAGGAAGAGATAGGTCAGCCATGATAGAATGGCGGAGTAGACTTGATGGGCCAAATGGCCTAATTCTGCTCCTATCGTGTATGCCCTTATGACCGTAGTTGCTCCATGGTCTGAAGAAGGCTTCCGACCAGAAGCATCACCTATCCGTGTTCTCCGTAGAGGCTGCCTGATCGCCTGAGTTACTCCAGCATTTTGTAGTTCACTGTGTTCTGTTGAACTAGATGCGGCTTACAGCTAAGGGTGGCATGTCCCCTCGCAGCATTTGATGTGCCAGACTCCTGCAGTAAAGGCAGCCAACCTGCCAGCAACCTGCAAGCAGCAAGCCCTGCACTCAGCTCCCAGCCCGGGGGGAGAAGTCGCTACTCCATGAAACCATCGCACAAGCTCGTTTCTTGTAACATTCTTTGCACCAGGCTTGCATTTCCGTTCAACACTGACTGGCTGGCAGCTGCGAAGGTTGTGTTTACTTGATGCTCTGAGTGAGCGGCAACCAGCTCCAGAGGCAGGTTCACAAGAATGCACGAGGAGAGACACAGAAAGCTGGAGTAACTCGGCGGGACAGGCAGCAGCAAGCTCTGGAGAGACGGAATGGGTGACGTTTCGGGTCGAGACCCTTCTTCAGTCTTTTTGTGTCTATCCTCGGTTTTAAACAGCATCTATCTGCAGTTCATTCTGTCACACAATACACTACACCTCCTCGAAGATGCTTCCTCAAACCACCCTTGTATACCTTACACACCTTATGAGACCTTAAATGCTGGAGTAACTCAGTGGGACAGGCAGCATCTCTGGATGGAAGGAATGGAGATGCTGCCTGTCCCACTGAGTTACTCCAGCATTTTGTGCCTCTCTTCTTTTATACCATAGTTTATTTAGTTTAGTTTAGTTCAGAGATATTGCGCGGAAAAAGGCCCACCGTGTCCGCACCGACCAGCGATCCCCGCACACTAACACTATCCGACGCAAACTAGGCACAAATTTACATTTATACCGAGCCAATTAACCTCCAGACATGCACGTCTTTACAAACTCTGTACAGACAGCACCCGTAATAGGGATCGGGTAGATCAGGAGTACGGCAGCAGCTCCACCGCTAAGCCGCTGTGCGCAGTTTATATATTGTGTTCAGAGATTAAATGCAGAGAGACCTTATGCTGAGTTCTCCGGGATGCAGGTGCTTTGTCTAATGGCAAAGAGCTAAAGACAGTGCCAGGACTCATTGGGTACTTTGCAGGGCAAATATTTAATCCTGTGCAAAAAGGTGCAGAATACACACCTTTACCACACATAAGAGGTGGCACAGTGGTAGAGCTACTGCCTTGTATCTCCAAAGACCCGGGTTCAATCCTGACTACGGGTGCTGTCTGTACGGGAGTTTGGACCTTCTCCCCGCAGACCGCGTGGGTTTCCTCCCACACTACAAAGACGTACAGGTTTGTAGGTTAATTGGCTTCGATACAATTGTAAATTGACGCTGGTGTGTGTGTAGGATCGCGTTGTTGTGCGGGGATCGCTGGCCGGCGCGGACTCAGTGGACCGAAGGGCCGCTGCACCTGCAAACTAAACGAAACTTTGTATTGTCCTCATGTTTGGCTTGTGTGTGAGGAGCAGAAGACAAAAGTCTATCAAAAATCTGAACAGATTAATAGACAATAGGAAATGGAAACAGGCCCTTCGGCCCATCTCGTCCATGCCGAGTAAGGTGCCCCGTCTCAACTGGAACCATAGAGCATGCAGCATGGAAACAGGCCCTTCAGCTTAAAGTCCATGCTAACCAGCAAGATGCCCCATTTAAGTTAGTCCCATTTGTCCCAGTTTAGGCCATATCCCTCTGGAGCTTTCCTATCCACATACCTGTCCAAGTGTCTTGTCATGCCTGTCTCAACTACCTCCTCTCGCTGCTTGTTCCACCACTCTCTGTGTGATAAAGTTGCCCCTCAGGTTCATGTTAAGTCTTTCCCTCTCACCTTAAATGGACGTCCTTGTGCTTTTGATTCCCCTACTCTGGATAAAAGTTAATTCACCCTATCTACTCCCCTCATGATTTTGTACACCTCTATAAGATCGCCTCTCAGCCTCCTGCTCTCCAAGGAATCAGGTCCTGGGCTGCCCAACCTCTCCCTGTAGCTCAGGCCCACGATTCCTGGCAACATCCTCGTAAATCTTTTCTGTTCTCTTTCTCAATGACACGAGCTTTACACAAACGTTCAATTTTCCTGTTCACATAAGTAATACACAATAGACAATAGACAACAGGTGCAGGAGTAGGCCATTCGGCCCTTCGAGCCAGCACCGCCATTCAATGTGACCATGGCTGATCATCCGCAGTCAGTACCCCGTTCCTGCCTTCTCCCCATATCCCCTGTTAATGCAACAAAAAATATTTTGAATCCGTGACAGGTGGCCGGAAAAGGAAAATAATGACGAAGAACGTTTTAGTGGTGTCGTATTGTCACAAAAAAAAAGTACTGTTTTAAATGCTTACAGCAAATGTGTTGTTTTTTCCAAAACTGTGTAACGCTTTGTCAAAACAGCTTTCCACGTTCCTGTGTTTCCTTGCTAGTTTTCTTCTATTTTTCTGTTTACCCCTCAAAATTACACGCACACCAGTGAAAGTATCGAAACAATGATATTGTTATGATATTTGCTAAATAGCATGGAAGTGAAACAATTGAACTCAGACTTAGAAGCTTCATTAACCCACATGTGTCATTTCCACAATGCGCCCCATGGATTGTAAATTGCTAGTTTGGTGATTACTGGTTACGTCCCCCCTGGATGAGGCAAGTGCGTTTGGTTTTCTACGCCCCTTGATGTCCCAGCTTTTAAACTCACTGCAACCTGTTTAATGAGACGTTAACAAACAAAAAAAAAATTCTTAGGTTCGGAACTTTTTATTTTTGCGATGTATTTACAACGAGAAAGATTGTTATATTTTGGGCATGGACTACTTCAATAGCTCATAGGAACAGCTTCTTCCCCTCTGGTATCAGGCTTCTGAACGGTCCTTCCACGAGTTTGGGGACTGTCCGATTCACCTCTGCCCCATTGCGGACATTGGACTTTGTCTCTCCATCTGTATTCTGCAGCATCTCTGGGAAAAAGGAAGAGGCAATAACTGAACTATAACTGTGTCTCGGTACACGTGACAATCAACCACGCTGAACTCAACCAAGCCAAATTCCAGGTCAACACCCTTCTTCAGACTCTTCGGACGTTCAGAAGGAGGGTCTCGACCCGGAACGCCAGTCTGAAGAAGGGTCTCGACCCAAAACGTCACCCGTTCCTTCTCCCCAGAGATGCTGCCTGTCCCGCTGAATTACTCCAGCATTTTGTCTCCATCTTCAGTGTAAACCAGCATCTGCAGTTCCTTCCTACACACATGGGCACAGCTGTCAAGTCAAACAAACTTTATTGTCATTTAGAAATACATTGATATATGCAGTTCCAAACGAAATTACGTTGCATTTGGCTCCCTGTGCAACACAATAAATTAAATTAACCGAAGGATAGGCATGGGTGAAAAGGATAAATAGACAATGGTGGCAGCCCATGTAAGGTGCGGGGTCAAAGTTTAAATGAGGTATGTGGGGCAATTTAGTAATCAGGGGGTTGGTGGTTGAGGCAGAAATCATAAGTGGTTGTTATGAGACCCTTGGACAGACATATAAACAAGCGGAGAATGCAGAGATATGGATTATGAGCAGATAGATAAGAGATGGTCTTGCCATCATGCTTGGCATAACATTGTGGGCTGAAGGGCCTGTTCTTGGACTGTACTGTATTTTTCAGGACTGTTCTCGCAATTTGTAAGGAACCACATTGAATTAGTAAGCCAACTGCTGAACTGTTGTGGCACATTGAAATGTATTTTTGTTCAGGGTGCTTTCAGCTGTAAGTCTAGAGAAGTCGTCAGCTTGTACAGGACCTGCAATTTATACAAATGTATGCCGCATGAAATATAGGTGTGGGATGAGTGTGGGCTTAAAGGAATGCTAAATTATAGAGCTGGGAAAATGTTTAGAAGGTTTCGGAACACTTTATGTCATGGGGGCGTTGCGTTATGGTTATTGTGCTCTTAAAAAGAAAGTAAAAAAATTAAAAATCAAAAAGAATTGTGTAGTTTAGTTTAGTTCAGTTCAGTTCAGAGATACAGCGTGGAAACAGGCCCTTCGGCCCACCTAGTCCATGCCGACCAGCACACTAGTTCTACCCTATACGAACACTAGGGACAATTTACAGGAGCCGAATAACCGGCAAACCCGCACATTTTTGGGAATGTGGGAGGAAAGCGGAGCACCCGGATGAAACCCACGCGGTCACAGGGGGAACGTACTGACAGCACCCATAGTAGGATCGAACCCGGGTCTCTGGCGCTGTGAGGCAGCCATTTTACTGCTGCGCCATCACGCCGCCCCTATCATCAGACACCAGATGGATTTTTAGGTGGAGTCATCCTTTCTCAATGGAATGTACGTTCTAGACATGAACCTGTTTAATCTCCTTTTTAAAATTCCACCTTAAGGATGGCGCGGTGACACAGCGGTAGAGTTGCTGCCTCACAGCGCCAGCGACCCGGGTTCGATCCCGACTAAGGGTGCTGTCTGTACGGAGTTTGCACGTTCTCCCCTTGACCAGCGCGGGTTTTCCCCGGGTGCTCCGGTTTCCTCCCACACTCCAAAGACGCGCATGTCGGTCGGTTAATTGTCTTGGGTTGTAAATTGTCCCTAGTATGTGTAGGATAGTGTTGGTGTGCGGGATCGCTGGGCTGAAGGGCCTGTTTCTGCGCTGAATCTCTAAACTGAACTAAGCTACACTTCTAAATTCCAGGATTCAAATTTGAATTGATCTCAATCTGATGTGGTTTGATGATCCGCTCTAAAAGACCATAAGCATTATCGTTTAGATAGCTCCTTTCATGACCACAGCTTATTCCGTCCGCGTGCTTCAAGCTCATGAGTTAAGGGACTCGATTACAAATTCACACAGACCAAGGTCCAACGAGATATTGAAATAATGATCACATCCAGTTTTTTTTTTAGGTTGGTAAAGGATAATATTTGCCAAAATACTCCTGTTTGTTTTCAGAATAGGAATCTTTCCCATCCTCCTAAAGTGAGATAAGACCTCCCTCCGTTCAATGCCCCGTCCAGAAAAGTGGTTTAGTGTACAAAATCATGAGAGGAATAGATCGGGTAAACATCTAGATCGAGTGTCTTGCCCAGAGTAGGGGAATCGAGAACCAGAGCACATAGGTTCAAGGTGAGGGGGGGAAAGATTTTATAGGAGCCTGAGGGGTAACTTTTTCACACAAAAGGTGGTGGGTGTATGGAACAAGCTGCTAGAGGGGGTAGTTGAGGCTGGGACTATTGCAACGTTTAAGAAACATTTGGACAGGTACATGGATGGGACAAGTTTGGAGGGATATGGGCCAAACGCGGGCAGGTGGGACTAGTGTAGATGGGGCATATTAGTTGGTATGGGCAGGTTGGGTCTAAGGGCCTGTTTCCACTCTGTAAGACTATAATAGTCTCGCTATCCAGATTGAATTTAGATTTAAGACTCAGGTCGATGTTCAAACACATAACTGGTGTGACTCAGACACTGGCAGACTACCGGCTAAATCACAGCTGATGTTGCATTTGCAATTTGCCAGCAGGTGGTACAAGGGCCGGGAGGTTTTGAGGAGGTGCAGATTTTTAACCTTCTTCATACAACATGTTGGTCAAGGAAATCTTGTGAGGGGTTCAGAGAGAAGCTTCCTTCAAGTAAAGTGTGAGGAAGCTGGCTCAGCTATTTCTGCCAGCCACAGTTAGACGTTTAGACTATAGCCTTTAGATATACAGTGCGGAAACAGGCCCTTCAGCCCACCGACTCCGTGCCCGTCCAGTGATCACCCCGTACACTAGCATTACCCTGCACGCGAGGGGCATTTTTTTTTACAACTGTAAATAATAAGCAAGTAGCAAGCGGTTGGTTGGATAATTTTGTTTAGTTTATCGTCACGTGTAACGAGGTACAGCGAAAAGCTTTTTGTTACGTTCTGTTGTTGGGACGTATCACTGATGGGGACGAGTCAGAGTATAGAAGAGACATCGACCGACTGACCAAATGGTGCCAGCACAACAACCTGGCCCTCAACACCAGCAACACCAAGGAACTGATTGTGGACTTTGGAAGGAGTAGGATGGGGACCCACAGTCCCGTTTATATCAATGGGTCGATGGTTGAAAGGGTCAAGAGCTTCAAATTCCTGGGTGTGAATATTTCTGAAGATCTCTCCTGGTCCGAGAACACTGATGCAATTATAAAGAAAGCACATCAGCCCCTCTACTTCCTGAGAAGATTACGGAGAGTCGGTTTGTCTAGGAGGACTCTCTCTAACTTCTACAGGTGCACAGTAGAGAGATTGCTGACCGGTTGCATCATGGCTTGGTTCGGCAACTTGAGCGCCCAGGAGCGGAAAAGACTACAAAAAGTAGTAAACACTGCCCAGTCCATCATCGGCTCTGACCTCCCCACCATCGAGGGGATCTATTGCAGTCGCTGCCTCAAAAAGGCTGGCAGCATCATCAAGGACCCACACCATCCTGGCCACACACTCATCTCCCCGCTACCTTCAGGTAGAAGGTACAGGAGCCTGAAGATTGTAACAACCAGGTTCAGGAATAGCTACTTCCCCACAGCCATCAGGCTGTTAAACTCAAGTCAAACAAAACTCTGAACATTAATAGACCATTATCTGTTTATTTACACTTTATCTGTTTATTTATTCATGTGTGTATAAATTTATACAATGGTATATGGACACACTGATCTGTTCTGTATTCATGTCTACTGTAGTCTGTTGTGCTGAAGCAAAGCAAGAATCTCATTGTCCTATCTGGGACACATGACAATAAAACTCTCTTGAATCTCTTGAATGTTGAATGTTGAATCTTGAATCTATCCAGTCAGCAGAAAGACCATAAATGATTACAATTCGCAGTGTAATGTTACAGCGTAAGGGGAATATTGTTTATTGAAAGGCCAATAAAGTCTGATTGACGATAGCTGAAGATTTCCAATAAGGTCGATGTTAGCTCAGGATCGCTCTCTAGTTGGTGATCGGATGGTTCAGCTGCCTAATAACAGTCGGGATGAAACTGTCCCTGAAACTGGAGGTGTGGGTTTTCACACTTCTGTACCTTTTGCCCGATGGGAGAGGGGAGAAGAGGGAGTGACCGGGGTGAGACTGGTCCTTGATTATGGTGCTGGCCTTGCCGAGGCAGAGTAGATGGCCGGGAGGCTGGTTTGCGCGATGGCCTGGGCTGCGTCCACAATTCCATGCAATTTCTTGCGGTCTTGGATGCAGCCGTTCCCAAACCAAGCCGTGATGCATCCTGATAAAATGCTTTCTGTGGTGCATCTGTAGAAGTTGTTGAGAGTTGTTGGGAACATGCCGAACTTCCTCAGCCTTCCGAGGATGTAGAGGCGTTAACGACATACTCAACCCCCGACAATCACGTGGATATATAAAAGGTTGCACGTAATTAATGTTTATCAATCACGGTAAGACTCTCGTAATAACATGTAGTTAAACTCTTACATTAGTTGAAGGAGGAATTGGAATCGGTTAAATGATAAATATTATTATTTGCTGCAGCATCTGCTGATGATCTAATTTGAAATGATCCTCTCCGCAGAGTTGAGCGAAACAATGGGTTTGAAGTTGACGTGACTGTTTCAGGTTGCCCCAAGGCATCCACCTCCGTCCCAATTGTGGCTGCACATGGTGTTCCCTGTCTGCTTTTCCCACCCTCTGTCTCCTGGCAGTGGGTGGGTGGAATTCTCAGCCACAGAAGGCAGTGGAGGCCAATTCACAGGATGTTTTCAAGAGAGATTTAGATTTAGCTCTTAGGGCAAATGGAATCAAGGGATATGGGGAGAAAACAGGAATGGGGAACTGATTTTGGATGATCAGCCATGATCATATTGGATGGCGGTGCTGGCTCGAAGGGCCGAATGGCCTACTTCTGCACCTATTGTCTATATGTCTATATTTCTATGTTTCTGACCCCATCCTGTGGGAAGAGCAATTATCCTCCCTTTCTTCTGGAACACCATAGAGCCATACAGCATGGAATCAGGCCCTTCGGCCCAACTCATCCATGCTAACCAAGGTGCACCATCAAAGCTTGATTTGCCTGCATTTGGTCTGACGAAGGGTCTTGCCCCGAAAAGTCACCCATTTCTTCTCTCCAGAGACGCTGCCTGTCCGGCTGAGTTACTCCAGCATTGTGTGTCTATCTTCGTGTAAACCAGCACCTGCAGTTCCTTAGATAGACACATAATGCTGGAGTAACTCAGCGGGACGGGCAGCATCTCTGGACGGAAGGAATGGGTGACGTTTCGGGTCGAGACCCTTCTTCAGACCCGAAATGTCACTCATTCCTTCTCTCCAGAGATGCAAGAGTCAAGAGTCAAGAGAGTTTGGGGGTACACAAAAGGCTGGAGAAACTCAGCTGGTGCACCAGCATCTAAGGAGCGAAGGAGATAGGCAACGTTTCGGGCCGAAACCCTTCTTCAGAGAGTCAAGAGAGTCTTATTGTCATGCGTCCTAGATAGGACAATGAAATTCTTGCTTGCTGTCCCACTGAGTTACTCCAGCATTACGTATCTATCTTCAGTTTAAGCCAGCATCTGCACTTCCACCCTGCACTTTGAGTCAAAGATCCTATAGCGGAGCAAGATAGATCACTCCTTCTAAATGCAATGGGCTGACGTGTAACCGGACCCAACCCGACTCGCAGTGTAATCAACGTTGCGGGGGAACAGTTTGTGTTAATAAATTTAAATTCTGAAAACGAGGAGAAGATTTTTACCAAATAACTTTTATTTTTACGAGGATGTTTCCGTAACCGGCTTCCGTCTCCGCACTGGTATCTTTGCTCCGCTACGGGATCTTTGGTGCGGAGACGGAAGCCGGTTACGGAAATGGGGCGGAAAATTGCCCATGAATCTGCCCATGACCGTACTACGTCTTTTTCGTCGAGTGGGCTATCTTGCTCGCTATTGGATCTTTGCTTTGAGTCTGTTATTTTGCTGTAATGTGTGGCTGAGACATAGGACTGACTCAGAGACGATCGACGGGTTGGTGGTTCAAATCCATACTCAAACAAATTGCCACTGATGCTAGAAAGTACTTTGTAATGCAATGAGCATTGTGATGCGTACAATTGCAGGATCTATTTTATGCCTGTAAAGATCCTTGAATGGGCCACAGCTCATGAATCCATTGAAATGCAATTGAGGAAGGCCACCTACTGATAGCGGGACATCGTGTCGGAAGGAACTGCAGATGCTGGATTAACCGAAGATAGACACAAAAAACTGGAGTCACTCAGCGAGACGGGCAGCATCTCTGGAGAGAATGAATGGGTGACATTTCGGGTCAAGTGCCTGAATGAAGAAGGTCCCTTCAGCTTTTTGTGTCCATCGTCGATTTAGGGACATTCTCTGGTTGACGAAGATTTACTGTGAAGGTAGACTCAAAGTGCTGGAGCAACTCAGCGGGTGAGGCAGCATCTCTGGAGAGAAGGAATGGGCGACGTTTCAGGTCGAGACCCTTCTTCAGACTGATTCGCCTTGCTACCTGTTTATTTTGAAGGAAGTTGTTTCAAGATTCAAGATTCAAGAGAGTTTATTGTCATGTGTCCCAGATAGGGCAATGACATTCTTGCTTTGCTTCAGCACAACAGAATATCGTAAGCAAAAATACAGCACAGTTCAGTTCAATATACACATAAATACGCAGATAAAGTGCAATAGGCTGTTACAGTTCAGAGTCTGTTTGTTGGCGAGTTTAATAGCCCGATGGCTGTGGGGAAGAAGCTGTTCCTGAACCTGGTTGTAACAGATTTCAAGCTCCTGTACCTTCTGCCCAATGGTAGTGGAGAGATGAGTGCGTGGCCAGGATGGTGTGGGTCCTTGATGATGTTGGCAGCCTTTTTGAGGCAGCGACTGCGATAGATCCCTTCGATGGTGGGGAGGTCAGAGCCGATGATGGACTGGGCAGTGGTCACAACTTTCTGCATCCTATTCCGCTCCTGGACGATCGGGTTGCTGAACCAAGCCCCGATGCAACCAGTCAGCATTCGCACACCAACTTGCCCACACCAGCCCACATGTCGCAACTGCAGTAGTTCCACTTGCCTGCGTCTGCCTACATTCCTCCCAACCTGTCCTATCCATGTACCTGTCTAACCGTTTCTTAAACATTGTGATAGTCCCTGCCTCAACTACCTCCTCTGGTAGCTCGGTCCATACACCCACCATCCTTTGCGTGCAAATTTACCCCTCAGATTCCTATTGAAATCTTTTCTCTGTCACCTGAAACCTCTGGTCCTCAAATCACCTACTCTGTGCAAGAGACTGTGCATCTACCCGATCCATTCCTCTCATGATTTTATACACCTCTATAAGATCAGCCCGCATCCTCCTGCGCTCCAAGGAATAGAGTCCCAGCCTACTCAACCTCTCCGCATAGCTCAGGCCCTCTAGTCCTGGCAACATCCTCGTAAATCTTCTCTGTAAAGTGCCTGTCCCTCGTTCCCGAGTCCTCTGCCGAGTTGAAAGGACCTTGAAAAAGTTCAAGATTTTTGTGATCTACGAACTCCTCCTCCTCCTGACTATCTTCATGCTGGAAAAAACGTCCCGACTTACCTGATGCCCCGAGTACCTACGGCTGGCTTAACGAGCCGTTGCGATATATCTACGGACTCGCGACAGACATTCTCTGAGTTTGAATCAAGGGGAAAACTCGGGAGAATTTGTGAGTAACTCGGGAAATTGGGACAGGCCCTTAAGTGAACGGAGTTACGTATCCAAGTTGGGACTAAGTTAAGGGGGACAGAAAATCAATAGAGTCAACAGTGTTTTATCGTCACATGTCCTGACACAGAATTACATTGTTACTTGCAGAGAGAATGCGTAAAGAGAATGGGATGGGAACAATGTATGAGGGAAGACAAATGTGCAACAACATATAGCCTACAGGCAACACACTGGTGCAGCGGTAGAATTGCTGCCTTACAGCGCCAAAGACCCGGGTTCGATCCTGACTACGGGCGCTGTCTGTACGGTGTTTGTACGTTTGTACGTTCTCCCCCGTGACCTGCGTGGGTTCTTTCCGGGTGCTCCGGTTTCCTCCCACATTCCAAATGAATTGGCATCGGTCAAATTGTAAATCGTCCACGAGAACGCGGGGCGGTGCTAGTGATCGGGGTGACCACTGGTCGGCGCGGACCCGGTGGGCCGAAGGGCCTGTATCTCTGAACTCATCTAAACTAAACCAACCCAAAGGTCGAGCAATAATTGTGACAATTGTAGACTTCATTGTGAGGAGATGTGAAGTCATGTACTTGGATCCAACAAGGGGTGTTTGTGGAGAAGCAAAGACGTTTTGGGCTCCACGCAAATAATTTCCTGGAATCTGGAGAACTGCTACGGTGTTAATTAAAATGCTAATTGGATATTGGTCTTTATCTCAAGTTGGAGGGGGGGAATTTGAAAGAGGGTGAGTAATGCCTCAACTGCCGCGACCCCTAGTCAGACCACAGCCAGAGAACAATGTCGTGTGTGAATCATCAGAGAACCTCAGGCAATGGGGGAGAAATTTCTCTTTAACCACTGATACTAAAATAATCTGAACCATCAGCTTCCAGTGGTGGACAAAAATGCTGGAGAAACTCAGCGGGTGAGGCAGCATCTATGGAGCGAAGGAGTAGGTGACGTTTCGGGTCGAGACCCCTCTTCAGACTGGAAACCATCAGCTTCCAGTTCTCACTTATGGAGATATAAGGAATTGCAGATGCTTCCTTAAGGGCCTGTCCCACTTAGGCGATTTTTCAAGCGACTACAGGCGACTAGGCTGTCGCCACATGGTCGCCGGGGTGTCGCCTGTATGGTCGTGAGTCGTCTCCTCAGTCGCCCAAAGAGTCGTAGAGTCTTTCTGGTCGCCGTTTGACATCAATGAGCGTGTCTTAGAAACATAGAAACATAGAAAAATAGGTGCAGGAGTAGGCCATTCGGCCCATCGAGCCTGCACCACCATTCAATGTGATCATGGCTGATCATCCAACTCAGTATCCCGTACCTGCCTTCTCTCCATACCCCCTGATCCCTTTAGCCACAAGTGCCACATCTAACGCCCTCTTAAATATAGCCAATGAACTGGCCTCAACTACCTTCTGTGGCAGAGAATTCCAGAGACTCACCACTCTCTGTGTAAAGAATGTTTTCCTCATCTCGGTCCTAAAGGAATTCCCCCTTATCCTTAGACTGTGACCCCTTGTTCTGGACTCCCCCAACATCGGGAACAATCTTCCAGCATCTAGCTTGTCCAACCCCTCAAGAATTTTGTACGTTTCTATAAGATCCCCCCTCAATCTTCTAAATTCCAGCGAGTACAAGCCGAATCTATCCAGTCTTTCCTCGTATGAAAGTCCTGCCATCCCAGGAATCAGTCTGGTGAATCTTCTCTGTACCCCCTGGCAAGAATGTCTTTCCTCAGATTTGGAGACCAAAACTGTACGCTTGACATAGGTGCTGTCGTAGGTTGGTGCCAGGATGACGTAGGTTGTTGCTAGGTGACATAGGTTGTCGCCGGTGCTGACTTCGGTGAATTCCATCGTCATATTCGCCGGCAGTCACCTAAAAAATCACCAAGTGGAACAGGCCCATTACATCCTCACTTCACGATCATGCCCTGATAGCAGAAACACAGAAGGTCATTAGTTCGTAAGGAATAGGAGTAGAATTAGGTCATTCGGCCCATCAAGTCTACTCCGCCATTCAATCGTGGCTGATCTATCTCTCCCTCCCTCCCTGCTGTATCTTTCGTTCAATCAATCAAGGAAATACAACTCAGGTTTAGGCAATATGTAACTGATAATTATCTAAAGAAGGGTCCCAACCCAAAAACGGCACCTATTCCATTTTTTCCAGAGATGCTGCCTGACCCGTTGAGTTACTCCAGTATTTTGTGTCTATCTTTGGTGTAAACCGGCATCTGCAGTTCCTTCCGACACATTTCTCCACCTGTTGCCTTTGTAAGGAGTAAACCACAGTTATATTATAACACGTTAAATGTGGAAACAAAGAACTGCTGATGCTGGTTTATACCAAAGAAAGGCGCCAAGTACTGGAGTAACTCAACAGGTCAGGAAGCATCTCTGGAGAGAAGGAATGGGTGACGTTTCAGGTCTGAAGAAGGGTCTCGACCCAAAACGTCACCCGTTCCTTCTCTCCAAAGATGCTGCCTGTCCCGCTGAAAGGCCTGTCCCACTGTACGAGTTTACCCAAGAGCTCTACCGAGTTTTAAAAAAAATCGAACTCGTGGTAAGTACGTAGAATGTACGTAGCGGGTACGTCGGAGCTCGGGACGTCTCTAAGCAGCTCGTAACGCTAACGGCAGGTACTTGGCAAACGCGGTAAACTCGTGAAGATTTTTCAACGTGTTGAAAAATGTCCACGAGAGCCCTGACCGAGTACCTACGAGCGGCCATAATTACCATAATTTTCCGAGTTCGAATCAGAGGAAACTCGGGAGAACTCTTGAATTACCTCGTACAGTGGGACAGGCCCTTGAGTTACTCCAGCACATTGGGTCTTGTGAAAAAGTTCAACCGTTTTATCAAAGTAACGGCATCTCTGGGGACTCAATCACCAGGACTTGTTTTGTTAATTGCGCTATTAAAATACTTTACTGTAATTGTAATTATTAATGCAATATTGTTACACCAGTATTTAATTGTGGGAAATGACAGGCATTATGGAAGCTGATGGATATGGTGAAAAACGACAAAATATAACATATAACATATAACAATTACAGCACAGAAACAGGCCCTCTCGGCCCTTCCAGTCCGTGCCGACCATTTATTTTCCCCTAGTCCCATCTACCTGCACTCAGACCATACCCCTCCATTCCCTTCCCGTCCATATACCTATCCACTTTACTTTTAAATGTTAAAATCAATCCTGCCTCCACCACTTCTGCTGGAAGATCATTCCACACAGCCACCACTCTCTGAGGAAAGTAGTTCCCCCTCATGTTACCCCTAAACTTCTGTCCCTTAATTCTCATGTCATGCCCGCTTGTTTGAATCTTCCCTACCCTCACTGGGAAAAGCTTATCCACGTCAACTCTGTCTATCCCTTTCATCATTTTAAAGACCTCAATCAAGTCCCCCCTTAACCTTCTGCGCTCCAAAGAATAAAGACCCAACTTGTTCAACCTTTCTCTGTAACTTAGTTGCTGGAACCCAGGCAACATTCTAGTAAATCTCCTCTGTACTCTCTATTTTGTTGACATCCGTCCTATAATTAGGCGACCAAAATTGTACACCATACTCCAGAATTGGTCTCACCAATGCCTTGTACAATTTAAACATTACTTCCCTACTCCTATATTCAACGCTCTGATTTATAAAGGCCAGCACACCAAAACCTTTCTTTACAACCCAATCTACATGTGATTCCACCTTCAGGGAACTATGCACAGTTATTCCTAGATCCCTCTGTTCCACAGCTTTCCTCAATTCCCTACCATTTATCATGTAAAATATGGCCTTGCCAATCTTGCATTGAAGTTACCATTGATACAATATTGTGAAACTTAAGTACCTGAACTTCTTAGAAGCTATTTGGTGCTTTTTATTTTTGCTACTTCCTGCCAACATAAATATATTGATGCGTAGAAAAGAACTGTAGATGCTGAAGATGGACACAAAAATCTGGAGTAACTCAACGGGACAGGCAGCATCTCTGGATAGATGGAACGGGTGACGTTTCAGGTCGAGACCCTTCCTCACACCCTGACCCGTAACGTCACCTATTCCTTTTCTAGATATATTGATTCTCAGTGCAAATCGATTCTTTGTTGCTTTGAAAACCAAGTTATATAGAAATATTACTTCCCCTGACAGAGAAAAAAAACAGTTGTAACACGATACCTCACTGACTAAAGCGGTGAAATTCCATTTCTTTTCATGCTTCCTTTAAACGCTGCAGATTTGTGAAATTATGTTTCTTTGCCCAAGGGGATATGTGAGCAGATACTGTAAAATTGCAGGATACATAATGGGCTTCAGATGATTAGCACAGGAAAAGGGAATTAGGGCTTGTATTTTCCTTTAGTTATGTTAATGACCCCGAGTCATCTATTGGGAAGCTAATGGGTGCTTTAAAGGATCAATTGAGCTACCTACACACCCATTTTCCTGGCACATTTACTTCATACAAAATGGTGCATTCTGCCTGGGTGTGCTTCAGAGAAACAAAATTGAATTTAACATGAGAAAATTATACTGTTATTCATTTTGTAGCTATTCTTTTAATATTCTTTTAATACTTTCGGAAATTGGGAGTTTCGCAGGCAAGATTGTTCGCAAGGACTATTCATTAAAAGCCCTGGTCCACAGTACGAGCTCATTCCAAGAGTTCTCCCGAGTTTGCCCTGATTCGAACTCGGACATTTACGGCAATGGTACTCGGGGCTCTCGTGGACATTTTTAAACATGTTGAAAAATCTTCATGAGTCTTCCCGTGCTTATCTGCCGTTAGCGAGTCTTCCCGGTGCTAAGAGACGTCCCCGAGCTCCGACGTACCCACTACGTTCATTCTCCGTGCTTACCACGAGTTTGATTTTTTTTAAACTCGGGAGAGCTCTTGGAATGAACTCGTACCGTGGGACAGGGCTATAAATTGTCGAGATACAAGGAACTGCAGATGCTGGAATCTTGAGCAAAAGACAAAATGCTGGAGTAACTCCAGGAACGGGTTACTGATTGTGGACGATCAGCCATGATCACAATGAATGGCGGTGTAGGCTCAAAGGGCCAAATGGCCTCCTCCTGCACCTACTGTCTATGTTTCTATTGCAAACCAGCATCTGCAGCTCCTTCCCACACAAGAGACTTGGTAAGGTCCGTCAGCTCGCAGTTCATGCTGGAAGGAATCGGGTGAGTGGATTATTGAGAGCTTAGTTTGGATTTGCTCTGATTCAACAGCTTGGGTAGCAGGACTAAGAGAAGTTTAGAAACGTACCACATGAAAGGGAGCCGGCTGTCAGTGCTCGCTGCTCTCTGTCACCATCGGAAGATAATCTCGCTGTGTGTGAGTTCCCCAGAATCTTTATCTTCATCAGTTTCCAGTATTTATCTACTTCCTATATGAAAATTGAAATAGTTATTGTCTCAATTTTTCCCACAGCAAAACAGATTTGCAAACGTTACCCTTCACTTTGATCATTATTTGTTTAGTTTAGTTTAGTTTAGTTTAGTTTAGAGATACAGCACGGAAACAGGCCGCGCCGACCAGCGATCCCCGCACACTAACACGATCCTACACACACTAGGGACAATTTACATTTATACCAAGCCAATTAACCAACAAACCTGCGTGTCTTTGGAGCGTGGGAGGAAAACGAAGATCTCGGAGAAAACCCACGCAGGTCACGGGGAGAACGTACAAACTCCGTACAGACAGCACCCTTTGTCAGGAATGAACCTGGTCTCTGGTGCTGTAATAGCCCTGTCCCACGGTACGAGATCATTCCAAAAGCTCTCCCGTGTTTTAAAAAAATCAAACTCGTGGTAAGCACGGAGAATGAACGTCGCGGGTACGTCGGAGCTCGGGGACGTCTCTTAACGCTAACGGCAGGTGCTCGGGAAGACTCGCTAACGGCAGGTAGGCACGGGAAGACTCGTGAAGATTTTTCAACGTGATGAAAAATGTCCACGAGAGCCCCGAGTACCGACGAGTGGCCATTACCGTAAATCTCCGAGTTCGAATCAGGGCAAAGTCAGGAGAGCTCTTGGAATGAACTCGTACCGTGGGACAGGGGTTCAAGGCAGCAACTGTACCGCTGCGCCACCGTGCCACTCATGTTTTTATCTTTTTATATATTTTTTAAATTATAAAACCTAGTTTAAATCTCCTACGCTCAGCTGGAAATCTTCACGTTTTCAGTCTTTACCAGTTCACTAGTCCGACAACATCATCTGTCCATCATTCCCTCTCCAGATGCTGCCTGACCCGCTGAGTTCCTCCAGCGCTTTGTCTTTTGTGATGGAGTGTAATTTTCATACATGTTTCATATCAAGATTCAAGAGTGTTTTGTTGTCGTATGTCCTGTAACTCTTATTAGCAGCAGTCAATAGAACTGATTGCTATGCTGAGAACTCCATTCTTCACACTCCATCTTTCCTCTTTGATCGATCGACTGTGCCTGCGGTCCATTCGATTGTAGTTATGTATAGTATAACTGACCTGTGTGGATGGCGTGCAAAACAAACTGTACCTCGGTACACATGACAAAAATAATGCTAAACCGAAACATCAAACTAACAATGAATTGTTGGTCCCAAATTACTCTTGAGAATAGTGGTGAATCATTGCAATCCAAATGGGAAAGATGTGTAGGAAGGAACTGCAGATGCGGGTTTATACCAAAGACAGACACAAAGTGCTGGAGTAACTCAGCGGGACAGGCAGCATCTCTGGAGAAAAAGGGAAAAGGATGTTTTCGGTCAGAGCCCTTCTTCAGACTCAACTACAAACCGCGTGGTAACTGAAGATTGTTCCAACCCGAAACGTCACCCATCCGGAGATGCTGCCTGACCCGCTGAGTTACAACAGCACTTTGCGTCTATCTCTGAGAAAAATGTTTTAGTTTAGTTTAGCTTAGTTTAGTTTAGAGATACAGCGCAGAAACAGGCCCTTCGGCCCACCGAGTCCACGTTGACCACCGGGTGGCTCCACGATGACAGCCTCGCCTACAGTTTGTCTGTCTTTTCGTCTCTTTTCCGTTATTTTTAGTGTGTTTTAGACAGTATGTGTTAATGTTCTCTGGTTTGTTTTATGTGGGGGGGTTTGCGGGAAACTTTTTTTTCAAACTCCTACCTTGCCGGAGATGCGATTGTTTTCCGGGTCGTATCTCCGGTCGCTCTGCGGCCTAACATCGTGGAGCTGGAGGCCTGGCTCGAGACTGATTTTGAGCCCCACCGCGGGGCCGTGGACTTACCATCGGAGCCTGCGTCCCTTGCCTGGGATCGACGCTGCAACCGCTCCAACCGTGTAGGCAGGAACTGCAGATGCTGCATTAAACCAAAGGTGGACACAGAATGCTGGAGTAACTCAGCGGGACAGGCAGCGTCTCTGGAGAGAAGGGATGGGTGACGTTTCAGGTCGAGACCCTTCGTCAGACAGCAATGTGTTTCCAGGTCTGGATATCGTTCCTTGTTGGAGGTGGAGTCATTTCTCATATCTGTTATCATTCCTAGCATGCAACATAAAGATTTTCACTGTACCTCCATACATGTGACAATAAGAAAGCTACCTCGAAACTTAAACCAATGGAGATACGAGAATTATTGATTATGTTTGTCAATTTCACCAATTATTTATTATATGAGTTTCCAAAACTCTGAGTCGCTTACAGTGCCTCACAGTTATTTACAAGAATATTGCACACAGCACGGTGGCGCAGCGGTAGAGTTGCTGCCTCACAGCGCCAGAGACTCCTCACCGCGGCTGCCGTCTGTACGGAGTTTGTACGTCCTCCCCGTGACCTGAGTGGGTTTTCTCCGGGAGCTCCGGTTTCCTCCCGCACTCCAAAGACCTATAGGCTTGCAGGCTGCAGATAGAGACAAAATGCTGGAGTAACTCAGCGGGACAGACAGAATCTCTGCGACTATCTTCAATGTAAACCAGCATCTGCAGTTCCTTCCTGCAGGTTTGTTGGTTAATTGTAGGTTTTGATAACATTGTAAATTGTCCCCGATGTGTGTTGGATAGCGCTAGTGATCGCTGGTTGGCACGGACCCGGCGGGCCGAAGGGCCTCTATCCACGCTGTATCTCTAAACCAAATTAAGCTAAACAAGGCAATAAAGTGGGAGCGGACGTGAAGATTGGTCTCCGCGTGTGGTCTGGATACATCGACGATGGACAGTGATAACTCCAGAGCCTTGCTTTCTCAGCTGCTCAATATGATTTCTCTGTATGCCTTTGTTCAGATGGTTTATTTTTATAAAGAATAAATAGCTGTGCATTCCAAGAGTGTTTTCCCCGGGTCCCAGCATCTCGCAGCCATTTGGCAGGGAGTTGCGCGGTGACTTTGTGGGCTTGCACAGATGTTGGCCATTGTTTTAGGGATCTCATAAAGGCAGGGCGCAGTATTTTTCACACACACTTGTGATGGATCACTAGCACATGCAGACGACTTCCAGATGATATTAATGTTGACTCCGAACGCTATATTATTCTTTCTTTATTAGATGAACCGGGCGTGAGGACAGGAGATCATCGTATTGCATTAAGTTTAGGGATTGCATTCCTCTCGACTAGTTATCATTGGGGAGCAAACCGACTGGCTTGACCAGCTGTGATAATCACTCCGAAGAAGGGTCTCGACACGAAACGTTACCCATTCTTTCTCAAGAGTCAGGAGTGGTTTATCGTCACATGTCCCAGATAGAACAATAACATTCTTACTTACAGCAGCACAACACAATGTGTAAACATCGTACACTGTAAACCATAGGATATAACCATATATAACCATATAACAATTACAGCACGGAAACAGGCCCTCTCGGCCCTTCCAGTCCGTGCCGACCATTTATTTTCCCCTAGTCCCATCTACCTGCACTCAGACCATACCCCTCCATTCCCTTCCTGTCCATATACCTATCCACTTTACTTTTAAATGTTAAAATTGATCCTGCCTCCACCACTTCTGCTGGAAGATCATTCCACACAACCACCACTCTCTGAGTAAAGAAGTTCCCCCTCATGTTACCCCTAAACTTCTGTCCTTTAATTCTCATGTCATGCCCTCTTGTTTGAATCTTCCCTACCCTCAATACATACAAGAGAAAAAAGTTCAGAGTGTTTATATATACACATACTCACGCATACACACACACACACACACACACACACACACACAATCACATACACACACAGACACACATGCACACACAAACACACACATGCACACACACACACATACACAGACACACACGCACACACACATGCACACACACATACGTATACATAAAAACAAACAACAATAATAATTATAATAGTCGATGCAGTTCTGAGCTTAATGGAGGCTGTTGCGTCTAAGAGCCTAGGCACAGAGTGCTGGAGTAAGGCAGCGGGTCAGGCAGCATCTCTGGAGAGAAGGGATGGGCGACGTTTTGGGTCGAGACCCTTCTTCAGATTTTAGCCTGACATATAGCCTGATGTTTAATATTAAATAGTGTTTAATAGCCTGATGGCTCTCCAGAGATGCTGCCTGACCCGCTGAGTTACTACAGCACGTTGTGTCTACCTTCTGCAGTTCCTTCCCGCACATGCAGTAAATCACATACATGTTCATGGCTGGTCTGTTTTCATGGTTGAATGTGGAAAGGCAGAACATGTGGAGAAGAAAAATGCTTGACTTGGATAAGATTCACTATTTTTTTTTGCCTCACCGCAGAGGAAGAGTAAGATTCAATGGCTGGACTCGCTGTAATAATTATACCCATGTACATGATTTAGTTTAGTTTTGTTTGGAGATACAGCGTCAAACTGCAGATGTCGGTTTAAACCGAAGGTAGACTCAGAATGCTGGAGTAACTCAGCGGGACAGGCAGCATCTCTGGAGAGAAGGAATGGGTGACGTTTCGGGTCGAGTTCCTTCTTCAGACTGATTAAGGATAAGGGAAACGAGAGAGTAATAGACGATGATGTAGAGAGATAAAGAACAATGAATACAAGATATGCCAAAAAAGTAATGATGATAAAGGAAGCAGGCCATTGTTAGCTGTTTGTTTAAGAAAGAACTGCAGATGAAATGCTGGAGAAACTCAGCAGGTGATGTAGCATCTATGGAGAGTAGGAATTGGCGACGTTTCAGGTCGAGACCCTTCTTCAGACTCTGTTAGCAGTTTATTGAATGAAAACGGGAGCTAGTGCGACTTGGGTGAGGGAGGAAGAGAGAGAGAGAGGAAATGCCGGGCCCACCGACTTGTTCAATCCTACCAGGGACAATTCCCAGAAGCGAATTAACCTACAAATCCGCATGGGTGTTGGAATCTGGGAGGAATGTGGGAGGAAACCGGGGCACATGGAGAAAACACACGTGGTCACAGGGCGAACATACCAACTATGAGGCAACAACTCTACTGCTGCACATCCGTGCCGCCCCTGACTTATTTAAGTAAGTAAGTAAGTAAGTAAGTTTATTGGCCAAGTATTCACATACAAGGAATTTGTCTTGGTGCTCCGCCCACAAGTAACAACATGACGTACAGTGACAGTTACGAATGACTCAGAAAGCACTAAACATTAATAATAATAAAACATTAATGATAAAACACCATTGATCAAGCATGTGAACCAACAAAATACCAGATCAACGGGAGGCTACAGATATTTGGCTGTTGAGTAGAGCAACTACTCGTGGATAAAAACTGTTTTATGTCCGGCTGTGGCAGCTTTGACAGTCCGGAGTCGCCTTCCAGAGGGAAGTGATTCAAAGAGTTTGTTTTTTTGCTTTGTATTTTCATGAGCAAAGGGCAGAAGATGGGGCAAAAATCTCCCCTTCCCATTTCCACACTGACCTTCCTGTCCAAGGCCTCCTCCATTGTCAGAGTGAGGCCAAATGCAAATTGGAGGAACAACATCTCATATTTCTCTTGGGCAGCTAAACAACCCAGTGGTATGAATTTGATTTCTCTATCTTCAAGTAACCCTTGCATCTCTTCTCTCTCCATCCCTCCCCCATGCAAGTCGTACCAGTTTTCACCTAGCCCACAGCTAACAATGGCCTATTTCCTTTATCATCATTACATTTTTGCATATCTTGCATTCATTTGTTTTAGGTAGATAAAAATGCTGGAGAAACTCAGCGGGCGAGGCAGCATCTATGGAAAGAAGGAATAGGTGACGTTTTGTGTCGAGACCCAAAACGTCACCTATTCCTTCGCTCCATAGACGCTGCCTCACCCGTTGAGTTTCTCCAGCATTTTTGTCTACCAGCGATTTTTCCAACATCTGCAGTTCTTTCTTATTCATTTGTTCTCTATCTCTCTATATCACCGTCTATATCTCTCGTTTCCCTCTCCCCTGACTCTCAGTCTGAAGAAGGATCTCTGCCCGAAATGTCACCTATTCCTTTTCTCCAGAGATGATGCCTGCCCCGATGAGTTTGTGCATATCTTGGGTTTAAACCTGCATCTGCGCCGGTTGTAACCCGTGTTTGCTAGCGAGGGATTTATCGCATGTTACTCATTTCCGAGAGTTTAGCTTTACATCAGCGAGCACGGAAGCACAGAAGGATATTTCATCAGAAATGAATTTGTAATGAGGCTGCGAGCTGATGGAAATCGAGGGAAGTGTTGAATTTTCGTTTTAACTGAACTCGGTAAAAGGAGGTCTGCTCCCTTCATTCACAACACAAGGGCAGCTCCTCGACTTCACACATTTGGTGCCATTCAGCTGGCTGATAGGAAGTGCAATGGAACAGCTTGGGCTAATTTGCAGTCTAATTTTATTCCTCGTGCTGTCCGGGGGGATAAGTACCTGGATCGCTGATGCACCCAGGGCGTGTGTGGAAGCGTGTGCGGGGAAGGGCAGGCATAGGGGAAGGCCACTGGGCCCATCCGTCTGATACTTGGCCATTCTTGGCCCCTCAATTCCCCAATGGAGCACGCCGAGGGTGGCGCGGGCCAACCACCAATTTTCCGGCACCCTTGGTTCCAGAATCTTGCCGGACCATCCATGTTGCCGGACCAACAGAGGTCGCGGACTCGACAATTCAACAACACACCGCTGACCCACTAATTCTACCTTCTCCCGTGTCTCTAAACCATCGTGGACCGGCAGAACGTTCAATAAACAACTAACGGTGAACAAAGAAGGAAACTATTAACTCTTTCTGGACGGAGGCACAAAGAGCGCGCGCCAAACCCGTTTTTTTTGTCGTCCAGATTAAAGGAGGTGCCAGATACAGGAGGTAAACCGGTGGTGGGCCTGCATTTGGCGTCAGGGGTCATGGGGGGGTTACCTGGACGCCCGCTCTACCACGAGACGTGGGGACGACACTGCCCGACTGGCCAAGTGACAAGCCAGGCACCCGGCCAACTCAACGCCGTCTTCAGCAAGCGACAGAAGCCCATGAGAGAGAGGAAAAAAAAATGGGCCACCTCATCTTTATTCAGTGATAGCGACATTATACTCAGCAGCACACGCCACTAAATAGGGTGAAACAGTGCCTCAAGGTACAATGACTTGGCACGAGGCACATGAGCACCAGCGACAAGTCAAGTTCGTTCCTCTATAATCCACATTAGACGCTGCCAGCTTCCAGACGGCAGAAGCCAATGGCAACATTTGGGTCGGCGTGATGGTTTCAAGTTTTCCTGGTTGTCTGCCTCTCCCCTCCTCCACCCAGCTCCGCCACACACAACATAGCGGATGTGTGAAGCAGTAATTAGTCCTCACCATCTGATCCACGGGCTGCTTCAAGAAGGTGCTGTGTTACTGTGGCGGGAAGGCTTGGTTTGGATGCAAAGTGCATCTGATCTACATTGCAAACAGGAGATCTGTGCAAGACGTCGATGGCACTCATTAAACCTGACTTTTTTTTTCGTTTAGTTCAGAGATACAGCGTGGAAACAGGCCCTTCGGCCCTTCCGAGCTCGCGCCGACCAGCGATCCCCTAACACTATCCTACACACACACTAGGGACAATTTACATTTATACCAAGGCCGATTAACCTACAAAACCTGTATGTACGTCTCTGGAGTGTGGGAGGAAACCGAAGATCTCGGAGAAAAACCACACGGGTCACGGGGAAAATGTACAAACTTCGTACAGACAAGCACCCTTAGTCGGGATCGAACCTGGGTCTCTCCCGCTGTAAGGCAGCACCTCTACCGCTGCACCACCATGCTGCCTTCTTTCCTCTTTTGTTTGATTGCCATGAAAATAAAGTGAAACCGGCTTCATGTCCAAAACCAAACTCCACCAAGGAGATTTGCCCGAACACAGACACAAAAAACTGGAGTAACTCAGCGGGTCAGGCAGCATCTCTGGAGAGGAGGAATGGGTGGCGTCTTGGCATGTAATGTTATATGGCTATATGATGGTATATGGACACACTGATCTGTTTTGTCGTCAATGCCTACTATGTTCTGTTGTGCTGAAGCAGAGAGAATTTCATTGTCCTGTCAGGGACACATGACAATAAACTCTTTTGACTTTGACTTTTGACTTCTCGTTTTCACACCTTAACCTTCCATATCTCTGTGTCTCCCTCTCTCCTGACTCTCAGTCTGAAGAAGGTTCACAACCTGAAATGTCACCAATTCCTTCTATCCAGAGAAGCTGCCTGTCCCGCTGAGTTACTCCAGCATTTTGTGTCTAAAATAGGTGACGTTTCGGGACAAGACCCTTCTTCAGACTCGGGGGAACGTGAAATGAGAGATATAGACGGTGCTGTCGAGAGATATGGAACAAATGAATGAAGGATATGCAAAAAAGTAACGATGATCAAGGAAAGGTGGAGCCCACAATGGTCGATTGTTGCCCATGGGCTAGGTGATAACGAGTTATACAGACAGTGAAACTCAACAGGACGAGAGTGGAACCAGTACGACAACTAGGGTGGGGAAGGATTGGTGAGAGAGTGGATGCAAGGGTTACTTGAAGTTAGAGAAGTCAATGTTCACACCGCTGGGGTATAAGCTGCCCAAGCGAAATATGAGGTGCTGTTCCTCCAATTTGAGCTGGCCCTCACTCTGACAATGGAGGAGGCCCAGGACAGAAAGGTCAGTGTGGGAATGGGAGGGGGAGTTGCATTGTTTGGCAACCGGGAGATCAGGTAGGTCCAGGCGGACTGAGCCGAGGCGTTCAGTGAAGCGATCGCATCCTGCAGTTGCGGAAGGGTTTCAATGGGGTTTTTTATGCACTAAAACAAAAGAAAACAGTTCTGTTTATTGTCACGTGTACCCGGGTATTGTGAAAAACTTTTGTTGCGTATTATCCAGAGCGAAAAAAAGGATTCTTGCAAGTTATTTGAAGATATTTTGTGTTATCATGATTGCCAATCTCTCATTAACAGCAGATGAACCAAACGGGATTATCATCAGTGTATGGAATTTGGTATTAGTGTTGAAAATGATTCGTATGGCCACAAAAGATGTTTTCATGCAAATACATGTGCATTTATCTGGAGGTTTTGATGTAGGCTTATTATTGTCACATGTACCGAGGTACAGGGAAAAGCTTTGGTATTTGAATGCTACCCAGTCAGATCTATACAGCTGCTCCATGACCTAGGATGGGGTTACGTTCTGATAAACCCATCGTAAATCGAAAATATGGTAAGTCGAGAACGCATTTAATACAATGTGATCGCGTGACCGGAGGTGAACTGCGGCTCGCTGCCGTGTCCAGCGTTTCCACCATCGTGAAGACGAAATATCGCAAGTCGAAGCATCGTAAATCGGGCGAGCATCTGTACGTTAATACAATCAAGTCAAACTCAAGTACAATAGGTAGAGCAAAGGGGAAGCTGCAGAATGCGGACTGTGCTGTAGGTCTCAGCATTGTGGTGCATCAGTTCCAGAGACTAAATCCAATGGACCGCATTGGGGTGGAGGTGAATCGGACAGTACCCTAGCTTATGGAAGGACCGCTCACAAGCCTGATATGATACGATACGATACAATATGATAAAACTCCGGAGGGGAATTGGTCTGCCGACACTCCCAACACACGAGGTACACATAAATCTTGAAATTAAAAGTGAAAACGAAAAGAAAAAAGTTGGCTGACTGCCATGTGCACGGTGTCTTCAGCGAAACAAATGAACAAACAAACGAACGAACAAACGCAGAGTTATCCCCTGGGCAGAGGGGAAGAATTTATTCCTGAGTCTGGTGGTGTGCAATCTCAAGTTTCTCTCATACAAACTCTGGCAACAAAGGTTTAGACAGAAATGGGCCAAAGAAATGTTTGAAAGGACATTGGCCAAACGCGGGCAAGTGGGACAAGTGTGGATGGAGCACCTCGATCGGCGTGGGCAAGTTGGGCCGAAGGGCGAACGTGCAAACTCCACGCAGACTGTAACAGGGATCAGGATCGAACCGGGGTCTCTGGCGCCGCCCTTTGGTTCTGTTCACCTTCGTCATATTGAAGACACCGCATTTTATTTTGTTTCCAAATTCTATTATCGTTTTTGAATAAAAAACGCATCCAAGGTAGTCTAGAAAGTGCCAGACCACTCACTGAGCTTGTCAGAATTGGACACTCAAAATTAATCATTCACTTGCCCACTGTTTGCCGTTTGAGATTGTGCAGACAATCCAAGAACAGCTTAAAGCTTTCAACAAACAGGAAACAAATCGCATCAGGGTCTGAATTTAAAACACCAAAGACAGGGAGACATTTAAGAAACAGAACAGAATTCCCTCCCTGCAATTTTCACACCTTATCCCAGAGTTTTGATGCAATTAGGTGATGGTCCATGTGCATGCGTGTGGTACAGTATTTGTCCAACACAAAGACTTGACTCGAAAGAGCAAAAGATGTGCCATCAGGAGTGAGTTCATGAGATGCAGTTTAAATAGGATGTAGATATCGTGCAAAATTGAAACTACAAAGAAATGTCAAATTGCATTAAATTCATTGCATTGACTGCATTTAAGTCGCGACCTCATTTCACTCGGTAGCTCGGTGACTTTATCCAGTGAATGAGGAGAGTTGTAGAGCGATACATCGTGGACAAACGCCCTACAGCCCAACTTACCTAAGATTGATTGGCTCCAGGGAGTGCCAACGGGTTGCGTTGAGGGACCAGGCCTCCCATGGGGCCTATGGGTGAGTGGTGGATTATTGCGTTGGGTGAATGTGTGAGTGGTGGAATATTGCATTGGGGGAACGGGTGAGTGGTGGATTATTGCATTGGGGGAACGGGTGAGTGGTGGGATATTGCATTGGGGGAACGGGTGAGTGGTGGATTATTGCATTGGGAGAACGGGTGAGTGGTGGATTATTGCATTGGGGGAACGGGTGAGTGGTGGAATATTGCATTGGGGGAACGGGTGAGTGGTGGATTATTGCATTGGGAGAACGGGTGAGTGGTGGAAATGGGTTATGTTGGGGGAAAGGGTGAGTGGTGGTTTATTACAATGGGGAATCGGGTGAGTGGTGGAATATTGCGTTGGGGGACGGGGCCCAACGGGTCCCACTTGGTCTAGTATCCTCTAAATTTATCGTATCAATGTACCTGTCTCAATTTTTCTTAAACATTGCGATGGTACCAGCCTCAACTACCTCCTCCAGCAACTTGGTCCATACACCCACCGCCCTTTGTGTAAAAAGGTCACCACTTAGGTTCCTATTAAACCTTTCCCCCTCCCTCACCTTAAACCTATGTCCTTTGCTTCTCGATTTCCCTACGCTGGACAAGAGACTCTGTGCATTTACCTGATCTATTACACTCATGATTTTGTACATCTCAATTAGACCACCGCTCATCCTGCTGCTAATCTCCTGAGTGGTTAAATAAACTTGGATTTTTTTCTCTCTGCAGCGTCAGAGGTTGAGAGGAGAACTGGTAGAAGTACAGAACCTTTCAAGAGAGAGTTAAATACAGCTCTCATGACTAACGGAATCAAGGGACATGGGGCGAAAGCAGGAACGGGGTCATGATTTTGGATGATCAGCCATGATCATAATGAATGGCGGTGCTGGCTCGAATGGCCGAATGGCCTACTCTATGTTTCTATGAAAATTATGAGAAGCATAGATGGACATAGACAATCAGAATAAGTCTTCCCCAGGGTGGAAGTGTTGAAGACTGGAGATGAAGATGAATAATTGGAAAGGGATGAGCAAACCAGAGAGACATGGAGCAAAACATCATGGGGCGGCACGGTGGCGCAGCGGTAGAGTTGCTGCCTCGCAGCACCAGAGACCCCGGTTCGATCCTGACCACGGGTGCTGTATGTGCGGAGTTTCAACGTTCTCCCTGTGACCGCGTGGGTTTTCTCCAGGTGCTCCGGTTTCCTCCCATATCCCAAAGACGTACAGGTTTGTCGGTTAATTGGCTTTTGTAAATGGACCCGAGTGTGTCGGATAGAACTAGTGCACGGGTGATTGCTGGTCGGCGCATAATATCATAAGGTCATCAGTAATAAGAGTAGAATTAGGCCATTCGGCCCATCAAGTCTACTCCGCCATTTAATCATGGCTGATCTATCTCTCCCTCCTAACCCAAATCTCCTGCCTTCTCCCCGTATATCTGACACAATCGGTGACAAACAAGATTAACTAAGATGTCGAAACAAGGAACTGCTGATGCTCATTAATACACAAAGGCACACAAACTGCTGGGGTAACTCAGCAGGACAGGCAGCGTCTCTGGAGAAAATAGATAGGTGACGTTTGGGATCGAGACCCTTCTTCAGACTGAGAGCCAGTGGAGAGGGGACTAAGTGATAGGAGCAGATACCTAGAACAAGTTAACTGTCGTGCTACCGAGTTTCACAGTCAATACTAGTTGTTATCACCTTCCCCGCACCCAACAATAGACCATTGTGTGCTCCATCTTTCCTTTGATCTGTCTTTTTGCAGTTCTTTCACTAATTTGTTGTATGTACTTTTGCATATCTCTCGTCTCCCTCTTCCCCTGACCCAGAGTCTGAGGAAGGGTCTCGACCCGAAACGTCACCTATTCCTTCTCTCCAGAGTTGCTGCCTGACCCACTGAGTTACTCCAACTTTTTGTGTCTATCTTAACACTAAATAACTGTTGACAAAGCTTAGAAGCACAAACGCGTCACTGTGAGGTGGAGTCCGAAGAAGGGTCTCGACCCGAAACGTCACCCATCCTTTTTCCCCAGAGAGGCTGCCTGATCCGCTGAGTTGCTCCAGCACTTTGTGTCTGTCTGCAGTTCCTTGTTTCCTCAAATGATTGCAAGTGTGACAGAGGATGAGGGGGGTACATTTCATAAAAGTGCTGTAGTGTAATTGATTACACATCTGTTAAACTGCAGGTGGTTTTGGCTTTGTTTTCATGGGGCGTTCGATAATGGATGATCTAATCTGGGTCCCTGCATTGTTCACTTCATTACACAGGTGACAGAGATGAAGTGATGGGGTCTGCCAACTTGAGAAAAATGAGTCAGGCAGCATCTCTGGAGAAAAGGAATAGGCGACATTTCGGGTCGAGACCATCCTTCAGATGCCGGTTAATACATGAAAGGACACAAAGTGCTGGAGTAACTCAACAGGTCAGGCAGCATCACTGGATGCTTGGGCAGCTTACACCCCAGCGGTATGAATATTGATTTCTCTAACTTCAAGTAGGCCCTGCATTCCCTCTCTCTCCATCCCTCCCCCACCAAAGTCATACTAACTTCAAAGTCAGCTTGTTGAGTCTCATTGTCTGTAACTCGTTTTCACCTAGCCCTCAGCTAACAATGGCCTGTTTCCTTTATCATCGTTAACTTTTGTTCCATATTTTTCATTCATTTGTTCTATGTCCCTCTCCTTCACCGTTTCCCTCTCCTCTGTCTCTCAGTCTGAAGAAGGGTCTCGACCCGAAACCTCACCTATTCCATTTCTCCAGAGATGCTGACCGACCCGCTAGGTTTTGTGGCTATCTCTGGAGAACATGGAGAGGTGACGTTTTGGGTCGGGATCCTTCTTCAGGCTGGAGCCGGGGGAGGAGATGAAGTGATGACTTGACAAAGGCAGCAAGAAGAAGGGTCCCAACCCAAAATGTCATCTTAGTTTAGTTCAGTTTAATTGATTGTTACGCGTACCGAGGTACAGTGAAAAACTCTGCCACATGCTGTCCAGTCGATGGCAATACTAAATGCATAAAGTCTGAAGAAGGATTCTGACCCAAAACATCACCTTTTCTCCAGAGACGCTGCCTGACCCGCTGAGCTACTCCAGCTTTTTGTGTCCATCTTCGGTTTAAATTGTAATCGAGCTGTCCACAGTGTACTGACGCAGGATAAAGAGAATAATATGTGACCAGTTCAGTCTCACTGTCATTCTGCTCAGTTTCACTGTTCGTATCCCCTGCTCAAAGGGCCGAATGGCCTACTCCTACACCTATTGTCTATTATCACCTTTTCCACAACCAACAATGGACCATTGTGGGCTCCACCTGCCCTTGATCATCGTCGCTGGCTTTGATTTGTCCTTTTGCATCTTTCATTCATCTGTTTGTTGCCCCTGTCCACACCAAAAGTTTCCCTCTCCCCTGACGCTCAGTCTGAAGAAGGGCCTCGACCCGAAAAGTCACCCATTCCCTTTTTTCTCCAGAGATGCTGCCTGTCCCTCCAGCATTTTTGCCTCATGTCTTTGGTGTTAAACCAGCACCTGCAGTTTCCTCCCCACACATGTCCTGTACATATTGCGGTTTGACGTGAAGGCTCTGAGCCACGGTAAAAGACATGGCGTTCTGAGCCAGCTGACAGATAGTGCTGGTATCTTACAGCTGTGCGTACATCTAGGAACATAATGGGGGAGTGGAACTGCTGCATATTTCATCGTTGATGCATCAAACCAGCGATGAGAAATGGGGGGTTGCTTTGTAAACTTGGCCAAGTGTTTTAACACATCGTACTCGTGAGCACAACAGATGAACTGGGCAAGATTTCCGAGCGTGTCGAGCCCGTCTCTCTATCCGTCCTCAGTAACAGATGTTTGGGCTCTGTGCAAAGATAATGGTGTTGCTGGAAGGTTGGTCTGACCTGCGTGGATAATACTGAACGGTGCTAAAGAAGTTACAAATGATCATGACACTTCTTGTTTCACTCAGAGAATGCTCAGCCACGCTTCCTCTAAAGCACATAATTACTCCGAGGCAACTGCAGCCCATACATTTTCCCCGCTAATAGCTCAGAAGCCATTTTGCCGTAATTTATGGAGACAAGGTTCAAAGTTTTAATAATATTTGGATAATATCTTTGCCTTGATGTCTTTGTACTTTGATGAATAGAATGTAAGTGGGCGCATTTCGATGCAGAGCATGACAATGTAAGTGTTAACAACTGAATACTTTACTCAACCTTTATGGAATGCTTACAAAACAGTTTGCTCATAAATTATAGATATCGCCATGAAGAATAATAAACAGCATTGGAGAGCTCGCAGACTGCGTGTTCACACAACCCATAAGCAACTGTCCACTTAGCGGACCCATGTTTTTCAGACGAATGGATATCGAGGAATGGAATTATGGTTTAAGGGAAGCTCTTCGCAGTTAGTGTTCATGTCAATTTGTGAAGAAGGAATTAGTGAGAAGGAAGCACAGATTTAAACTCAGTACTGTTGATGTGTAGGAAGGAACTGCAGATGCTGGTTTAAACCGAAGATTCTCTGCAGGAAGGAACTGCAGATGCTGGTTTAAACCGAAGATGCGGAGGTCCAGGACAAGGGGTCACAGCTCAAGGATAAGGGGGGAATTAATGAAAGGGATAGACAGAGTTGACGTGGATAAGCTTTTCCCATTGAGGGTAGGGAAGATTCAAACAAGAGGTCATGACATGAGAATTAAAGGACAGAAGTTTAGGGGTAACATGAGGGGAACTTCTTTACTCAGAGAGTGGCGGCTGTGTGGAATGATCTTCCTGCAGAAGTGGTGGAGGCAGGATCGATTTTAACATTTAAAAATAAAGTGGATAGGTATATGGACGGGAAGGGAATGGAGGGGTATGGTCTGAGTGCAGGGAGATGGGACTAGGGGAAAATAAATGGTCGGCACGGACCGGAAGGGCCGAGAAGGGCCTGTTTCCGTGCTGTAATTGTTATATGGTTATATGGTTATTCTCTGCAGGAAGGAACTGCAGATGCTGGTTTTAAACCGAAGATTCTCTGACAAAGGAGGAGGCCCAGGCCAGAAAGTCCTGAAGAAGGGTCTCGACCTGAAACGTCACCGGTTCCTCCTCTCCAAAGGAACTGCAGATGTTGGTTGAAACCGAAGATAGACACAAAAAAGCTGGAGTAACTCAGCAGGTCAGGCAGCGGCTCTGGAGAGAAGGAATGGGTGACGTTTCGGGTCGAGACCCTTCTTCAGACCGAGAGTCAGGGGAGAGGGAAACGAGAGATATAGACGGTGATGTAGAGAGACAGAGAACAAATGAATGAAAGATGTGCAAAAAAGTAACGATGATAAAGGAAACAGGCATTTGTTAGCTGTGGGCCAGATGAAAATGAGATACAGACCATGAGACTGATGTGTTTGTTTCAATTCCAACGCCAACATCTTACAGATTATAAGATCTTTGCAAACTGAGTATAATATTATCCTAAAGAGAGGCACAAATTGCTGGAGTAGCTCAGCGGGACAGGCAGCATCACTGGAGGAAAAGGAATAGGTGACGTTTCGGAACAAGAGCCAAGTCAATCGATATTTTCGAATGCAGAAATAGACAAATTCATGATTGGAAGGGGTGTGAAGGGTGATGGTGAGAAGGCAGGAAATAGAAACATAGAAACATAGGAAATAGGTGCAGGAGTAGGCCATTCGGCCCTTCAAGCCTGCACTGCCATTCAATATGATCATGGCTGATTGAATCCTGTACCTGCCTTCTCTCCATACCCCCTGATCCCTTTAGCCACAAGGGCCACATCTAACTCCCTCTTAAATATAGCCAATGAACTGGCCTCAACTACCTTCTGTGGCAGAGAATTCCACAGATTCACCACTCTCTGTGTAAAAAATGATTTTCGCATCGCAGTCCTAAAAGACTTTCCTCTTATCCTTAAACTGTGACCCCTTGTTCTGGAGTTCCCCAACATTGGGAACATTCTTCCTGCATCTAGCCTGTCCAACCCCGTAAGAATTTTGTAAGTCTCTATAAGATCCCCCCTCAATCTTCTAAATTCCAGCGAGTACAAGCCGAGTCTATCCAGTCTTTCTTCATATGGAAGCCCTGCCATCCCAGGAATCAGTCTGGTGAACCTTCTCTGTACTCCCTCTATGGCAAGAATGCCTTTCCTCAGATTAGGAGATTAGGAGAAATGGGATTAGGAGGCAGAGATCAGGCATGATAGAATGGCGGAATGGACTCGATGGGCCGAATGGTCTCATTTCATTCCTGTAACTTGTCCACTTGTCAACTTGTCACCCTTCTTCTGACTCTCAGACTTTCACTCTCTCGACCCGAAACGTCCCCCAATTCCTTCCCTCCAGAGATGCTGCCTGTCCCGCAGAGTTACTCCAGCATTTTGTGTCTATCGTCGGTGTAAACCAGGATCTGCAGTTCCTTCCCATACATAATATTATCCTAAAAATCTGCTTCCTGCCAAATGAAACTCCCTGACTGAATTGGATTGAGAAACTGGATGTGATAACATTGAAATCTGTTCGCGATTGCCTCCATTAACTATTGCTGTTACAACCAAGATTTAGAAATGGCAAAAACGAGACATGTATCATAACCAGTGAAGAGTCAAATCAGGAGAGACAAGAGTGGTTTATTGTCATAAGGAGCTGCAGATGCCAGATTACACTGGAGATAGAAACAAAATGCTGGAGTAACTCAGTGGGACAGGCAGCATCTGTGGAGAGAAGGAATGGGTGACGTTTCGGGTCGAGACCCTTCTTCAGTCTGAGAGTCTGAAGAAGGGTCTCGACCCACAAAGCAGAATATGTATACATAGATTCAAACATCAGGGAAACAGGCCCTTCGGCAAGGCCAGTATAACAAGTCTGAAGAAGGGTCTCAACCCGAAACGTCACCCATTTCTTCTCTCCAGAGATGCTGCCTGACCCGCTGAGTTAGTCCAGACCCTTCTTCGGAAAGACAATGTACAATTTCAATCGGGCCGTCCACAGTGTGCAGATGCATGATAATGGGAATAATGTGAATAACGTGATTAGTGCAAGGAAAAGTCCAAGAAAAATCTGATCAAAGATAGTCTGAGGGTCCCCAATGAGGTACTGTAGAGAGTAGCTCAGGACTGTTTGAGGAAGGACATTCTTGCTATTCAGGGAGTGCAGCGTAGGTTTACAAGGTTAATTCCCGGGATGGCGGGGCCGTCATATGCTGAGAGAATGGAGCAGCTGGGCTTGTACACTCTGGAGTTTAGAAGGATGAGAGGCTATCTCAATGAAACATATAAGATTGTTAAGGGCTTGGACACGCTAGAGACAGGAAACATGTTCCCAATGTTGGGGGAGTCCAGAACCAGTGGCCACAGTTTAAGAATAAGGAGTAAGCCATTTAGAACGGAGACGAGGAAACACTTTTTCTCCCAGAGAGTGGTGAGTCTGTGGAATTCTCTGCCTCAGAGGGCGGTGGAGGCAGGTTCTCTGGATGCTTTCAAGAGAGAGCTAGATAGGGCTCTTAAAGATAGTGGAGTCAGGGGATATGGGGAGAAGGCAGGAACGGGGTACTGATTGGGGACGATCAGCCATGATCACACTGAATGACGGTGCTGGCTCGAAGGGCCAAATGGCCTACTCCTGCTCCTATTGTCTATTGTCTATTGTCTATTGACTGCTCTCTGGTTGTTGGTGGGATGGTTCAGTTGCCTGATAACAGCTGAAGAGTTTTGAAGAGTTTCAAAGGGATTTCTTATTTTCTGCACCAGTGTGTGTATGGACGGATGGCGTGTAGGAAGGAACTACTGGCCTTCAGGGATGATCAGGGACCAGGTTCAGCGGCATCGCTGTTTAGTTCCGCAGTGGTCGAGGCAAGCCTGCAAAAACCCTGACTCCGCACCGACCTGCGATCCCCGCACACTAACACTATCCTACACACACTAGGGACATTTTTTACATTTACCAAGCCAGTTAACCTACAACCCTGCACGTCTTTGGAGTGTGGGAGGAAACCGAAGATCTCGGAGAAAAACCCATGCAAGTCACGGGGAGAACGCATAGACTCCGTACAAACAGCACCCGTAGTCAGGATCGAACCCGGGTCTCTGGCGCTGTGCCACCGTGCCACCCGTATTGCAATTATTGAATCTTTTCAGAATTATAAAACCTAGTTTAAATCTCCTCTCGTCTTCCAAGCTCAGCTGGAAATTTCACGTTTTCGGTCTTTGATCACCAGTTCACGAGTCCTACAAAATCTGTGTACAAACTCCGTACAGACAGCACCCGTAGTCGGGATCGAACCCAGGTCTTTGGCGCTGTGAGGCAGCAGCTCTACCGCTGCGCCACCGTGCAGCGTTAATGTGCTATTAGCTATGAGCCAGGGAAAAACTCAGACTGAAGAAGGGTCACCCATTCCTTCTCTCCAGAGATGCCGCCCGTCCCGCTGAGTTACTCCAGCTTTTTGTGACCGTTTTCAAAAAATCATTGAAACTTCCCATCAGAGAAAAGAAATGACAAGCAATCTTGGCAATCAGCCTTAATGATCGGGCTACAGGAGCCACTCAGGAGGGGCGTTGTTAAAGAAAAATGAACCATCCCGAAGGCAGCGAACTTTCAAAACTACTTTACCAAGATTACATTGCAATTACAAAGCGTTGTAAATATCAGGTATTGAAAGCCCAAAAAACAAGCGGTTTGGCCGAACATGTCTACCCTAATGTTGACGCTTCTCAATAGCTCGCAAAAGTTTTCAATCCTCCCTCATTCTTTCCACCTTATCGGTTCCCCTTCATCTATGATCCGGGATCCACCTCACCTAATCCCGGTGACAAGGAATTCAGCATTCCAGCTGAATGCAGGAATTCAGGACAAAGAGGTTCCTGCTAGATGCATGCATGCAATGTATACCTATTATCCAGGTCCTCATATTACCCGCAGGAGGCGATGTCTGAGTCATAGAGCCATGCAAAGTGAAAACAGGCCCTTCGGCCCGACTTGCCCACGCTGACCGACACGTCCCATCCAACCTGCCCGCGCTTGGCCCATAATCCTCTAAACCCATATATCCTTAATATCTTCTCCATCGTAATCTCTAAGCCCTCTAATAAGTCATCTCTGAAATGTTTTTAAGAAGGAACTGCAGATGCTGGAAAATCGAAGGTAGACAAAATTGCTGGAGAAACTCAGCAGGTGAGGCAGCATCTATGGAGCGAAGGAAATGGGCAACGTTTCTCCCCATATCCCCTGACTCCGCTTTAAGAGCTCTATCTAACTCTCTCTTGAAAGCCTTCAGAGAATTGGCCTCCACCGCCCTCTGAGGCGGAGAATTCCACAGATTCACAACTCTGCGTGAAAATGTTTTTCCTCATCTCCGTTCTAAATGGCTTACCCCTTATTCTTAAACTGTGGCCCCTGGTTCTGGACTCTCCCAACATCGGGAACATGTTTCTTGCCTCTAGCGTGTCCAAACCCTTAATAATCTTATATGTTTCAATAAGATCCGCTCTCATCCTTCTAAACTCCAGAGTGTACAAGCCCAGCCGCTCCATTCTATCAACATATGACAATCCCGTCATCCGGGGAATTAACTTCATGTACCAATGTTGCACTCCCTCAATAGCAAGAATGTCCTTCCTCAAATTTGGAGACCAAATCTGCACACAATACTCCAGGTGTGGTTCTGTTTAATATTATGTTAAAGGCAGTATAAAAGGCATTTGTTAAAGGCAGTTAAACTTGTTAACTTGTTGGGGTGGAAGATTGCAACCTTCACGTGGTCCGCCCTGTTTCGACTAATGCAATCAACTCGACGTGCACAAACGGAAGATCAAATAGAACAAGTTGTCCAACAACTTTAGGCCGTGCACGCCACACGGAAGAAGAAGACATTTTAGATTAGATTCTTTATTTGTTGAAAGGTCTGAATGAAATTTTGTTCCCCTGCAGTCATACACATAATTTTTTTAATGACAGAACGCACAATAAACACAAATTTAACATCCACCACAGTGAGTTCACCAAACACCTCCTCACTATGATGGAAGGCAAAGTCTTAAAGTCTCTGTCTCTTCCCTCTTTGTTTCCCTCTGTGCCGAGGCGATCCAGGCTTCAGATGTCGTGACCCCACCGGGTGACGGTAAGTGAGTCAGTCCCGCAGTTCAACCGAGCTCCGCGAACGGGCCGGTTCAACTCCGCGGCCCGGGGTGGTCGAAGCTGCCGCCCTCCAGACCAGCGGATGCAGCTGTTGTTGCGGGAGCTCGTAAAAACAGGTCACCAACCTGGGACCTGCGAGCTCCCAATGATGTCGTCCACTGGGCCTGCGGCCAATTCCACCTTCCAAATTAACTTGTTAAACTTGTTAACTTGCTAACTTTTTAAAGGCAGTTAGTTATAAAAGCAGTGATGTTAAAGGCAGTATAAAAATTGGAGGAACAGCACCCCACATTTCACCGGGGCAGCTTACAACCCAACTGCACGAATATTGCTTTCTCTAACTTCAAGTAACCCTTGCTTTCCCTCTCTCTCTGCCCCTCACCCCACCCTCTGCCCCTCACCCCACCCTAGTTCTCCGACCAGTTTCACTCTCCTCCTGATTAAATATTACTGATCATACACCTCGTTGTCACCTTCCCCTCAGACAACAATGAACCATTCGAGGGTACACAAAAGGCTGGAGAAACTCAGCGGGTGCAGCAGCATCTAACGAGCGAAGGAGATAGGCGACGTTTCGGGTCGAGACCCTTCTTCAGACTTTCTACATTTCCTTGAACATCGTCCCCTTTGATCTGTGTTTTCACACCTTACCCTCCCTTATCTCTGTGCCTCCCTCTCCCCTGACACTCAGTCTGAAGAAGGACCTTATTAAATGAAAATGAACGGAGACGAGGAAACACTTTTTCACACAGAGAGTTGTGAGTCTGTGGAATTCTCTGCCTCAGAGGGCGGTGGAGGGCGGTTCTCGGGATGCTTTCAAGAGAGAGCTAGATAGGGGTCTTAAAGATAGCGGTCAGGGGATATGGGGAGAAGGCAGGAACGGGGTACTGATTGGGGATGATCAGCCATGATCACAGTGAATGGCGGTGCTGGCTCGAAGGGCCGAATGGCCTACTCCTGCACCTATTGTCTATTGTCTATTGTCTATAAGATGGCCACAAAATGCTGGAGTAACTCAGCGGGATTGGCAGCATCTCTGGAGAGCGGGAATGGGTGACGTTTCGGCTCTTCATTAACACGTTTCATTTTTATAAAGAAAAAGATGGACAAGAGGCCAGATCAATATGCAACACTCGGCCAAAATACCCAAAGCTACGTTTCAACCAAGGATGGAAACTTCGATTTCAGACGTTAAATAAATAGACAGTCCCACATTCTTCCCATTTCTAGGAGACTTGATCACAGATCTAGTGATGGACATTTGCAATTCAAAATTGCAACCAAAATTCTATTTGTTAACGTAAATGTACATTAAAACATTAGTAAGTAAATTCAGAAGATAGCCTTTCGAAGCAAAACGCTTTCATGTCATAGAGTGATACAGCGTAGAACCAGGCCCTTCGGCCCAACTTGCCCACACCGCCAACATGTCCCATCTACATTAGTCCCACCTGCCTGCGTTTGACCCATATCCCACTAAATCTGTCCTATCCCTGTACCTGTCTAAATGTTTATTAAACATTGGGATAGTACCTGCCTCAGGTACTGTATCACCCAGCCCACAATCAACAATGGACCATTGTGGGCTCCACTTCTCCTTTATCATTGGCACGCTTTTTACACATCTTTTGTTCATTTGTTCTATATCTCTCCATATCACCATCTATATCTCTCGCTTCCCTCTCCCCTGACTCTCAGTTTGAAGAAGGGTGTCCACCCGAAAAGGCGCCTATTCCTTTTCTCCAGAGATGCTGCCTGACCCACCGAGTTAATCCAGCTTTTTGTGTCTATCCTCAGTTACTGGGGAGTTGGCTGTTGGCACTACTGATTTTTGATTGCCACCAATGCAAATGAAGTGCTTATGCTGCAACCTATAAAATGAGATGCAATTGGATTTAAACGTCAAATTAAAGAAATTATAACATATTTGAAAAACAGCATGAAGTCACATTCAGCACAATGAGAATTGAATTCCTCTGCATTGCATATTTGAACATTACTGGTGTTTAAATGATTAACTGAGATTTAGATGATGAAACAAAGTCACATCAGTAATTGATTGGATGTGGAGAGGATGTTTCCACTAGTAGGAGAGCCTGGGACCGGAGGCACAGCCTCAGAATAACAGGACGTTCCTTTTGGAAGGATATGAGGAGGAATTTCTTAGTCAGAGGGTGGTGAATCTGCGGAATTATTTGTCACAGAAGGCTGTGGAGGCCAAGTCAATGGATATGTTTACAGCAGAGATAGACAGATTCTTGATTAGTACGGGTGCCAGGGGTTATGGGGAGATGGCAGGAGAATGGCGTTGAGAGGGAAAGATAGATGAGCCATGATTGAACGGCGGTGTAGACTTGATGGACCGAATGGCCTAATTCTACTCCTATCACTATTGAATGTATATGAATCAAATTGTAAGAGCTACCCGTGAGCACAGTTAGTTCAGTTTATCGACACGTGTACCGAGGTACAGTGAAAAGCTTTGTTGGGTGCTATCCAGTCAGCGGAAAGACAATACATGATTACAATCGAGCCATTTACACTGTAGCCTTTGAGATATGTTTTACCCACATCTCAGAGATATCACATCACAATCCCACTGGAAAATAACCTTAGTAATAGTCAATGTTTAAGAAAGGACTGCAGATGCTGGAAAAATCGAAGGGAGACAAAAATGCTGGAGTAACTCAGCGGGTGAGGCAGCATCTATGGAGCGAAGGAATGTTCCTTTGGCGCTGCCTCACCCACTGAGTTTCTCCAGCATTTTTGTCGACCTGCACGAATACCCAAGGTGATAAAAGAATAATAAGATATGTTTGGGAAATATTGATTTCTCTGACTTCACGTAACCCTTGCATTCCCTCGATAGGCACAAAAGGAACGTCCTTTTATTCTGAGGCCGTGGCCCCTGGTCCTAGACTCTCCCAACGGTGAAAGCAATTGTGTCAGAGAGAGAGAATTGTTCAAGTACAATAATGTTGAGGTAGACACAAAATGCCGGAGTAACTCAGTGGGACAGGCAGCATCTCTGGAGAGAAGGAATTGGTGACGTTTCGGCTCAAGGCCCTTCTGCAGACTGATCGACGTTTTGGGTCGAGATCCTTCTTCAGGCTGAATTCACAGATTCACCACCCTCTGACTAAAGTAATTCCTCCTCATCTCCTTCCTAAAGGAACGTCCTTTTATTCTGAAGCTGTGGTCACTGCTTTCCCTCTCTCGCCATCACCAATTGGTTTTACTGCCCTCCTGATTAAATATTACTGATTGTCTCCCTCGTTGTCACCTTTCCCCTCAGTTAACAATGAACCATTGTCCGACATCTCCATATCAGCATCCGTTTTGATCTGTCATTTTCACACCTTATCCTTCCTTATCTCTAGACTCCCTCTCCCCTGACTCTCGGTCTGAAGAAGGGTCTTGACCCGAAACGTCACCTATTCCTTCTCTCCAGAGATGCTGCCTGTCCCGCTGAGTTACTCCAGCATTTTGTGTCTATCCGCAGTGTAAACCAGCACCTGCAGTTCCTTCTCACACAATGGGAGGTTAAAATTGTGTGTGTGTTTACCTGGTGCAAGGCCTATTAACGGAAATGGGCACACTAAGTGAATTAAAGAATGGGTAACTGATGTTACTAACACAGAACATGATAATTTAATCATTTAATCGAGGCAGAAAGCTATTTATGAAATCATATCAATTACATAGTGAATTTTAAATGGTTAGCTAGAGAGAGAGTGTGAATAAAACAGTATTAAACACGTCAGCTGTGGAATTGCAAATGAAATATAAACACTTCTTTCATGAGTGTAATTTTGTAGTTGTTATTATTCATAAGTCACACACAAATTGTTAGCTTCATTCCCTCCGAAAGTTGTCAAGTCTGTGCAGGCTGCAATCATTTTCACATTTTACTGAGGCAGATAATAAAAGCTGGAAATGCCTGAAGTTTCTGCTGTCAGGCAGCGCCTGTGGTGAGAGAAGGAACGCCCATCTTTCAGGTCAACAGGTGGAAAGACTTGGATGTCTGAATTATTTGTTTAGTTTAGTTTGGTGATACAGCGCGGGAACAGGCCCTTCGGCCCACCGAGTCCGGGCCAACCAGCGATCCCCGCACACTAATACTATCCTGCACACACTAGGGACATTTTACATTTACGCCAAGCCAATTAACCTACAAACCTGTGCGTCTTTGGAGTGTGGGAGGAAAACAAATATCTCAGAGAAAACCCATGCAGGTCACGGAGAGAACGTATAAACTACGTACAGACAGCACCCGTAGTCGGGACCGAACCCGGGTCTCCGGCGCTGTGAGGCAGCAACTCTACCGCTGCGCCACTGTACCGCCATGGTGGGACAAGAAAATGGAACAAATTGAAAGGAATAAACTAAAAACCTCTGTTTCTGAGCAACTGGATCGGTGACTTCCTCATCTAGTAGGTGATGTAGTGGTATTCAAGGGAGAGTTAAGGGCCTGTCCCACTTGGCGATTGTTTTCTGCGACTGCCGGCGTCATTGACGTATCAGGGTCGCCGAAAGATTTTGAACATTTCAAAATCCAGCGGCGAAAAAATAAAATTTGCGACACTTGAGCAAACACCGCGCGTCAATGCGTCGTCACGCTGCGTCACGCCGCATCACGCCACGACTTTTTCAGCGACCTGATACGTCAGTCAATGCTGCCGGCAGTCGCTGAAACAATCGGCAGGTGGGACAGGCCCTTTAGATCTAGCTCTCAGGGCTAACGGAATCAAGGGATTCGGGGAGAAAGCAGGAACGGGGACCTGCATTTTGGATCATCAGCCATGATCATATTGAATGGCGGTGCTGGCTCGAAGGGCCGAATGGCCTACTCCTGCACCTATTTTCTATGTTTCTATGAAACCCATAAAGACCTGGGATTATGGAGCCAGGGCCTACAGCTTGGAATCCTAATCCTTGCATGAATACTTTCTAACTACATCTCTGGGAGTTCCTCAACGTTAAAACAAAATAGTTGGAATATAATCTTTAATTAGGTGATCGGACACTTTACCCATGACGTTTTATTGCCACTTAAGGAAAAAACCTGCGCCGCTGAATGCTCGGTTCATAAAGTTCACAGTAATATCATTAACTCACACGCTGACACGTTCATTGCAAACTATAAACTTCAGGTATTGGTACTGGCATCAAAATAGTCACCTGAGGAAAATCATATCAATTTGTTCAAAACCGTTTGCTATAAAATGATCCTGGAGGACTATTATAAATATGGAACGTGCCGCACTCTAATGACCTGTGAACAACCAACCATTACTTTACAAAACTAAATAGTTGCCATATTGAAGGATTTAAGTAAAAAAAGCTCAGCAGAAAGGCAGACTTGTAAAAGCTGGAAGGGCAGGATGAAGCCTGGCAAGTGACAGGTGGTCCAAGGAAGAGTCGCGACCTGAAACGTCACCCATTCCTTCTCTCCAAGATGATTCAAGATTCAAGATGCATTTTATTTGTCACGTGTGCCAATTGGCACAGTGAAATGAAATCACCATGCAGCCACACAGTAAAAATAAAGAACACACATAGAGTTGATAGAATTCGACATAAAACGTCCCCGCACAGCAGGATCCCCACTGTTCACCCGTGGTCGGGGCCTCCCCGAGCCCCCCGCAGTCGTCGCTCTGGGCGGCCCGATGTCCAGGCCCCCTCACCGGGGTGATGTAAGTCTGACGTCGGGGCTGGGGCATGTCCACAGTGGCCTGGCCTGGTCCAGCTTGACACCATCTTTCCTATAACATGGTGCCCAGAACTGAACACAATATCGCACACAGTGCCTGTATATATATATATATATATATATATGTGTGTGTGTGTGTGTGTGTGAAGAAGTCTGAAGAAAGCTCGAACTAAAACGTCACCCATTCCTTCTCTCCAGAGATGCTGCCTGTCCCGCTGAGTGAATCCAGCTTTTTGTGTCTGCGGTTTAAACCAGCATCTGCAGTTCCTTCCTACAGAGTATTTTGTCTGCTCCACTGCGAAATCTCCCCAAGGTATGTCTACTGTGATGAAGTTCTCCTCCTCTCTCCGACAGTCTGAAGAACTGATATTCCAGCATTTTGTGTCTATCTTCAGTGATAGGTGGATGCAAGATAAGGGGGGGGGGGGGGGGGGTTCACTGGATTTAACAAGTTTACCTTTTTTGATGAGCTTTTCCCTTGAATCCTTCAGTGCTCGCCTGGAGGAGATACAAGGAACTGCAGATGCTGGTTTACGAAAAAAAAGACACAAAGTGCTGGAGTAACTCACACAGGTTATAGAGTCATAGAATCATACAATTGGAAACAGCCCAACCTGCCCACACTGACCAACATGTCCCATCTACCTGTGTTTGGCCTGTATCCCTCTAAACCTACCCTGTCCATGTCCCTGTCTAACTGTTTCTTAAATGGTGCGACAGACCCAGCCTCAACTACCTCCTCCAACAGCTGGCTCCACACACCCACCACTGTGTGAAAAAAGTTACCCCTCAGATTACCCCTCAGATTCTTATCACATCTTTCCCCCTCACCTTAAACCTATGTCCTCTGGTTTTCGATTCCCCTACTGTTTGCGAGAGATTCTGCGCATGTAGCTGATCTATCTAAGCCTCTCATGAACTTGTACACCTCAATAAGATCGCCCCTCATCCTCCTGCACTCCAGGGATTAGAGTCCCAGCCTCCTCAACCACTGCCTATAGCTCAGACCCTCTAGTCCTGGCAACATTCTCGTAAATCTTCTCTGAACCCTTAGATAGACACAAATAGCTGGAGTAACTCGGCGGGACAGGCAGCATCTCTGGAGAGAAGGAATGGGTGACGTTTCGGGCACCCTTTCCAGCTTGACAACATCTTTCCTATAACATGGTGCCCAGAACTGGACACAATATCACAAAGTGCCCATATATATATATATATATGTGTGTGTGTGTGAAGAAAGCTCAAACTAAAACGTCACCCATTCCTTCTCTCCAGAGATGCTGCCTGTCCCGCTGAGTTGCTCCAGCTTTTTGTGTCTGGAGTTTAAACCAGCGTCTGCAGTTCCTTCCTACACACAGTATTTTGTCTGCTCCACTGCGAAATCTCCCCAAGGTATGTCTACTCTGATGAAGTTCTCCTCCTCTCTCCGACCGTCTGAAGAACTGATATTTTGTTTTTGTTTGTTGTATTTTTTACAGTGTAGTACGTTTACATATTCTGTTGTGCTGCCGCAAGTAAAGGGCCCACTTGGTCCATCAGGCGACATCATTTACGTGTCACGATGCACGACGCGTGCATTGCGTGCACTACACGCGCATGGCGCGTGGTAAGGTGGTGGCGTAAGCGGTGACGCGCATTCTCAAAATCCTCGCGCGCCAACTGCGTGACGCGTAAATGACGCCCAAGTGGGACAGGCCCTTAAGTATTTCATTGTTCTGTTCGGGACAAGGTGGTGCAGCAGTAGAGTAGACCCGGGTTCGATCCCAACTATGGGCGCTGCCTGTACAGAGTTTGTACGTTCTCCCCGTGACCTGCGTGGGTTTTCTCCGAGATCTTCGGTTTCCTCCCACACTCCAAAGACGTACAGTTTTGTCAGTTAATTGGCTTGGTATAAATGTAAAATTGTCCCTAGTGGGGGTAGGATAGTGTTAATGTGCGGGGATCGCTGGTTGGCATGGACCTGGTGGGCTGAAGGGCCTGTTTCAGCGCTGTATCTCTAAACTAGACCAAACACAACTACACTGAACTAAATATATGACAATATAACACTCTTGACTCCTGAAAATGTAATTTATGTTATGCTGGAGTTTTAGAAGGAACACAAAGTGCTGGAGTCACTCAGGGGGTCAGGCAGCATCTGTGGAGAACATGGAATCTTCTTCAGACCGATTGTTGGGGGTTGAGGGAGGGGGAGAAGACTGAAAGAAGGGAAGGGTCTCGAACCGAAACGTCACCCATTCCTTCTCTCCAGAGATGCTGCCTGTCCCGCTGAGTTACTCCAGCATTTTGTATCCATCTGGGGCAGGACAAAGACTGATGAGTAATAGGTGAATGCAGGTGAGAGGGGGGATAGGCAGTTTCAGAGGCAGATGAATGGACAAAGGCCTGGGCTGAAACCCCCCAACCCCCCCCCCCCCCCCCCCCCCAGTAATGTATCCAGCTATCACTTGCCAGGCTTTGTCCTGCCCCCCCCCCCCCCCCCCCCCCCCAAATACTTGGAGTATTGTGTGCAGTTTTGGCCCCCTAATTTGAGGAAGGACATTCTTGCTATTGAGGAAGTGCAGCGTAGGTTTACAAGGTTAATTCCCAGGATGGCGAGACTGTCATATGCTGAGAGAATGGAGCAGCTGGGCTTGTACACTCTGGAGTTTAGAAGGATGAGAGGGGATCTCATTGAAACATATAAGATTGTTAAGGGCTTGGACACACTAGAGGCATGAAACATGTTCCCGATGTTGGGGGAGTCCAGAACCAGGGGCCACAGTTTATGAATAAGGAGTAAGCCATTTAGAACGGAGACGAGGAAACACATTTTCTCACAGAGAGTGGTGAGTCTGAGGAATTCTCTGCCTCAGAGGATGGTGGAGGCAGGTTCTCTGGATGCTTTTAAGAGAAAGCTAGATAGGGCTCTTAAAAATAGCAGAGTCAGGGGATATGGGGAGAAGGCAGGAACGGGGTACCGATTGGGATGATCAGCCATGATCACATTGAATGGCGGTGCTGGCTCGAAGGGCCGAATGGCCTACTCTTGCACCTATTATTTATTGTCTATTGTCTATTGTCTTCCAGCCTTACCCCTCTCCTCCCCCCATCACGATTAGTCTGAACAGGTGTTCTGACCCAAAACGTCACGTATCCATGTTCTCCAGAGATGCTGCCTGGTCCACTGAGTTACCCCAGCACTTTGTGTCTTTATTCATCAGGTAGGATCCTGTGCAACTTCGCTGACAGTAAATTTTGATAAACTGAAAATCAGCGAGTAATTTTTTGACTGATGCTTAAAAAAAGTTGACCACATGCCACACTTATTTCTGCAAATCCGAAAGTTAAAATGTTCACAGCTGCATCTTTGGCAAAGTGGAGGTTCTGGAACCAGCCTGCGCAACATAGAAACAAAGAACTGCAGATGCCAGTTTTAGCAAACATAGACACAAAGTGCCGGAGTAACTCAGCGGGTCAGGCAGCAGCACCTCCGGAGAACATGGATCGGTGACGTTTCGGGTCGGGACCCTTCTTCAGACCTTCCATGTTGCTAAGATGTCAAAGGTGTTTCTCCAAAAACAAGGGAACTTTCAGGTACTGAGCAAAAATTAGTGGAAAGGAGAGTAGGCAGTGGAAGACTGTAGACATTAGACTTTGTACTTTAGAGGTATAGTCCAAAAACAGGCCCTTTGGCTCACCGAGTCCGTGCCGACCAGCGATCACCCCGTACACTAGCACTATCCTACGTGCTAGCCAAGGGATAATTTATAATGTTATCAAAGCCAATTAAAATCATGTGATAAGAGTAGAATTAGGCCATTCAGCCCATTAAGTCTATTCATTCATGGATGATCTATCGCTCCCTCCTAACCCCATTCTCCTGCCTTCTCCCCATAACCTCTGACACCCGCACTAATCAAGAATCTATCCATCTCTGCCTTAAATGTTTCCACTGATTTGGCCTCCACAGACTTCAGTGGCAAAGACGTCCACAGATTCACCACCAATTAACCCACAAACGTGGTCGCCTTTGGAGTGTGGGAGGAATCCGGAGCACCCGGAGAAAACCCACGCGGGTCAGAGGGAACCGTGTAAACTCCATACAGTCAAGCACCCATAGTTACTTTGAGGCAGCAACTCTACCGCTGCGTCACCATGCCAACCCCCCCACCCCCCCAACAACCCCAGATTTGGAGTGTTGAATGGTGGGGAGAAATAGGAACATGTGGTTGGGTTTTTCGAAGAGGCTGCCCTCTCTTATTGAAGGCTATTCTGAACGTGTGGAAATAAAAGAAAGAGTATGGACCAAATATAGAGATGAATAGTTGTGGAGGATGTGTGAAATGGTACTCAGTAAGAAAAAAACATTTGCATTTGTATAGTGCCAAAAACAACTTCAAGATATTCCAAAGTATTTAACAGCCATAAAGTAATCTTGAAATGTGTCGCCACTGTAAAATGGGAAAGGCAGGCACCAATGTGAATGCAACACAATCTCACACCCATGTGATAGTCTTTTTAGTGATGCTGCTTAAGGCTACATTTTCGCTGTGGTGCTAAGAATAATTTAAAAAAGACTCAAATGTTGGAGTAATTCAATGGGGCAGGCAGCATCTCTGGGGAACATGGCTAGGTCACTGGAGTTTAGAAGGATCAGGGGGATCTTATAGAAACATATAAAATTATAAAAGGACTGGACAAGCTAGATGCAGGAAAAATGGTCCCATTGTTGGGCGAGTGCAGAACCAGGGGCCGCAGTCTTAGAGTAAAGGGGAGGTCATTTAAGATTGAGGTGAGGAAAAACATTTTCACCCAGAGAGTTGTGAATTTATGGAGGGTTACACAAAAAGCTGGAGAAACTGAGCGGGTGCAGCAGCATCTAAGGAGCGAAGGAGATAGGCGACGTTTCGGGTCGAGACCCTTCTTCAGACCTCCTTAGATGCTGCTGCACCCGCTGAGTTTCTCCAGCTTTTTGTGTAACCCTCGATTCTCCAGCATCTGCAGTTCCTTCTTTAACACTGTGAATTTATGGAATTCCCTGCCACAGAGGGCAGTGGAGGCCAAGTCACTGGATGGATTTAAGAGAGCATTAGATAGAGCTCTAGGGGCTCGTGGAGTCAAGGGATGGGGAGGAGACAGGCACGGGTTATTGATCGGGGACGATCAGCCATGATCACCATGAATGGTGGTGCTGGCTCGAAGGGCCGAATGGCCTCCTCCTGCACCTATTTTCTATGTTTCTATGTGACATGTGTTCAAGATGTATTCAATTGGATGTAGTCAAGAGAGAGTTAGATATAGCTCTTATGGCCAACGGAATCAAAGGTTATATGGGGATAAAGCAGGAATGCGGTACTGATTCTGGATGATCAGCCATGATCATATTGAAAGTTTGGCTCGAAGGGCCGAATGGCCTACTCCAGCACCTACTTTCTATGTTTCTATGTCTCTAAGTGATGTTTCAGGTCCTTTCTTCAGATTGAAGACCAAAATGTTGCCTCATAGGGTCATGGACCCAAACAGCACTGAGTTTGCTCGACCCGACCGGAAACATCACCCATTCCTTCTCTCCAGAGATGCTGCCTGTCCCGCTGAGTTACCCCAACATTTTGTGTCTATTTTCGGTGTAAACCAGCATCTGCAGTTCCCTGCTACACAACCTACTAACCTGAACGTCTTTGGAGTGTGGTAGGGAACCGGAGCACCCAGAGAAAACCCATGTGGTTACAGGGAGAACGTACTAACTCGCAGACAGTTCCCATACTGAGAATTAAGAATATGAAGAATATTATTAAAAAATAAAGGGTCGGCCATTCAGGACTGAGATGAGGAAAAACTTTTCTTACCCAAAGTTGTGAATCTGTAGAATTCTCTGCCATAGAAGGCAGTGGAGGCCAATTCGCTGGAAGTTTTCAAGAGAGAGTTCTTAGAACTAAAAGAATCAAGGGATATGGGGAAAATGCAGGAACGGCTGATTTTAGATAATCAGCCATGATCATATTGAATGGCGGTGCTGGCTTGAAGGGCCGAATGGACTACTCCTGCACCTATTTTCTATGTTTCAATGTTTCAATGTTTCTATGTTCAGTCTGGATCTGGAAATTCTGTCGTGCAAAACATTAACAAAGAGAATTTATTACAGGATCTCACATGCTAACTTTACTCCCTGATAGTTTTCTCAGAGGAAGGAATAATATGTCAGGATCGAACCCGGGTCCCCGGCGCTGTAAAGCAGCAATTCCACCGCTGTGCATCCGTGCCGCTTATTTTAAAACTGTGATCCCTGTTTCTCGACAGGCCGACCAGCAGAAATACCATCCCTTCATCGACCGTGTCAACCTCTGTATGAATCTTGAATGCTGAAATGAGATCGCCTCTACTCCTGAGCTCAATAGTGTATGGGCATACTCAGCTTAATCTCTCCTAATAAGGCAAACCACCGCTCCCATCCCAACCCAGCAATCAACCCGGTGAATGGTCACCTTACCATAATTATACCCCTTCCTCTGGTACAAAGACCAGTTCTGTCACAATAGACCAGGTGCAGTTCCAACAAGGCCCCATGCAAACGGCGCAAGACTTCATTATTTTTTTTACTCAAATTTATTGTGTTAAAGGCCAAAATATTTTCCTCTTCCTAATTGCTTGAGCATTACCCGTCAACGATCCACGTTCGCGACACTTTCCCCGGGCCTGTTTCCGCACTGTGTCCCTAAACTAAACCAAACTTAATGTGCAGGAAGGAACTGCTGGTTTAAACCGAGGATAGACTCAAGAAGCTGGAGTAACTCAGCGGAGACAGGCAGCATCTCTGGAGAGAAGGAATGGGTGACATTTCGGGTCGAGACCCTTCTTCAGACTGAAAGTCACAGGAAGGGGAAACGAGAGATATAGACGGTGATGTAGAGAGATATAGAACAATGAATGAAAGAAATGCAAAAAAGTAACGATGATAAAGGAAACAGGCTCCTTAAACTAAATGGATGCATTAGTGCACTGGGGAACATCTGAAAAAAAATTTGCATGGACTTCATGTGCTGAAACCTTACGTAAGACACTGGATTAAGGTGACAATGATGGAATTAAAAGCAAATTATTTATCATGTCATGAAATTTATTCTAGTAAGGAATTAGAAATACAGGGACAACGGGAAGACCATCAAAATGGAGGTAAACAAGGGCCCCACCTTGTTGGCTGCATTTGTAAATAACTTTGATTAATGGGGAAGGGAGCCATTTATTGATGAAGTAAAGATTTGCAGCATTGCAAATAGTCTACGTGAAAGCATTAAATTATAATGAGGCCTTAAGTGAACGCACATAATGTTAGAGCAGTTGTTTAAGAAAGAACTGCAGATGCTGGAAAATCGAAGGTAGACAAAAATGCTGGAGAAACTCAGCGGGTGCGGCAGCATCTATGGAGCGAAGGAATAGGCGACGTTTCGGGTCGAGGCCCTTCATCAGACTGATGTGGGGGGGGGGGGGGGGGGGGTGGGAAGAAGAAAGGAAAAGGCAGAGACAGTGGGCTGTGGGAGAACCGGGAAGGGGAGGGGAAAGAAGGAGAAAGCAGGGACTACCTGAAATTGGAGAAGTCAATGTTCATACCGTCGGGGTGTAAACTAAAGTGTTGGAGTCTTGAGGAGCGCCTTGTAAACCCATTTCTGAATTGCCATGAAATATGACTGGAAAATGAATAGAAAATGCTGAATATGCTCTGACATTTAAATGGACAGGTCCAGAATGCAGATAGGTAGCATTTATACTGCAATTATATCAAGCTCCGATTAGATGTCACTGAAGAGAATGCATTAGGAAGGGAGGTGGTTGGGAGTGGCAGAATGATGAGCAAAACACAAAGTGCTGGAGTAACTCAGCGGGTCAGGTAGCGTCTTTAAGTTTTAGTTTTTGAGGTACGGTGCGGAAACAGACCCTCCGGCCAACCGAGTCCGCGCCGACCAGCGATCCCCGCACACTAACTCAACCCTACATACTAGGGACTATGTACACTTCTACCAAGTATACAAACCCAAGCCAATTAATGATCAGACCTGCATGTCTTTGGAGTATGGGAGGAAACCGAAGATCTCGGAGAAAACCCACGTAGGTCACGGGGAGAACGTACAAACTCCATACAGACAGCACCCGTAGTCAGGATCGAACCCGGGTCTGTGGCGCTGCACTACCGTGCCATCCTTTGGAACTCTGGAGAACAGGAATGGGTGACGTTTCGGGTCGAGACCCTTCAGTGTGAAGAAGGGTCCTGACCTGAAACATCACCCATCCATGTTGTTCTGAGATACCTGCACGACCCACTGAGTTACTCCAGCACTTTGTGTCTTTTTTAAAATAATCCAGCATCAGATGTTCCTTGTTTCTGCAAGTAACTATGAAATCTGGACTCAATCTTAGAGAAAGGGCTAATTGGGAAGAGCTCAAGGTAGATGCAAGGGTCCCGACCCGAAACCTCACCTGTTGCTTTTCTCCAGAGATGCTGCCTGACCCGGTGAGCATTTCGAGACTATCTTCGGTATAAAGCAGCATCTGCAGTTCCTTCACTACAGCATCTAGGAAGTTCAAAGGTTCAAAGGTTCAAAGGTGCAGTTAGGATCTTTATTAGTTAGGACCTTTCTTCAGACTTCCGACCCAAAATGTCGCCTGTTCTACCCCCTCCCTAGATGCTGCCAGACCCGGTGATTTCCTCCAGCACCTTGTGTTTGAGGAAGGGTCCTGACCCGAAACTGGCTCGAAGGGCCGAATGGCACCTATTGTCTATTGTCTATTGAAACATCGCCAATGCATTGCCATCACAGAGTATAGGATGGAACTGCACCAAAGATAGACACAAAATGCTGGAGTAACTCAGCGGGTCAGGCAGCATATCGGGAGAAAAGGAATAGGTGACGTTTTGGGTTGAGACCCTTCCTCAGACTGATAGACTTTTCTTATCTCACAGGCTATCTCTGATTTTATCACTTCTGACTGTCCCCAGTCTGAAGAAGGGTCTGGACCCCGAAATGTCACCCATTCCTTTTCTCCACAGATGCTACCTGACCCGCTGAGTTACTCCAGCACTTTGTGTTCTGCTCATTGAAATATCCTGCTCCTACCCCAAATGTCCCACTAATTGATGTGTAGGAAGTGAACTGCAGATGCTGGTTTAAACTGATGATGGACACAAAAAAGCTGGAGTAACTCAGCGGGACAGGCAGCATCTCTGAAGAGAAGGAATGGGTGACGTTTCAGGTCGAGACCCTTCTATCTGATCATTGATTCTGTAAATGCTACTGTTCAAAAAAATAATGCTCGATAACAATTGGTACAAATAAACTCTGATGTAATGTGGGAATAAAAACATCCATCCCTTACGTCTCAGGTAACATAGATTAAATGGATCCAGATTCAGATTTTTGTTCCAGCGCTACTAAAGCATGCATCAGCCTGTGATTTTATCCATTTGCGCTGTCAGGTTTGTACAAGACTGATGCTCATCATAAAATTCTTCAGATACTTGATTGAGTTTTTAAAATCGACACACGCCAGGGGAAAAGATAGCAACTTTCCACAAATAAATCACGCCGGGAATTCTGTCACCTATAACATTAACAAAGAGAATTTGTTTGAGGATCTCACGTGCCAACTTTAGTCTCTGAGAGTTTTCTCAGAGGAAGGAATAACCTGTTTATTTTTCTGTAAATCATTTTTCTTCTAGCAATTCTTCCCTGTCGTGATCAGCCCTCAAAACCAAATCATAGTATTGTGTTATATTTATTTTCAATTAAAACAATATCTCATCTCAGTAATCCTTTTTAAAACACTCATTTTTATTGTGGATGTTTCTCTGTGCATGTGTCTATATACTGATTATGATTTGATTATGATTATATGTATGATTCTAATTATAGACAATAGACAATAGGTGCAGGAGTAGGCCATTCAGCCCTTCGAGCCAGCACCGCCATTCAATGTGATCATGGCTGATCATCCCCAATCAGTACCCCGTGCCTGCCTTCTCCCCATATCCCCTGACTCCGCTATTTTTAAGTGCCCTATCTAGCTCTCTCTTGAAATTATGATTTATGATTTACTTTGAACCACCCACTGTGGCGCAGCGGTAGAGTTGCTGCCTTACAGCGCCAGAGACCCGGGTTCGAACCCGACCACGAGTGCCGTCTGTACGGAGTTTGCACGTTCTCCCTGTGACCGCGTGGGTTTTCCCCGAGTGCTCCGGTTTCCTCCCACACTCCAAAGATGCGCGGGATTGTGGGTCAATTGACTCCTGCAAATTGTAAATTGTCCCTAGTGTGTGGGATAGAACTTGTGTATGTGTGGTCGCTGGTCGGCATGGACTCGGTGGGCCGAAGGGCCTGTTTCTAGGCTGTTTGTCTAAAGTCTAAAGTGGGATAACATGGAACAAGTGTGAACGGGTGATCGCCGGTCGGCATGGACCCGGTGGGCCGAAGGGCCTGTTTCCACACTGTATCTCCAAATTAAATTAAATCAAACCATCTTTCATGCGCTGATTTGTAACACATTTACATTTTTACAGCTCTCCACAATCTCTGCCGTTTGTTTTTCACCTTACGATATAATCTGTTGTGGCCAGATTTTATTATTTTATAAAAAGAAGCAAGGTTTGAATAACTATATTTATGGCCAGCGCCCGTTTGTGCCACTGTGTGTACACGGGGAATCTCAAAGGGCATGATGATCAATTAGTAGTCAAATCAAAGAGTAATAGATAGCCGGCAACTTGTATGCATTTGATATAAAAGGTGCTTTATACCAAATCATTATTTTGTCACTGAAAGAATGCTTCCTGACCGAGGATTAATTAAAGTGTAAACATTAAATATTGATTGATGCATTATCAGCTCAGCGCAGTTGCCTACATTCAGATTGATTTCCGCAGTGATTTATTGTCATATTTGTTGAGTCATTTCACTTGATAACAAAGAGAAATTGCCTACAATTGGTACCTTCCCTGTCTTGGCTGCTATCTCTCCGCCTTTGAATTTGAAACTAATATGCATGTAACTAAAAAGTGTCAGTTATTACATTGGCACATTCTCCCCCCCCCCCCCCCCCCACCCCACCCCGCCCCCTCCTTGCTTCAAACTAGTGTTGTTCGGGTGAGGTTTTCTTTCCGCATTAAACCTATTTTTGACATAATGGCAACAGCATGTCATTTAATTAAACAGATGGTCTAAACTCTTAAAGAAAGCAGGCTCGTGGTATGATCCTTCCCATTCTCTCGGTTTTCGTGTATTTGTTTGTTTGTGGCTATTTTTCTATTTTGTTCTAACGCATTTCAGTGACTTCACTTCCTATCTGTTGTCAGAGTTGGTGGCGTTATTGTTAGAGTATTCTGCCAGAGGTTTTTTTTTTTTAAATCCTAAGGGTCAACATTTGGTCCTTTGTTGCCATAAGGAACTGCCGTTTACACCATTAAAAGGGCCGTTTTCTAACCGTCCCTTGATAATTATTTTAAGCACTGAAACAAGTAATACTATCCAAAGTCATCTCTTGAGGTCAAATTGTTTCAGAAACCAGCCAGATTAATCCTCGAGATTGAGAATCTTATCTTGTGCATTTTCAAATGTACTGGCAGTGTTATAATATGAACCATAGATCGGAGATAACATTTGAGATAAAGGGACAAATGGTGTAATATGATCCGAGTTTCATTTGTTCCTTGAAGATACACCCGTAATCAGGAAAGACTTGTCTATGGAAATCACATACATTCATTTTATTGTAGAGTATTAGTTCTCAGTCCGAGTTAACAAAATACCTCATTTTAAATAAGTTGCCTCAAGTTTTAAAATATATATATTGCAACTTTATATACAGAAAATCCCCATTCAGAACTAGTTCCAGAATCCATATCAATGAAATTGATGGTTACACAAAAAGCTGGAGAAACTCAGTTTCTCCAGCTTTTTGTGTAACCCTCGATTCTCCAGCATCTGCAGTTCCTTCTTTAACTCAATGAAATTGATTGCAGTTTGCATAGTTAAGAATCTCATTGTAACTAGAAAGATGTGTAGAAGGGCTCATATATGTTGACAACCCATTATCCGTTAACCCTTACCCAGGTGTGCTTTTGTTTAATGCATTTAAGTGCTTCTTTAAGGTAAAATCACAGTTTGCAAATTATATTTGTTAAGCAGAGCCTGGAACTGTAGCTGTTACCACCCTGCATATCCATTTGCAAACCACCCAGCTTTAAATGCTAATGAATCAGTTTGTTTGTTTCACTGCCTGACTAACCGAATACAAAAACTAATGCTTTAAGAGTGCTGAGGGGGGGGGGGGGGGGGGAAGTTAATTTATCTTAAATGCTCGCCATGGTAAATCAGTAGAGCTTATGTAAAAATTGTGTTACAAGCACTAAAAAACCCAAGTGATCTAATTGTTCTGTAAAAATAACGGGGAAAGAGGCAACCTTGGCATTAAATGGGATTAGTTTAGTCCCCTTAACTTAAAATGTTTGTTGCCTTTTAAAACAAAAAGTGTTTTTATTATTCATTTACTTCAAAGTTGAAAACAGGAAGCAGTAAAACATTCCATTAGTACATATCTTCAGAAACAATGTTCGGTTGGATTTTATTACTAGTTGTCTGGGATTTGGATTCTTTCGCAGCCTTTTATCATCGCTGTTTACACATACCAGCTGAATGAGCTATCCGCTGATCAAAGGGTTAAGCTGTGTGTAGGGAACAAATAAGAGTGAATATACGGCCATCCTAAGTGTAGCGGGTTGGATACTGAAAGCAGATATACACAAGGACTAGTTTATGCTAGGAAACAGCAGCATTGTTTTATTCCACATAAGTTCTAAACCTTGGGTAGCTGACACTCAACGGTATAAAGAAAGGTTTAAGAAGGAAAAATCGATGGTAGACAAAAGTGCTGGAGAAACTCAGCGGGTGCAGCAGCATCTATGGAGCGAAGGAGGTAGGCGACGTTTCGGGCCCAAACCCTTCTTCAGACTGACAGAAGGGTCTCGGCCCAAAATGTCACCTATTCCCTTCGCTCCAGAGATGCTGCCTGTCCCACCAATAGCATTTTGTGTCTATTTTCAATATCAACATTGATTTCCCCAATTTTAGGTCACCTCTCTTGGGTGGCACGGTGGCGCAGCGGTAGAGTTGCTGCCTCACAGTGCCATGAGACCCCAGTTCGATCCTGACTGTGGGTGCTGTCTGTGTGGAGTTTGTGCGTTCTCCCCGTGATCGCGTGGGATTCCTCCGGGTGCTCCGGTTTCCTCCCGCAGATGTACAGGTTTGTAGGTCAATTTGCCTTTGGTACAAAAAAATAGTGAATTGTCCCTTGTGATATGGTTTCCTTCATCACCATAGGCTTATGTATGCCCGCTCTATATTTTCTTTTCGGTTTAGTTCAAAGATACAGCGCGGAAACAGGCCCATCGGCCCACCGAGTCTGCGCCGACCAGCACTATCCACTATCCTACAATCTTTACTGAAATCAATTACCCTACAAATGTGTTTGTCTTTGGAGTGTGGGAGGAAGCCGGAGCACCCGGAGAAAACCCACTCAGGTCACGGGAGAACGTAGGAACGCCCCCGTAGTCAGGATGGAACCCGGGTCTCTGGCGCTGTGAGGCAGCGACTCCACCGCTGCGCCACCGTGCCGCACGTGAGCTGCTGTTGTAAATATCGTCCACGTTGTGGAAAACCAATTTCATATAATAACGAACAGCCATATTTGAGATAACTCGCTTTGGTGACAATTTTATATTTGTTTGCTATTCCACCCTTCCTCCTGCAGTAATCGACCCGGAACGTCACCTATCCATGTTCTCCAAAGATGCTGCCTGATGTGCTGAGCTACTCCGGCAATTTGTGTCCTTTTGGGCAGCCATCTTATGTAATGTAGCTACCTGAACTCAGTGGGTCAGTCAGCATCTGTAGATGACATTTTGGGACTGGTTGAAGGGTTCCGCCCTGAACATCACCTGTCCATTCCCTCCACGGATGCCGCCTGGCTTGACGCACTGAGCCCTCCCTGTTCTTGAGTGCCAGTGTCTAGAGTTCCTCAACCCCTTCCCAATGAGCCATCACCTCAAGATTGAGTCTGAACTTCATAGATATTTGTAGAAACAAGGAAATGCAGATGCTGGGTTACAAAAAAAGACACAGAGTGCTGGAGTAACTCAGCGGGTCGTCAGGCAGCATCTCGGGGGAACGTGGATAGGTGATGTTTCGGGACGGGGCCCTTCTTCAGACTGAAGAGTTCTGACCCGAAACATCACCTCTCCAGAGAACATGGATAGGTGATAGATTTTTGGCACTCACTGCAAATAATTTTTCTAATCAATGAGCTTTAACTGCCTTCAAGTTAAGATGGGTCAATGGTGGCACCTTTGTATCTGTTGTAAAATGATACAATGGTTTAATGAAAGGGCCAATGGCACTTTATTGCCTCGTGAACCTAGTTGCAGTGTGAATCTTTTTTTGCATGCAGTCCAGTAACAATCTTACTTTAGACACAAAATGCTGGAGTAACTCAACGGGACAGGCAGCATCTCTGGAGAGAAGGAACGGGTGATGTTTCGGGTCGAGGCCCTTCTTCAGACTGATGTCAGGGGAGCGGGCAGGACATAGAATGTAGTCGAAGACAGTAAGACTGGTGGGAGAACTGGGATGGGGGAGGGGATGGAGAGAGAGGGAAAGCAAGGGCTGTCTGAAGTTAGAGAAGTCAACGTTCATACCGTTGGGGTGTAAACTACCCAAACGAAATATGAGGTGCTGCTCCTCCAATTTGCGCTGGGCCTCACTCTGACAATGGAGGAGGCCCAGGATGGAAAGGTCAGATTGGGAATGGGAGGGGGAGTTGAAGTGCTGAGCCACCGGGAGATCAGGTAGGTTAAGACAGACTGAGAATAGGTGTTCAGCGAATCGATCGCCGGCCTGCACATGGCCTTGCAGATGTAGAGAAGTTGACACCTGGAACAGCGGATACAGTAGATGAGGTTGGAGGAGGTGCAGGTGAACCTCTGCCTCACCTGGGACGACTGTTTGGGTCCTCGGATGGAGTCGAGGGGGGAGGTAAAGGGACAGGTGTTGCAACTCCTGCGGTTGCACCTGGGGAGGGGGTGGTTTGGGTGGGAAGGGACGAGTTGACCAGGGCGTTGCGGAGGGAATAGTCTGTGTGGAAAGCAGAAAGGGGTGGTGGTAACGTCACCCATTCCTTCTCTCCAGAGATGCTGCCTGTCCCGCTGAGTTACCCCAGCATTTTGTGTCTGCCTTCGATTTAAACCAGCATTCGCAGTTCTTTCTTACACAATCTTACTGTACTGGGTTAAGATGGATGCAAAAATGCTGGAGTAACTCAGCGGGTCAGGCAGCATCTCTGGAGAACATGGAGGTGACGTTCTGGATTGAGACATTTCTTCAGATTACTGAGTTAGGAGAGGAGGGGTGGAATAGCAAACAAAAAAAGTCTCCAACTGGAATTATCTAAAATAAGACTGTTTATTTTGATATAAAATTATCTATGAATGGTTTTTCCATGGGATAGGGCACTGTCCTATTTACTTCTACCCTATTTTGGACTTGTCTATGGAACTGGTGGGCTACAATGCTGAGAACTATATTCTGCACTCTGTATCGTCCCCTTTGCTCTTTCTATTGTATCTGGGTTTAGCTTCACTGTATTTATGTGTAGTGTTACCTGATTTGCTTGGATATCATGCAAAACAAGGCTTTTCATGCAACAAGGAACTTCAGATGCTGGTTTATACCAAAGATAGACACAAAGTGCAGGAGGAACTCAGCGGGTCAGGCAGCATCTGTGGAGAAAGAGGATGGGTTTCGGGTCGGGACTCTTCTTCAGACACCTGAAGACGGGTGGGTCTCGAGCCGAAACGTCACCCAAGGCTTTTCATGTACCTGACCATGAAAAACCGAAAGCGTTCTTCAACCAGAAACGCTGCGTGACTCCAGCACTGGGCGTTTTGCCCTACCTTCATTTTTGTCCATAAAATATTAAATGCCTCAACTAAACATTCTGTGGAAGGATCCATTTAATTTAAATTTAAAAAAGGCAGTAGAGTTGCTGCCTTCTCAGCGCCAGAGACCCGGGTTCTATCCTGACCATGGGTGCTGTCTGTGCGGAGTTTGTACGTTCTCCCAGTGACCGCATGCTTTTTCCCCGGGTGCTCCACTTTCCTCCCACACTCCAAAGACGTGCAGGTTTGGAGGTTAATTGGCTTCGGTAAAATTGTACATTTTCCCTAGTGTGTGTAGGATAGTGCTGGTGTACGAGGTGATTGCTGGTCAGCATGGACTCGGTGGGCCGAAGGGCCTGTTTCCCTGGTTATATCTCTGAAATCTAAAGTCTCTGTGAATTGTCACCTTTTCGTGGTGGAGAACCTTGTGTGGTCCTGAGATCCTGAGAGCAATGCCGTCTGGAGCTATGCTCCTGGTAGGGCCACCCATGGCGGTAAGGTCGAGGGGGAGGTCTCTGACAAAGAGCAATCCAACCAAGACCTCAACGGTGGAACAGGCGGAGGACGGTGGCTGACCTTAGTGGAGCGTCACAACGGCTGGGAAGGCGGATGAAGGCTGCAGCAGAAAAGGGTCTCCGGTCGTCTTGGACTCCATGCCACTGGATCCTGACCCAGATCTGTCAAGGACCGTGTGGTGGCTGTCTGTGTACCAGTCTCCCCACGTTAAACAAAGTCACACACGGGCGTCCTCCAACCCTGGAGACACCCATGGTCAGCCATGACCAAAGGGGGCCTAAGAAAGGATAGCTCAAGCCTGGAGATACAATGGAACATTCACGTTATTTTAATTGGATTGTTAATATTAGTATCGTTTTCCCATTTTTATCCAAATATCTCTCCATAAGTACAAATGGAAATTATATATCATATAACTTAACAACCCTATCTGCCCCCACCAATTTAAACAAATTAAAGATTCATTTTCCCCAGTATCTGCCACCATTTACCCTGCTCTTCTTCTCTTCCAGATTTCTTACCTTCCTTTACAATCAGTCTGAAGAAGGGCCCTGACCGCAAACGTTACCCATCCATGTCCTCCAGAGATACTGCCTGACCTGTTGAGTTACTCCAGCACTTTGTGTCTTTTTTAATCTTTTCTAATGTTGGCCTTGCAAGAACATAGATGCCATCACCCTATCTCCTTCCACCACCACCCCTGGCAGCGTGTTCTAGGCACCTATCACTCTCTGTGTAAGTAAATTGCCTGACACACCATGTTTAGTGCAGGATAAAGCCTGTAGGGCCTGATCAAAGATGGTCCGATGATCACCATTGAGGTGGATAGTAGCTCAGGACCGCTCTCTAGTTGTTGGTAGGATGGTTCAGTTGCCTGATCTTCTTCGTATCGAGTCCACACACAAGATTAGAAGTTGTTCAGCCAGAGCTGAACACACTTCTGGGCATCTGCATACAATGGTGTATGTCTTGTCGCTTCTTGTGCGTGGTGGTGGAAAGATTGGTGGAAACAGGGCCGCGATCAACGTAAACGCTGTTTCCTTGACCTCAGTTGCCTGATAACAGCTGGGAAGAAACAGTCCCTGAATCTGGAGGTGTGGGTTTTCACACTTCTGTACCTCTTGCCCGATGGGAGAGGGGAGAAGAGGGAGTGGCCGGGGTGCGACTGGTCCTTGATTATGCAGCCGGCTTTGCCGTTAGCTTGTGGGATAAGATCACTGAATGATTCTCATGATTTATTCTCCCAAACCTTTATCCTAAGATACGTCCCAACTCCACTGCTCATTCACTGGACCAAGATGCGATAATCTAACATGTGGTGGGTGCCTGGAACGATGGTGGAGGCAGATATAATAGCGATATTGACAGTCCCCTCCATAATGTTTAGGACAAAGACCCATCATTTATTTATTTGCCTCTGTGCTCCGCAGTTTGAGATAACACCTGTCCGACAGATCAGAAACACTCTTCAGGAGTCAGGTGGGGATTTGTCAATGACCACTGTCCGCAGAAGCCTTCATGAACAGAAGTACAGAGGCTACACTGCAAGATGCAAACCACTTGTTAGTGGCAAAAATAGGATGGCTGGGTTATAGTTTGCCAAGAAGTATTTAAAAGAGCAAACACAGTTCTGGAAAAAGGTCTTGTGGCCAGATGAGATGAAGATTAACTTATATCAGAGTGATGGCAAGAGCAAAGTATGGAGGAGAGAGGGAACTGCCCAAGATCCAAAGCATACCACCTCATCTGTGAAACACGGTGGTGGGGGTGTTATGGCCTGGGCATGTATGGCTGCTGAAGGTACTGGCTCACTTATCTTCATTGATGATACAACTGCTGATGGTAGTAGCATAATGAATTCTGAAGTGTAGAGACACATCCTATCTGCTCAAGTTCAAGCAAATGCCTCAAAACTCATTGTCCGGCGGTTCATTCTACAACAAGACAATGATCCCAAACATACTGCTAAAGCAACAAAGGAGTTTTTCAAAGATAAAAAATGGTCAATTCTTGAGTGGCCAAGTCAATCACCCGATTTGAACCCAATCGAGCATTCCTTCTATATGCTGAAGAGAAAACTGAGGAGGACTAGCCCCCAAAACAAGCGTAAGCTAAAGATGGCTGAAATACAGGCCTGGCAGAGCATCACCAGAGAAGACACCCAGCAACTGGTGATGTCCATGAATCGCAGACTTCAAGCAGTCATTGCATGCAAAGGATATGCAACAAAATACTAACATGGCTACTTTCATTTACATGACATTGCTGTGTCCCAAACATTATGGTGCCCTGAAATGGGGGGACTATGTATAAACGCTGCTGTAATTTCTACATGGTGAAACCAAAATGTATAAAAACGGCCTTTATTAAAATCGGACAATGTGCACTTTAACCACAAGTGATTTTTTTTCTAGTACAAATTTCAAACTGTGGAGTACAGAGGCAAATAAATAAATGATGGGTCTTTGTCCCATACATTATGGAGGGCACTGTAAGAGGCTTTTATATAAGCACATGGATATTTGGGAAATTGAGGGATATGGATCGCATTGGCTCTTCCTACTTGTCCTAATTGTCCTCATTTGTTCCCCCATGCTGGCAGGAGTATCCATACTGATCCAACCAACAAGACCTCAACGCGGACAAAGTTATCTTGAACTCAACGGCTGTGAAGGCGGATGAAGGCTGCAACAGATCTATCAGCTCCAATCGTCTTGGTTTCCTTGCCATTGGAATGAGTTGATCGTGTGCTTCTTGGAGCGCAACATCAAGTACACGTTAAACAAACACACGCACAGAACGCGGCTTCGTTCTGTGAGCAACACAGAGTAGACCACAATCCTCGATCTCGAGGGATAGCAGCAGACACAAAATGCTGGAGTAACTCAGCGGGACAGGCAGCATCTCTGGAGAGGAGGAATGGCTGACGTTTTGGGTCGAGACCCTTCTTCAGACTGGGGAACTGCACAGCTCAGCTTCACAAGCACAGGAACAGGCCCTTCGGCCCATAATGTACATGCCGATCATGATGGCAGGTTCAACTAATCTCCTCCACCTGCAGGTGATCTGCATCCCTACATATCCATATGCCTAACTAAAAGCCTCTTCAATCGCCCTACTGTAGCTGTTTCCACCACCACCCTCAGGCAGCTCATTCCAGGCACCCAACACTCTGCGCAAAACTCTTGCCCTATGCATCTCCTATGAACCTGCCCCTTCTCACCCTAAAACCATGCCCTCTGATCTTTGACATTTCCAACCTGGGTAAAAGACTCACTTACATTTTTTGCTTCGTTGAGTTTAGTGATGCCGCACGGAAACAGGCCCTTCGGCCGTCCGAGTCCGCACCGACCAGCGAAGACTGACACTATCCCACACACTAGGGGGGGGGGGACGATTTACGATTTTTAACCTGAGTGTGGGAGGAAACCGTAGCACCCGGAGAAAACCCACGCAGGTCACGGAGAGAAGGGACAAACTCCGTACAGCCAGCGCCCGTAGTCAGGATCGAACCTGGGTCTCTGGCTCTGTGAGGCTGCAACACTGCCGCTGCGCCACCGCGCCACCATTGTCAAAATCTTTCAACTCATGTTTAATTAACATTAACGACATCATCCTTTTTTAAAAATTAAAATCTGTGTCATTTGACTTTATTTTTCTCCTTAGAATGGTGGGAAAGGTAAAGCCTTAAAGATCTTCTCATGATACCAGTAAAACTGCTGGAGGAAAGGGGATGGGACAGAAATCCATGGGAGACATAGAAACATAGAAAATAGGTGCAGGAGTAGGCCATTCGGCCCTTCGAGCCTGCACCGCCATTCAATGTGATCATGGCTGATCATCCAACTCAGTATCCCGTACCTGCCTTCTCTCCATACCCCCTGATCCCTTTAGCCACAAGTGCCACATCTAACGCCCTCTTAAATATAGCCAACGAACTGGCCTCAACTACCTTCTGTGGCAGAGAATTCCAGAGACTCACGACTCTCTGTGTAAAGAATGTTTTCCTCATTTCGGTCCTAAAGGAATTCCCCCTTATCCTTAGATACCTTAGATCCTTAGACTACCACAAACTCGAAGCAGGCTGGTACTGAGAATAGACACAAAGTGCTGGAGTAACTCAGCGGGACAGGCAGCATCTCTGGATAGAGGGAATGGGTGACGTTTTGTGTCCGGGACCCTTCTTCAGACTGAGCTTTGAAGCTGAATTTTCAATTACAGAATGCGTTGAACTTCTCCACATCTCAAGTGCGTTCTCATTAGTCATAAACGTAATTGCATTATGGATCCCTTTGGAGGATTATCATAACGCGTAGAATTAATCCGTTATTATCCCTAAATCATGCTATTCGAGTGCTTGATGCATTTCGTTGTCTCTGTACTGTACACTGACAATGACAATTAAAATTGAATCTTGATCTTGATCTTGACTGTGTCTGTTTGACCCAGGATTGGTAGCGTTAAAATTTCTACTCCAGAAAATAATGATTCCTTACCAAAATGTTAACAAAATATGTCAATGTAAAGGCTACCTGCTTTCCTTTCAAACGCCATCAGTTCTCCTGTGTTTAACCGATATAATTTTTTCAATATTTAGCAGGAGGTAAATGAGTGTAATTAATTTCTGCTCTAATCTGCAAAAAGGAAACCCTACAGTTAAAATAATCGTAATTGATTATCTTTAATAAAAAAAAAATATTATAAAAATAATCACCTTTTGTTGTCCCTGAGCATCTTAATTGTCAACGTCTGATCCTTCTATTATTTCATTGTAAATGATAGATTTCACTCACTTTGGTGTCGTTCCACGTTTATCTCACAATGTTAGCTCACAGCTACTCTGATTCTCAAACTATTTAATTCTTGACTGCCAGACACACACCATTGACAGGGACAATTTAATTAGTCACCATTCCTTCTCCCCTCAAGTTAAAAAAAAAAAAAAATCTTCAAAGATCCTGCTAAAAGTAGCAAAGGATGAGAGTGCCTCGTTTATGGATCGCTGCCCGTGCCAAATATACAAAAAAAATCATTTGGGCAGTATGTTTTTGCCAAATAAAATCTGGAATTAAATTGAAGCTCCACATATGGATGCTAGGATATGCAGGCAAGCACACACTTGAGATTGCTCTATTGACTCCGCTGTCTCTGAGGCCATCAAAAAATTATGATAAAAAAGTGTAGAAATACTTGTTTATATGTCAAAAATAAAAAAAGAAATTAAAACAAACAACAAAGGCGTGGAGTAACAGTTACTCGAAGGAATTGGCGTAAATACTTGAACATATCTCCTTACACCTTTCGATGTGTATTTCAGACTATTAAAAATTCCGCATTTCACAGTTTCTTTCCGATAAATTAAGCCAAGCCGCGCTGAGGTTTCAACAACTTCTGGCACTAAACGATATCTTTACTCAGAAGGAAATGCTTTGTGTTTGGGGATCAGAACTACAATCATCATTTGTGTTGTAAGTGCTGACAAAAAAAAAATCAACTGCAATATGGAGGTTGCTCTTTGTCCAAAATCAACAGATTGTGTGTGTGTGTGTGTGTGTGTGTGTGTGTACGTGTGTGTGTGTGTGTACGTGTACGTGTGTGTGTGTGTGTGTGTGTGTACGTGTGTGTGTGTGTGTGTACGTGTACGTGTGTGTGTGTGTGTGTGTGTGTACGTGTGTGTGTGTGTATGTGTGTGTGTGTGTACGTGTGTGTGTGTATGTGTGTGTGTGTGTGTGTGTGTGTGTGTACGTGTACGTGTGTGTGTACGTGTGTGTGTGTGTGTATGTGTGTGTATGTGTGTGTGTGTACGTGTGTGTGTGCGTGTGTGTGTGTGTACGTGTACGTGTGTGTGTGTGTGTGTACGTGTGTGTGTGTGTGTGTATGTGTGTATGTGTGTGTGTGTACGTGTGTGTGTGTGTACGTGTGTGTGTGTGTATGTGTGTGTGTGTGCACGTGTGTGTACGTGTGTGTGTGTGTGTGTGTGTGTACGTGTGTGTGTGTACATATGTGTGTGTGTGTGCGTGTGTGTGTGTGCGTGTGTATGTGCGTGTGTGTACGTGTGTGTGTGTGTGTACGTGTGTGTGTGTGTACGTGTGTGTGTACATGTGTGTGTGTGTGTGTGTACATGTGTGTGTGTGTACGTGTGTGTGTACATGTGTGTGTGTGTGTGTGTGTACGTGTGTACATGTGTGTGTGTGTGTGTGTGTGTATTTTATCTTCAGTTATGGATACTCTTTGTTCTTACACATGAATGACACAATTAGCCCTTAACACAACTAGTAGGAATTAGAATTATAGAGAGCAGAACTCATTATCTGTGTGTTTAATATTTAGTTTACCTCTTAATATATACTTGATGGGCTTTGTTTTAAATCCTAGTCATCTTTATTACTTTGCATGCATGGGCTTTCAGTTCAAAAATACTAACACAGTACAGTATCTTTGAAACAGTAATACCAATGACAGTGCCTCCCTCAGTACATTTGGATTTCTATTGGATTTCAGTTGGATGCCGCTGATATAATAGCAAAGATATTTTACCTGTGGATATGAATTTATTACAATTACATATTTACAATTAAATTAAGTCTCATCCTGTTTTATGTTCAGTTCGATGCAATCGGACTTGTGTATCTGAATTTATATTTACATTTCCATCTATATTTACAATGAAATTACATCCAGTAATGTGAAATAATTTCACCACATTTTGATTGAGTTCACAATGTTATCCACTGTGAACGATAACAATGCTAATGCAGGAAGCTCGATGACGTGTGAGGGGGAGATACAAAAAAAGAGTTGAAGGAACATTTTTAAGGTAATAGGAGTTCTCTGAACTAGTGGTATTTCTTAATTGCGTTTAATCATGTTAATGTAATTAAATAATTAAGCCGTTAAATACGTTTCGTCCCTTGATTGTATATTTCAAACCACACAAGCTCGCACTAAAGAGCAGGTTTGATAACATATGGCTGATTGGGTGGGGAATCACATCGCTGAAAAGCACCAAAATAGTCTAAACTTAATCGCTGCGACACATCACCATAGTTTCCCTGAAGCAACGAGTAACGAAATTTAGACAGCGTCACCTCTCGCCAACTTTTGTTTGCATTGGTAGGAAACGATGTAGCAAATTTAACACAGCGTGCACGGTTTTCGGCTCCAGTTAAAGGATTGACTTGTTGTTCTTTACCCGTCAGGTTGTATTATTTCAGAATACGTACGCTGTTGGTCACCTTCCTTTGAGTTATTATACAATGTAAGGTGAGAGTGCCTGCATGTGCAAATGTTTCAGCGTTTTAATATTTGTACTATTACAGCTTTCTGAGTGATCCTGTTCAGGTGAAACACTCGAGGAGAACCAGTCTATACAGTGTAGTGTATGGGGGGAGAGGTAGCCGTCATACATGCGTTCAGACAGCAACAGGGATGGCCTTCAATGCGAAGATTTCCCATTCACTATTTCCCTTGCACAAGCCGCCAAGTGACAGCTTTGGAAAGCAAAACGCAAAGCGTAAAATCTGAAGGGGACCGATAAGTTTTAGGAAATGAGCCGCTGTGATTGTCATGACATTGTGGGCGAAATTACAAATGCAGCAAAACCGTGCACATGTATGTGGGTGGGTGGTGGTGGTGGACCGGTCGGCTGCCGGAGTTAGCGGCAAGTCGATGGTGTGAAACCTTCCCAATATTACTTTGCTTCATTCAAGATTCAAGAGAGTTTATTGTCATGTGTCCCAGATAGGACAATGAAATTCTTGCACAACAGAATATAGAAGGCATGACTACAGAACAGATTGCTTGCAGTTAAGTTTTGGGGAGAACAATTCTTGCACGCTGCATGCACAGAGTTTGATGGAGCTGGGTGATCGGTAGCAGCTATGTTAGGTATAGTGCAGTCTGATTCATTCTTCATTTCCCCCATGTTTGGGACTTCATTGACAAGAAAATGCACCCGCCGCTCTATGAATGTTTGCACAGCATCTGATTATTTGTCTCTCCCCACTCTATCTAGCCTGTTGATGCGCTGAATAGCGGGAGGGGCGCCTTCTGCCACGGTCAACGCGTTACACCACTGATAGTTTCATCTAGCTACTGAATAAAGCGCGAATCTCGTGTAGGAAGGAGCTGCAGATGCTGGTTTAAACCGAGGACAGACACAAAATGCTGGAGTAACTCAGCGGGACAGGCAGCATCTGTGGAGAGAGGGAATGGGTGACGTTTGTGGTCGAGACCCTCCTTCGGGGAGGTAAAGGGGACTTGGGAGATCGATACTGCAGGGAGTTCCCGACACAGCGGCCCCATTTCTCACACTGGACGTTGATGCCGGCTATCAATAACGATAACAGCCTGTGGCAGACAAAATTAAGGCACACTGTCCCAGAGATGTATGTGGGTGACTGGGGAGAAACATCCTTAGCTCACAGACGGCAACAAATAATCGATTTGTAAAGCTTCCCCCCCCCCCCCCCCCATCAGTATTTCACACTGTCATTTTGAAACACGCACACACATGAAACATATTTATCTGTCTGCAGCTCAATGGTTAAACGTTCAAAATGCAGGTTATTGGCATCGCCGGCGACAGGGAACTATGTCAATGTGGGCAGCTTTGGGGTTTTTTTTAAATGTGGTCCGTTTTTTTTTGTCGGTGTCCAATTAACATATGCATTTCTAAATCGCGACAGGCGTGCCGACTAAAAAATGTATAACGCCGCGCTTCCATAAAGGTGAACGCGTACCACAGGTGGGGTGGTTCTATCAATAAGTGTGTCTATCAATAAGTGTTAAAAGGACAGCACTAGTGGGCTGTTGACAAAACAGGGTGAAACAAAAGCCATTAAATGTGTTAGGAAACAAATCGAGTTAAAATATTCAACCTCATCTGATTACAGGGTTAGCAGACTTCACTAGATGTCTTCTCCCCCCATTTTACATTTCCCTCCTGGACATCAGGATTTTTTTTTTTGGCTGCTCTTCTGTATTAAGTTGGCGCCCGTGAGTGACCCACTTTGCTGACGATTCAATTATGTGGTGAGAAGCAGTGTTCATGAACAATGATCAATTATCCAATGTCAGCAATAATCAAGGGTGATTCAATTGCGTTGCCTCCTCCTATCGATTATTAGTAAATAAATCACCACGCGGGGAACGACGGGGAATCTTCCACGTTGGAGAGAGATGGAGAGAGAGAGAGAGAGCAGGAGAGCCCTCGTCAGAACCAGGCTGGACACTTTGAGCACCAGAAACCAGGGGAGAAGTTTGTCACGGGTCAGAATTAGAACAACCCCGGGTTTTTTCATTTCAAAAATCTCCTATAACGAGCACTATTGCAGAAAAATAACTCCCCCCTGACAAAACGATTTAAGATTTTTTTTTAGAATACTGGATTATTCCCGAGCCCCCACATAACCGATTATTCTGCAACTGTGTTACTGCAGTTTGTGTTACATGTTAAGTATGAAACACACACACACACACACACCTAATTATTCACTACTATGATCGCCGAAGTCAGCAGAGGTCTAAGCGAGAAAAATGGACTATTTATACAACAAATAAAAGTCAATTAGAACAAACGAGGTGGGCCGAATACAGAATACAGCTTGTGTAGGTGGGAGAGAATTGCAGATGCTGGTTTAGACAGAACGTTGGGAGTCACTCCGCGGGTCAGTCACCAGCATCCCTTCGAGCCTGGTGCTGTGTTTCTTTATTATTTGTTGTTGTTTTTTCAGGCACGTTTGTAAATTTCAGTGGCTATTATGAAGCTGATTGCATTTAGGCTGCAGGACGAAATAGTCTCGCCCAGGAGACTGAAATGTGGGTCATTTTTCACGTGGAGATCATACCCTATTTACAGTCACGCTTTAGATCAATTAACTGAAAATTGATTTTTTTTTTAACCAACTGGGTGTCTTACGTATTGGGATCAATAGTTTATCCAAAAAAATGGTGCCTTGCAAATATTAGTGTGTGATGAGATGCATCGATATTGACACGAGATTGTATGAAGAGATCAAAATTTTTTTTTTTTTTTAAACACAAAACAGAAATATGAAACAAATGTTTAAATGGAGTGGCTTTGAGGATGGTGTGTTTAAAAATGGAAGCGCTGACTGTTCGGAATCAATCATTGACGAAGTGCCCGGTTAAATATTCCGTGAAAAATAATGGCAACTTCAGAAGTACCTAACTGGATTATTATCTTCATTCTTCAAAATCATCTCCCCGTGATGGCTCCGTTTGTCTTTCCAGTAAAATGAGACTCCATAAACGTTATAGAGAGAGAGAGGGGGGGAAAATCGTCTTATTAAAGGGAGAAATAACCGCGTCGGATAGAAGAAGTGTTAAAAAAATTGACGCTACTTTTTTTTAAAAAGCTAAGAAATGTAATTACTCAAAATCGCCCTTCCTTGCACCAAAAAAACGCAACGCATTTAACGCGGAACCTCTCCCCTGCTTGAGTTTGTTTTCTAATACAGTTATCAAATGTGTATTTGGAAACACCAAATCACTATTATCTGCAGTGGGGTTTATTCCTCACTGATCGATGAAACTGGGGTGGAAATAAATCGTTGTGAATAACGCGAGCTACCTGCGTATCGTGGACTGTACTGACGCGTTTAATAAATGGAAAGCTCGGTTTGATATTAACCATATAACCGTATAACAATTACAGCACGGAATTTGTTGCGTGTGGGAAATTTTGGAAATCTCATCAAGGTTCTTCCATCGAGTTGGACGCGACAGCCCCAAGACCCGAATGTCTCAAAGTTTTCTCGCTATTGAACGCTGATGAATCGGTTCGATGGCCATGGTTTTGCAGTATCTATTGCACATTTCATTAAGAATTCAGGATACAGACTATCGAAGGTTTGGGGGCTGATGCAGTCGTGACCATGAAACAATTATCATCACTCCTTTTAAAAAAAAAAAACAGTATTTAAAACAAATGTGTGAGAGGGGGGGGGAGTGGAAACGAATTCAGGGGGAAAGATATTTGGGAAAAGTTGCGTATATAATGTGAACATTACTAGATCAACGTGGATGTTTTGATGCGGTTTCATTTCTGCAGCAACGTGTCTGAAACACTAATTGGGGATAAATTACTGTGCAAGAAAATCCCCCCAAAAAGACCGGTTGATGTTTCGCACTAATCAAGGAGGAACTTTGCTACAGCCTGAATGTACCAATTCGTTCACGCGACGGCAGGATCGCCGCGGCGGCTGAATATCGCCGCGTTATCGTTCACAGGTAAAAGGCACGTTTCGTTCACTGAACAAAAGTGATCGTCAAAGTGATCGGCTGGACCGTGGAAGCGGCCGCGTTTCAGGCACCGAGGCGCCGGCTCTCTCTCTCTTTCTCACTCTCTCTCACACAATCTCTCTCCCTCTCTCTCACCCCCTTTTTTTTGCTTCTAACATCGATCAGAATCGATAGTATTGGTGGGGTTACGAAGTCAGGGCTGGGTTTGGTTTCCTCTCTCCAGGCGAGCTGTGACTGACAATTGCAGGTGCCAATACTGGCTCATCCCGTGGCCATCGTCAGTAGTTGCAAGTAGCCAATTACTCTGGCGGGCAGGCGGACCCAAACCACAGGCTCACTCACGCCTGGTGACAATTGTGAGGGTTTTTTTTAACTTCCAAAGTTTAACAGCAGTTTCTAATTCTTGTCTAACTTGTATATATTCTTTTTTTCAAGTTGTCTTTTTTTTAGGGTTGAGGTTGGGTAGTTGTTGTTGTTTTGGCCGTTACTGTGACATGGGGTTGAGCAAGAATATTTGCGATTTTAAACGAAACGCAGCCCACAACACCGAACGTGGAGCTGTGGAGAGTGCAGCCACTGTTTGGAGCAGTGTGTGGCCCGCTGCTTTGAGGCCGGTCTCTCCAGGCTTGTAGTTTGCTCAACGATGCATCCTCCGATCCGTTGCCTTGACCAACAGCGTCTCTGTCTCGACGCATCTCCGCACTTTTGTCAGCTGCAATGGCTCATTTTGCTTGAGAGAAAATGAAAAGAACCGTTCGTCCTTAAAATAAACCCATCTTGCCCGCAATGCCCATACAAAAAAATCCCATTTAGACAAGACTGGGGAGGGGACATGTGCATTAAATGCATTAACTTAAATGCAGCTGGGTGAATTTGGAGCCACAAGGAACTGCAGATGCTGGTTTATTTAAAACAACTCGCAAACTGCTGGAGTAACTCAGCGACATGAGGAACTAACTGCTGCTGTTGCTTTATTTAAAAAAAAAACACACACACATACTGCCGGAGTAACAACGATACGAGGAACGGCAGATGCTGGTTTATTTTTTTTTAAACTGCTGGAGTAACTTAGCGACATGAGGAACTGCAGATGCTTGTTCCTCCAGCACTTTGTGATTTAAAAATATATAAACCAGCACCTGCAGTTCCTCGTATCGCTGAGTTACTCCAGTAGTGTGTGTGTGTTGTAAATACGTGTTGGGTTTAAAGTATCCGTCCCATTAACTCGCATGCAACTGGGCCAAAGCATTGAGGCACAAAGAACCCAGAGACAACGTCTAGAGTGTTTTATTACCGAATGTCCCGAAATGGAACAATGAAATTCTCACTTGCAAAACAAACAAAAAAATCCCAAAGTGCTGGAATAACTCAGCGGGTCAGGCAGCATCTCTGGGGCACAAGGATAGGCGACATTTCTAAGTCTGAAGCAGGCTCCCGTCCAGAAACCTCGCTTGCCCATGTGTTCAAGAGATGCTACCTGACCCGCTGAAATACTCTAATACATTGTGGCGTTTTTTGTTTTAAAGGGGGGGGGGGGGGGGGGGTGCAGGTTAAAAGTGCCGTGTGGGTTAAATTAAGTAATTTAACTGCAATCGGGTAAATGCAGAATCAAAGTTCCATGAGCAATAATCGAAATACAACCGGGTGTACATTGAAGGTTTAAAGGCCATGTGCATTGATTTAATTGGAGTAACCCACGGGTCGGGCAAGGTATCTGGCGATGCTGTCTGACCCGCTGAGTAACTCCAGCACTTTGTGTCTTTTCAATATAAACCAGCACCTGCAGTTCCGCGTGGCTAAAGGTAAGCACGTTGCAGGCTTAAAACGCCATGTGGACTGACGTAAATGCAACCAGGTGAGTACATTATCGGGTTAAAGTGTCTTTCTAGTGGAGGAACGTAAAAGCGACCGGGTGCATATATTGTAGGTTTTAAAATGTCATGTGTAATAACTTAAACGTAAATGTAAGCGGCAAAATATGGTGCAGGCTTTAAAATGCCATGCGCAGCAACTTAAATAGAACTGGGTAAAATATATTGTAGTTTAAAGTTGGGTTTATTGCAACTTAAACTTAAATTCAACCATGTAAATATGTTGAGAGTGCCATGGCAATGACTTAAACTTGAATGTAAACGGGTAAATACATGGGTGGACACAAAATGCTGGAGAAACTCGGTGGGTGAGGCAGCATCTATGGGGAGAAGGAAATACATAACAGGGTTTCAATATGTTGCAGGTTTAGAGTGCCGTGTACAATAACAATTACAACGGGGACAATGCATTTGGGGTTTTAAATGCCATGTGCAATGAATGTAGCCAGGTAATGTATATTGTAGGTTTAAAGTGTCTTGTGTACAAACTTAAACAAAACTGGGTAAATATGTAATGGACAATAAGGAACTGCAGATGCTGGTTTAAACCGAAGATAGACATACAAAAGCTGGAGTAACTCAGCGGGACAGGCAGCATCTCTTGGAGAGAAGGAATGGGTGACGTTTCGGGTCGAGACCCTTCTCCAGACTGGTTAGGGATCAGGGAAACGATGTGCCATGTGCACTAACTGATATACCATCAGGTAACATATATATTAGGTTTAAAATGCATGGTGCACTAACTTGAATGCAACTGGGTAGACTATATTGTAGGTGTAATGCCTGTTTTAAAATTGGGTTAATTGCAACTTAAACTTAAAGTGCAAGCGGGTAAATATGTACCATGAGCATTAACTTAGATGCAACCGGGTGATATATATATATTGTAGGTTTAAACTTGAGTGCAAGCGGGTAAATATGTAGTGGATTTACAGTGCCATGTGCAGTAGGTGAAATGCAAACGGGGTAAATATGCGGCGGGTTTAAAGAGACATGTGCGTGAAGTAACATGGAATCGGGTAAACACATTGCAGCAGGTCTGAAGTAGCCTTAGCAACGAAGGAGCGTGTGAAGGCGACGTGTGTGTGTGTGTGTGTTTGGGGGGGGGGGGAAGGAGGAGAAGTGTTGCTAAGGGGGGTGCAGAATGCAGTGGCCGGGCCCCCTGATGCTGGAGCCAGTCGCCGTGCATGCATTGATTGGCAGGAGCGCAGAGAGGGGGGACCCGGCGCTGGGACGCCCCAGCAAATCAAGAGCTAATTGATTAAGTGGAGCAATTTGAATCGTGTCGGAGCGGCGGCTGGAATTTGCCAATCGCTTTCAAGAAAGCGGATGATTAATCGCAATGCATTATTGATAATCATAATTATACCCGCACACATGCGCACTGTCGGCGCCAGGGTCAATTTCCGTAATTTTGCAACTCCAGAATTTGTATTTTTTTATTCGCTTGCTGATGTATCAACCAACATGTCGCGTCGGAAGCAGGCGAAGCCGCAACACTTCAAGTCGGACCTGGATCCAGCATTGTCTGGAGAGAATGGTGAGTGCAAACCCCTCTCTGCCCCCCTCCCTGCCCAAAGTTTGCACAGGGGGCAAGATTTCTGGAGTGATATTAGCACTTATTGTGTAATTACCGCGCTGCCTCTGCACTTTTAATGGTCGCGGGTCAGCGGCGATCTCTGCTCGCTCAAACAGACTGATATCTACAGAGAGATGAGATGGGAAGGGGAGGCCGGGGGTGGGGGGGTGAGAACACTTAAAAAATGTGACTGTGCCTTTGGCTGTATTTTCTTTTCTGCTTTACCCTCCCTCTCCCTCTCTCCCTCCACCCCTCCCCAAATTAACCCCCCCCCCCCCCCCTCCACCCACCACCCCTCCCTTGAAAAACACACAAAGTTTAATTTCCTACCTTGTTTAGTCCAGCGCGGCACAGCACATATGGAATACAAGCTTTGATTGGCGTCTTCCAAAGTTTTCCCCCTCTGGGTCCGCTGGTGGATTTAAATGGCAGTATTCTGCTGAAGTAACGCTGGATGTTGTGATGGAAGAGAGCCCGCGACCGAAGGCTAGGTTTAAAAATAACTTGTCTGTAATGATGGCATTGCTGTGTGCGTGTATGCATGTGTGTGTGTGTCCCAATGTGACTTCAGTCGCTGGAAGCCGTACACCTCGCTTGAAAGAGGGGAGGGGGTTAAAAAAAAAAAAAAGTTCGCTCTGTTACTATTTGGGTACACATTTGGGCAGCCTCGGTGGGTTTGGGAACTTCTCTGTGCAAGGAATTGGATTGAAGAAAAAAAGGAGCGAGAGGGTGGAACAAGCAATAATGGAATTGCAACTGCGGCATCCGCTGAGTTTAACGCTACAGGATTCTCACAGAGAGGGAGAGAGAGAGAGAGAGAGACGAGGATGCAACTTGGTGTTTCTCTTTGGCCTTTTTTTTTTCTCTCCCCCCTCCGTCCGGGGATATTTTTTACTGCGAATTTTTTCAGCGAAAAGTGCCCCGTCTCTGCGAGAAAGTTCGGAGTGTGTCAACATTCTGTTAATATCCTCGGCGTTTGGTCTGAAGTGCAAAACGTTAGCGTGCGACTATTCCGTGAGCATAAGATGTTGACAATAATTGACGCAGTAACTTGTACAAGCATCTTTTTCCTTATTTTTTTTTTAGATGGGGGGGGGGGGGGGTCTGTTCACATTGGAGCGATACGTTAGAAAAAAAATGGACCGTTTGTTTTAACATACAAAAAACCCCAACGATGCATATTAGTGCTGTTGAGTTGCTAACTGTTTATCTGGTAAACTAGAAAGAAAAGGTCTGTGTGTATGTGTGTGCAAAACACACACACACACACACACACACACACACACACACGTAGAACATGATTTTTCATCGTGATCGCCATTCCTATTATTTTCGGATGTGACTGGTAGCCCCGGGTTTAGGAAGCACCTCTGATTTAGTTTCCAGGCACTTTTAAACCAGTCTGCTGTGCGGGCTCCACCATGGCCCAACCGCGTTCCCAAACAGAAGCGACAAATTGCACTATTGGGGGGGAACGTGCCTGTTGGGATATGTGACTCATCGTGATCTGTGAGCAGAGAGCACACACACACACACGTACACACACACAGAGTTCCGCTCAGCTTCCTGGAACCGCCGCAGAATTTACTATTAAACCAGCCCAACGCCATTCAACGCAGACCATTCACTAAGACCGCACATCCGCTTGAACCTAGGTATGTATCTTCACTTTCCCCCACTGCATTATTCTCTAAAGGCAGCTGCAACTTTTACTCTTCTCCCCCCCCCCCCCCAAAAAAAAAAAAACCTGTCCAAGGCGCATAGCTGGCCTGTTTCAATTGTCAAGAGGATATGTCGCATCTCCTTCCCATCAAGGAAGCATTGAAATACTCGAACGCCAGCGGTAGACATGGACTGTAGGCCTTGGAACGGTCTCGACCCGAAGCGCCACCAAAACTCCTTTTTCCTCCAGAGATGCTGCCTGTCCCCGCTGAGTCACTCGCAGCATTTTGTGTCTATCTATATACCTCCGGCGTAAAGCAGCTTCTGCAGTTCCTCCCTGCACCCAGATTTCCTCCATGTAGTTTCACAGATTGAAACAAAATGTGCCTGAAGGATTTCCAAGTGCGTTGGAACTCCTGCCGCGCTACAAGTTAAATTGGAGTGGTAAGTGATCTAATTTATATACAGGCATTAAGAAAATGAAGAGGCTTACAGATAACGTAGCTTAGGCATTTGTTTTTGTTCGTCCATTGTCAGTACATACGGAATACATCAGATGTCCGTGATAATTCATTCGGATCTCATCAATACGAATCTCTCGCGTGAAATACTGAATGAAAATAAGACGTCCTATCAAATGTAGCTGCGACTATTTAAGTTTGTGGTTGACACCTCGCCAATTGAAACACTTTTTCTCAGCGTTGTTGTCGTTGGGTTAGAGACCAAATTCGCCCCCAATCTAAATCGGGGCTGGTTCAAATCGAGCTGCAGAACGCGAGTGATCTTTCTAAAAAAAGACTTCTCAGCCAACAAGTGTTTGAAGAAATGTGCGGGGGTTTTTTTGGTAAAGAAGTTATCTCTATATAACTGATAGTTTTACAATAACTTGTATGTGTAACTATCCATTCATTGACTTGCTGCGTAGAAGGATCATTTTTGGTTTTGCACTTTTTTGGGGGGATTAATCTAAATATTGTTATTTTTTTAAGCAATGCCCTATTCTGTAAACTGTACATGGATGATTTGGGATGTAAATATCTAGTGCAGTCTAAGCTTGTGTTGAAAGCTTTTTACTGTGACCTTTCTCGACGCATCTATCTAAACGCGAGTCTTTGCCATTGGGAAGTCACTTTGCTGTTTGTGTTTAAGGTTTAAAAAAAACGGAAGATAACAAACAATATTTTAATAGATTGGCGAGCTGGAGTTATTTTTCAACGAATTTGGGGCGTTGGAGGTAGCGAGTTCTCGCATTAGTGATGAATGGTGTGTGTGCCATTTCTGTGGAAATTCAGAGTATCCCCCAGTCTTGGTTCTTCGGGTCCTGAAGTACATATAGTCTCGTCTTTAGACTGGATGGCTTGCAAACCCATAAGTCTTTCACTGTATCACGGTAAACTAAACTATAAACGGCGTGGGGCTATAAGAACACTTGGGCTGTTGGATGGACAGTTTAGTAAGAGGGTTTAATAAATGATTGGACTCTTGGTGTGAATTGCAGACACTTGTGCACCCAGCGCTTGGTTATCTTGTGTGTTTCCTCCTGGTGCTAGCGACCAAGTGCTTTACAGTGTTCTGCTGGTTTAACCTCTGACGGCCTCCCTCCGTCTTAAAGGTGACGAGAGTTCACCATACAAGATGTACTCCAGTACCTTTTCAATCGACCCCCCGAGCTCTGCCGCTCTGCACGCCTAGCGGGGCACCGGTAGTTCGTTTCGGCTTTAACCTTATCAGCGCCACAGCGCGCATTAAGCCTCTTTTTTTTTTTTCTCCCACCCCCCCCTTTCCCTCGTCCACGCCAGACCCCTGATGCGGAGATTGACAGCTAGTTCCCACGCCAGCCCTTCACCTCGCCGACAACAGGGATTTAGTTTCTTGTCACATTGCCAATGTTTATGCAGTGGAGGCTTGCATGCAGCCAGCCCAGGGCACAAATGCTCTTTACGTGTGAGTGTGTGGGGACAGTGGGACTGGGAGGTTTTCCCTCTTTTGCAACCTTTACCCCATCTAGCGTTCATTCTCATGCACCCATATTTTCATCTTGTCAACTAGGATTATTGCGTACTAACCGAGATTCGCTCAGAAGCCTGCAACTCACCGCCGAATGCAATTCTAGCTTTAGTTTTGCAATATAAATGTAATAGATTTTAATATCTGCTGCGGTTAACCTTAAAAAGGAAAGCAATACATTTATCACAGGATCATAAAAACTAAATGACTTTTGCAAATTGTCTTGCACACACATAATATTCTGAACCGTTCAATTATGCTTCATTACGTACTATTAATATTATAAATTGGCTATTAATAAATTTTAAATGGTTTATTTGCACGGAATGCATTTTGAACCATGCACTTGTTTCATTAATACTTATTATTGTTGTAAATTGGCTATTAATAGTAGATTTAAAATAGTTTGCACAGAATACATTTTGAACCTTGCAATTATGCTTCATTAAGGCTCCTTATTAATATTATAAATTATCTATTAATAATGGATTGAAAATAGTTTAGATTTTTGCACCGAATACATTTTGAACCTTTCAATTATGCTTCATTTATTTATTAATAATTATAAATTGCCTATTAACAGAAGTTTGGAAACAGTTTGATTTTTGGATGGAATAGATGAAATCCCAAGAAAGTGTGCTAGTATTAGTAGTTATGTTTCAATTCTTCAAAAGCCATTATATCTTTAAGGAAAGTTCTGAATGCTCGGAAGATCTCACAGCAATAACTATTTAAAAACTCGTTACATGCAGCATTTTGTAAAAGTCATTGGCATGGATATATTTTTCTAAGAATAGGTTTTTTTTAAAACAAAATAAACTGTCTTTGGTGGAAAAAATTTGTTTTGATGGAACCGAATATACAAAAAGAGTTGGGAGGTTTCTTCTGTGACCTTGCTGTATTTGTCCATTTTAATTCAATTTATTTTTTTCATTTTGATTTACTCTGGCAAAAGTGAAGGGCCAGAACCCAAATAATGAAGAGGTTTTATCTTGTTTAATTCAGTTGTGCTCTGTCAGTGTGTGACTTTAATATCAGGCCTGATGCACTGTCGTGTTGTGGTTTAATATGATACTTTTAAGAAGATGCAATTCTACGAGAATTAGCATTCTAGTAATTTTGCTAATGTTCACTCCATATAAATCTTGTGGATCTTCTGCCCTGATGTTTTTCAAGGAATTGCAGAACTGATGAAGTGGGTCTTGTGTTTTTCCCCCACAGCAAGTTATTTAGTTTGTATTAGTGATTATTTGCTTAAACACAGCTGACCAAGCAAGCTAGTTTCTAGATTGTCTTTGTTTTGATAAATGTCATCACATTGAAACGCTTTTTTTTTTCTCTCTCTCTCTCTCTATCTATCTCTCTCTCTCCAAATGAGGAGTCTTGCTAGAATGCAGGCAAAAGAGATCACAACCTTTTTAATAAAAAGGCCATTTATTCCCAGCGAGCTCGCAATCATGGCGAAAATGCTCAGATTTGCCCACAGTTCTGTCACAATGAGGGTGGGGGTGAGTACTGGAGAGAGATTTTTTTTATTGTGAGGCGGATTTACAATTTAACCATTCATGTGGTATGCCAACCAAATAATCTGGGGAAATGGATCTCAAGGTTGGTACTTGAAATACAGGTGGCTCTGTGTACTCGCGAAAACATCAAAACCAAGCCTGGTGCCAAATTAGTGATTTATTGCTGGGTTTTGGTGTTTTTCAAGTCGTTTTGGTTTGATTTCCTTCCTAAAGGCCTACCCATGTTTTCAGAATGCCACAGAGCATTGTGCCTTCTGCAATTCATATCGTATCTTTGCAGAAAAGTATAGGTGCGATTTTTTTTTTTTAATTTTACAACCTATGGCGCGCAACCTTCCTATGTTCAAATAATCTCTCCCAACTCTCCTTAAAATTAGGGAGCGCTGTAGGTCCCAGCATTACAACTTTGTACATATTAAACTGAATGTACTCCAGGAGCTGGCACTGATTCTGAATGTAGGCCAGATCACTTTGTGCTGTGTGGGGCAACTGTACTGCATTATTTCAGATGATCTCCCCGATATCTGACATTAATTGTGCTTGTGCTCTGCTGTGGACTCTCGGAGCCCGATGTCATGGCAACTTTTTTTGCTATCTAATTCTGTGCTAAAAGGGAAACATGCAGAGGGATAATCTCTGAATTAAACAAGATCAGCCTTCTGTCCTTTCCCTGATGACCACACACCATTGTGGGGCAGGGGGTCGCTGTCCAAACAATAGGGGACCTTCCTGTCCTTGAAGGTTGAAGTGGGTTAGACTGCTGATTTAAAATAAAATCTTGTTTGTTTGATTTGCAAATTAATCCTCCGGTGTGCGATGAGAAATGCAAGCAACCGGTGCGAATGAGAAAGATGTGAAAAGGATTCTTTCCAATGAATGGGTGCAATTTGCTTATCAATAAATCGGGCTTTTCTTTCGGAACTAAATGGTTCAAATTAACACGCATATTTCCAACTGTGAACCCTGTTTGTTCACCAAAAACTGTTTGCAAATCTGGCTTTGCTTAAATACTGTGTAGCTACCTTTATTTTCACAGCCTCTTTAAAGCAGTTTCACCAATTTAATACTAAAGCCAGACATTGCAACATGTTTTTGTTGGATTTCCTTTAGTGTTCAACTTTATCAGCATTAATATTGGATATCTTATAAATCAAAATCTTCTTCTAAGGCCCCTTTCGGTCATGGCTGACCATGGGTGCCTCCAGGGTGTTATTCCCTCTATGGAGGACGCTGTGCGTGACTTTGTTTAATGTGGGGAGCCTGGTGCACAGACAGCCACCACACGGTCCTTGACAGATCTGGGTCCGGATCCAGTGGCATGGAGTCCAAGATGACCGGAGACCCTTTTCTGCTGCAGCCTTCATCCGCCTTCCCAGCCGTTGTGACGCTCCACTAAGGTCAGCCATCGTCCTCCGCCTGTTCCACCGTTGAGGTCTTGGTTGGATTGCTCTTTGTCAGAGACCTCCCCCTCGACCTTACCGCCATGGGTGACCCTACCAGGAGCGTAGCTCCAGACGGCATCGATCTCAGGTCCACACAAGCTTCTCCACCACGACAAGGTGACAATCCACGGAGAAGACTCATAATCAGCACAAGTTAAATACTGGATAGTTAGATTTGGCTCTTTGGGCTAAAGGAATCTAGGGATATCGGGGTAGAAAGCAGGAGCAGGGTACTGATTTTAGATGATCAGCCATGGCTGTGCTGGCTCGAAGGGCCGAATGGCTTACTCCATCACCTATTCTATGTTTCTATATAATGAGACCAAATGACACAAAATGCTGAAGTAACTCGGCAGGTCAGGCAGCACCTCCGGAGAAACTGGATAGGCAATATTTTCGGTCGGGCCCCTTCTTCAGACTTCCTCAATTCTTTTTAAGTTATATCATGTATTTTTCCTTGGTTTTAAGTTCCCTCATTGGCAAATTTTATAATTGTAATTTGATTTTGGGGGAAGAAAATTCTGGTTGTAAACTGAAAATAACAATGTAACATTTGTGTTAACTTTATTATTTTCCTTTAAATGCAGTTGTTTCAGTCTGTATGTGTGCATCCATATTTTTTTTACAATAAATTGTAGGCCAACAGACTCTTTAGACATTTAGCACAACGGTAGTGCTGTTATTACTGTTTGGGCATCTTAACAATATCCCGGCATTTTGTCTCCTATTTTCAGTATAAACCAGCATCTGCAGTTCCTTCCGACAATACAATATTATATGTTGGATCACTCTGTGGATTCCACTCTGCACCATTTTATGTTTTTTTTGTAGCGTTAGGTCAGATGGCATGTCCCACTTGCTAACTAACAAACGCTGCTGTGATTTAAAAAAAAATTGAACATAGAATAGTACAGGAACAGGCCCTTCGGCCCACAGTGTCAGCACTGAACATGATGCCCCATTAAACTAAATCTCCTCTGCCTGCACGTGATCCATATCCTTCCAATTCCATGTGCCGAAGATAGACACAAAATGCTGGAGCAACTCAGCGGGACGGGCACCATCTCTGGAGAGAAGGAATGGGTGACGTTTCGGGTTGAGACCCTTCTTCGGTCCGAAGAGGTGCCTGGACCTGAAACGTCGCCTATTCCTTCTATCCAGGGTTGGTGCCGGTCCCTCTGAGTTTTGTCTATCTTCAGTGTAAGACCAGCAGTTCCTTCCCACACACATAAGTTTGCCTGTCTAAAACCCGTTTCAGTTTGCCTGTCTAAAACCCGTTTGTAGGCCACTGTCGTATCTGCTTCCACCGTCCTTGGAAGTATGTTCCAGGCTCCCACCAAACAAAACCTTGACCCGGGCTCCTCCGTTACACTTCCCCCCTTGGTCTGCTGTAGTCCTTTCCTGAGTCTGGCAGATTATGGTATATTGAAGGGAGATTTCCTGCCTGCTGGGCATATCAAAGTCGTATTGTTTCTTCATCAATGTGTGAGGTTTGGCTGCACCGAGTGCACAGGTGCTCCCTCATTCAGAGATGAATGTGATCTTGGCTTTTCTATCTGAGTGAACAGTGTGTGTGTGTGTGTGTGTAGCAGTGGGAATATGGATGCATGTATCATTCTACTCTTTGTCAGTGCAGTTGGTACTGGGGATGGTAGGGCACATTGTCCCTCCTTGTTCCTCTACAGTAATTCGCTATGTCGCTAAGCAAGAGAGGGCTTTCTGGCTGGGACTTCTGCATTGCTCTGCAGTTGATCTATTTCTCTTATCTTGCCTCTGTGACAGATACGTCGGCAATAATACTCGGGGTAACATCTGACGCACACTTCCCTTCTCGTGCCGCCACCAGTCAATATGAATCATCGTCACATATTTTGCAAAAATAATTCTCTGCGATTCCTAGAAATCGGAACCATTTATTCTTTTGCAAACTTTCAAAACCGTTCCACAGCCTCCATGCAAGAATACCTACATTTCAATTTAACCAGAAAGGGTCTCTACCCGAAATGTCAACCATTCCTTCTGTCCCGCTGAGTTACTCCAGCTCTTTGTGTCCATCTGCGGTTTAAACCAGCATCTGCAGTTCCTTCCTACACATGTACTCGGTTGAATACAGTAGAGTTACAAACCATAAAGGAGCTCCAGAGCACATGAGAGGAACTATATCTGCTTTTTATTTTTCAATAATAAGTTGCATTTAAGATGTGCAATGGTATTTTTTGAATTGGTGCTTTATGAGTAAATATATTGAATATAAAAGTTTGTCAACACAAGGAACTACAAATCTTGATTAAAACACAGTGCTGGATTGCGTCAGTGCACCAGTAGTTCGTGTTTTACTCCAAGAAATGTTTCATCTTTAAAGCAAAACTATGCTGTTTGTAGCTCTTGTAGCAATTTTTTCTCCAAGACTAATTGTTCTACACAATGAAGGTAAATTGGTCTTGATACACAAATCATCTATTTCCATGCCATAAACTAGAAACTTTAATCTCATGGCTTTGCTTATTCCAAGTTATCGTTCTGCATTCTATTTCTCGTCTTGTAGAGTATGGCGCTCGTCTTAACTGTTCCATGGAAATAACGCTTGTAAAATAAACCTTTGAACACTTTGCATATCTTTCGGGAAGCAATGTGGTGAATTAGTTGTAAAGATGGTGCCCCTTATTAACACGTGTTAGACTGAGGAGGTGAGTGGGCCACTGCCGATTAACTGCTGCAGTTTTACAATCTGTTCACCCTGAGTGTCCATGCGCTGTGTCCAGCCAACAGTGTCGATTCCGCAAGAGAACTGCATCGTTTCCTAGCTCGATTGCGTATGTTCCCAAATATCTTGTGATACAAAACAATAGCTATAAGTGAGAGAGAAATAAGTTGTGGGCAGCGGTAGAGTTGCTACCCTGCAGCGCCAGAGACCTGGGTTCAATCCTGACGACAATTGCTTTCTGTATGGAGTTTGCACGTTTCCCCCCCGTGACCGCGTGGGGTTTCTGCGGGAGCTCCGGCTTCCTACCACACTCCCGAGAAATATACGGGGTTTGTAGGTTAATTGGGTTGGTATAAGTGTAAATTGTCCCTTGTCGACAAGGACAAACAGATTTAAAAACAGTTTTTACCCCACTGCTACAAAGGCACTAAATGTAGCCGCCAAGGAACGCGGGGACTAAGGGACTGTGGTTGGTACACTGTGAAATCGACAGAAGGATGTAGGGTTGGGTGTTTATGCGTGCTGTTTTCATATTTCATATTTTAGTGTATCTTTTTTAATATTTTACCTTGTATGTATCGTTAGCTTTTATGGTTTGAATGGTGCACTGACTGGTTGACATTTTTAAATTTCGTTGTACATGGTTCATGTTACAATGACAATAAAGAAACTATTCTATGTGTAGGATAGTGTGCGGGGATCGCTGGTCGGCGCGGTCTGGGTGGGCCGAAGGGCCCGTTTCTGCGCTGTATCTCTAAAGTTAACAAATTTGATCCTTGATGAAGTTGTGGTGGAGGGAGGGGAGAGGCGGGAGGGAAAAAGCATCCGTGGACCATTTTGTTAAATAAAAAAAATTATATTGTGCATTATAAGTCAAATCATTTGTTTTAAGAATTGTCTTTTTAATAAGTTGTATCTTGCACGTCTAATAGTCACATTGAAAGTGTAAAGAGCAAATGTTGACATTTGGTTGCAGTCAATCATTGTGACCAATTTAGTATGGTACGTCTCTGAGAGATTTGCTATCACTATCTCTAAGAGATTCTCTTGCTCGAAGAGAGGGTGTCTCTGGAGCTGGTGCTGGTAATGTCAGGAACGTTGACACCACTGTTCCTTAACGTGTCCCAGTCTCTCCTCCCTGCAGCTAGTTGCCTGGGATCTTTTACCTGTCAAATGTTGATTGGGATTCAAAATGATTACAAATTGGTTTAGTGACAGGGCGTGAACTGTCAAAGACCTTTATTATTTTGCTGAAAATGAGGAAAACCCCAGCGTTGCAGAGTCTAACGAGACTCCAAATGCCTGACGTGCTCCTTGTGGACAGGGAATGTGATGATACGCATGAAATATTGGAAATCGATTCTTTCTATGGAATTTCATTCAGCTCCCAAATGTCCATAATTTTGAGAATTTTATATTTTGATGCGTTGTCTGAGATATGAGAGATTTAGTGAATGATGGGTTCCAAATGCAAACTTTTGAGATTTTCTATCTTAAGGTGGTGCAGCAGTAGAGTTGCAGCCTTAGAGTGCCTGAGGCCCGGGTTCGATCCTGACTGCGGGTGCTATCTGTGTGGAGTTTGTACGTTCTCCCCGTGACCTGCGGGGGTTTTCTCCCCGGGTTCCTCTCACACTCCCAAGGCATGCAGATTTGTAAATTAATCGGCTTCGGTAAAGATTGTAAATTGTCCCGTGTGTGTGTGTGTGTGTGCGCGTGTGTGATGGGTGGGCTGAAGGGCCTGTTTCCGCGCTGGATTTCTAAACTAAAAGCCAACAAAGTATAGATAGACAAAGCTGGAGCAACTCAGACTGAAGAAGGGTCTCGATCCGAAACGTCACCCATTCCTTTCCTCCAGAGATACTGCCTGAGTTTCTCCAGCTTTTTTTTGCGTCTATCTTCGATTTAAGCCAGCATCTGCAGTTCCTTCCTACACTAAACCAAGTTAAATTCTCCGATGTGTAAACATCGATTTAAGAAAAAAAAAAAAAAAAAATTGCCACCCACGTGTCTGTTGCAATCCCTGTCGTGGGGTCCATTGGCCCATATTTGATGAGTGACTCTTGCATCTTCTCGACGACTAATTTTCCCCTCTCCCCCTTTTTTTTGGATTTTGCAGGAACGTCACTGGGCGGCCACGTGGAGCGGCACGCCAAGAATGGGGATGCTCACGTCTGTGGCCACTGCTGTGCAGAGTTCTTCGAGCTGCCCGATTTCCTCCATCACAAGAAGAATTGCACTAAGAAACAACTGGTTCTGATTGTAAATGAAAATCCAGCCGCCCCTTCGCAAGCGCCCTCTCCACAATCTCCCGCCCACCCCGTCGAAGAGGCGAACGAGGGAACGGATAACGCGAGTCTCGTGGACTGCGATGAGCTTGTAGAGAGTAGGGAACTTGACCGGGAAGTATTCATGGAGGTGGACACTAGCAACAGTAATGTCAGCAGTACTAACAGTAATAACCATAGTAATAATACATGCAGTGATTATCCCACAATGGGAAGCTCAGCTGTCGCAACACCTCTACCTCATATAGGTGATATAACAGCTCTGGGAAACTTCTCGATGTTGAATAGTAATGTGATCATTGAAAATCTTCGAAGTACAAAAGTGGCAGTGGCCCAATTCTCCCAGGAAACCAGAACTAACAGTTCGTCAAGTAGTAAGATCGCAGTTCCAGCACTAATGGAACAGCTCCTGGCTCTCCAACATCAACAGATCCACCAGCTGCAGCTTATTGAACAAATCCGTCAACAGATAATCTTGTTGGCTTCCCGCAACGGTGACTCCCCTTCGGTCAACTCTTCCCCAGGTACTTTGGGAGCTGCTGTTAATCCATTGACTACGCTTAGTTCGCATCTATCTCAGCAACTTGCTGCTGCAGCTGGACTTGCCCAGAGCCTTGCCAGTCAGTCTGCCAGCATCAGTGGTGGGAATCGAGTACATCTACCTCAGAGCAGTCCTGGAAGCGGAGCCCCCCAGCCCAGCAGTCCTTCCCCGCAAGCCGACGCCGCCCCTTCCTTGCCGAGCACCGCTGCCCAGCCCTCCGAGAGCGCGTCCGCGGGCGCCCCCGCCGTCTGCGGCTCCCGTCTCGCCAGCCCCTCCGTCCCCGCGGCGCCTGCGCCCGCCGCCCTGGGGATCGGCGGCCTGCTCGGCCCGCTGTCCACGCTGTCCGCCTCACTGCTACCTCAGTCCTCCGCGCCTGCCCCCCCGTTTTCCAGCCCTCTCTCAGGCATCGAGGCGACTTCAGGGAACCTGGGCTCGCTGGCCGCCCTAGCGGGCCCGCGGAAGGGCAAGCCCCCCAACGTGGTGGTGTTTGAGGCGAAGACCAGCTCCGACGAGTCTTTCTTCAAGCACAAGTGTCGCTTCTGTGCTAAAGTCTTTGGAAGCGACAGTGCCTTGCAGATCCACCTGCGCTCGCACACTGGCGAGAGGCCCTACAAGTGCAACATTTGTGGCAACCGATTCTCCACGAAAGGCAACCTGAAGGTTCACTTCCAGAGACACCGGGAAAAGTACCCACACATTCACATGAACCCCTATCCCGTCCCCGAACACTTGGACAACGTCCCGACCAACACGGGGATCCCCTATGGGATGTCTGTCCCCCCCGAGAAACCAATAACCAGTTGGCTGGACAGCAAGCCCTTGTTACCGACACTGACCACATCTGTCGGCCTGCCTCTCCCTTCCACTATATCAGGTTTGTCCGCCATCATCAAATCGGAGGAGTGTCCGCCCATCCCGGTCAATCAGTCTCCTTGCAGCCCGCCCGGGTCGGTCCGGAGCGACTTGGCCGGCACCGAACCCTCTGTGAAAAGCGTCCGTGATTTGGAAGAGGTGGAAGATAACGGCTCACCTACCTCAAACGACAAACCCGATGATCGCGCACAACCTCTCCAGCCCACCGCCAGCGTGGCCGTCCCCGCCAGCTCGAGCGCCTCCGATTCGGGACTGAGCACCGCTTCTGCTTTCACCACGCCGCTCGCCCCGCTCGTCTGCGAGCAGTTCAAGTCGCAGTTTCCATTCGGCGGCCTCCTGGATTCCTTGCAGACGTCGGAGACGTCCAAACTGCAGCAGCTGGTGGAGAACATCGACCGCAAGATGGCGGACCCCAACCAGTGCGTCATCTGCCACCGGGTCCTGAGCTGCCACAGCGCTCTGAAGATGCACTACCGCACCCACACCGGCGAGCGGCCCTTCAAGTGCAAGGTGTGTGGCCGCGCCTTCACCACCAAGGGCAACCTGAAGACCCACTACGGCGTCCACCGCGCCATGCCGCCGCTGCGCGTCCAGCATTCCTGCCCTATCTGCCAGAAGAAGTTCACCAACGCTGTGGTCCTGCAGCAGCACATCCGGATGCACATGGGAGGCCAGATCCCCAACACCCCCGTGGCGGACAACTACCCCGAGTCGATGGAGTCAGACACCACCACGTCCTTTGAGGACAAGAATTTCGATGACATGGACGACTACTCTGACGAGAACATGGAGGACTGCCCGGATAGCAGCGTCCCGGACACGCCCAGGTCCGCGGAGGTTTCTCGAGGCAGTCTCACCCCGTCCCCCTTGCCCCCGGAAATGTCCAGCATCGCGGCGCTGGAGCACCAGATGAAGATGATCAACGCCGGCCTGGTGGAGCAGCTCCAAGCGAGCCTCCGCTCGGTGGAGAATGGATTGGCCGACGGCGACCAAATGACCAGTGACTCCTTCTCGATGGTTGGGGACGTGGAGAGCCAAAGTATTGGAAGTCCTGCCATTTCAGAATCTACCTCTTCCTTGCATGCTCCATCCCCGAGCAACAGCAACGCCGACAGCCGCAGGTCCAAGTCTCCCGGCAGCGAAGAGAGGCAGCACAACAGGTCTCTGCTGTCGGACGCGTCCAATTCGGTGTCCCCCGCGACCACCAACGGCGGCGCCTTGGACCTGACCTCCTGCAACGCCGAGCGGGCGGCGAAGGATGACGCTCTGAGCCTGCTGTTTCCCGGTCGTGACCGCGGCAAGTTGAGGAACACGTCGTGTGATATCTGTGGCAAAGCCTTTGCTTGCCAGAGTGCCTTGGACATTCACTACAGAAGCCATACCAAAGAGCGTCCATACATTTGCACAGTATGCAATCGCGGTTTCTCCACCAAGGGCAATTTGAAGCAGCACATGTTGACGCACCAGATGCGGGACCTCCCGGCTCAGCTGTTCGAGCCCAACAACTCCACCCTGGCTCCCGCTGCTAACCATGGCTCCACGAACCCGCCCGCCCTAACGTTGACGTCCTTAATCAAAACCGAGGTCAATGGTTTCACGCACGGGTGTTCCCTGGACTGCAAGGACCCACCCGCTAGCCTTATCCCATCCGGGCCGCTGTCTGCGTCCTCTGTCTCGCCCGTCCTGTCAGCGCAGCAGAGGAGAACTCCAAAGCAGCATTACTGCACGGCTTGCGGCAAAACCTTCTCCTCGTCCAGCGCTCTCCAAATACACGAGAGGACACACACGGGGGAGAAACCGTTTGCCTGTACCATATGTGGCAGGGCCTTCACCACCAAAGGCAATCTGAAGGTACGTGCACGATGCAACTGCACACACTGACCGACTTGCGCCAAAGATGGGCACAAAATGCTGGAGTAACTCAGCGGGACCGGCAGCATCTCTGGGGAGAACGGCTCGGGTCGAGACCCTTCCTCAGAATTCAGTCTGAAGAAGGGACTCTACCCAAAATGGCGTCTGTTAGACTGAAGTCTGAAGAAGGGTCTTGACCTGAAACGTCACCCATTCCTTCTCTCCTGAGATGCTGCCTGCCCCGCTGAGTTACTCCAGCATTTTGTGTCTTATCTGTAATCTGCAGGTATTGTGCTGCATAATGCTCTCGAGAACATTGCAATAGCGTGAGTAATGTAGTTCTACTGTCTGCTTTATGTTAAACATACATGTAACCATATAACAATTGCAGCACGGAAACAGGCCTTCCTGGCCCTTCCAGTCCGTGCCGACCATTTATTTTCCCCTAGTCCCATCTACCTGCACTCAGACCATACCCCTCCCTTCCCGTCCATATACCTATCCACTTTATTTTTAAATGTTAAAATCGATCCTGCCTCCACAACTTCTGCTGGAAGATCATTCTCTGAGTAAAGAAGTTCCCCCTCATGTTACCCCTAAACTTCTGTCCCTTAATTCTCATGTCATGCCCTCTTGTTTGAATCTTCCCTACCCTCAATGGGAAAAGCTTATCCACGTCAACTCTGTGTCCACATGTATAGTGTATGTGTGTGTATACTTGTGTGTACGTGGTCACATAATGTATATTAGTTATTGAGTGTGTGTATATTGGATGAAATATACACGTGTGTGTGTATGCAGAGAGAATGTATGTAATAAATACATATATCTGATATCACAAATATAGTTTCCCTTTCCCCTGACTAGTCTGAAGAAGGGTCTCGACAAAGAGTGTCACCCATTCCTTCTCTCCAGAGATGCTGCCTGTCCCGCTGAGCTACTCCAGCATTTTGAGTCTATCTTCTTGTTATACATACATGGTCATAGGAGTAGAATTAGGCCATTCAGCCAATCCAGTCTAATCTGCCATTGAATCATGGCTGATCTATCTCTCCCTCCTAACCCCTCACACCTGTGCTAATCAAAAATCTATCTAACCCTGCCTTAAACATATCCACTGACAGCCTGTGCAGTTTTCTGCGGCAAAGAATTCCACAGATTCACCACCTTCTGACTCGACATTCCTCCTCATTTTCTTCCTAAAAGAACGTCCTTTAATTCTGAGGCTATGACCTCTCATCCTATACTCTCCCACTAGTGGAAACATCCTCTCCACACCCACTCTATACAAACCTTTCACTATAATGTATGTTTCAATGAGGATTCCCTTCATTCTTCTAAACTCCAGTGAGTACAGGCCCAGTACCGACCAACGCTCATCGTAGGTTTAACCTATTCATTCCTGGGATCATTCTTGTAAACCTCCTCTGGACCCTCTAGAGCCATCACATCCTTTCTCAGATATGGTGCCCAAAATGGCTCGCTATAATCCAAATGCAGCCTTACCAGCGCCTCATAGATCCTCGGCGCTCGAACATGTATATGTGTGTGCATATATGACATAAAAATAAAATACTATATAGGGGAACGCAATAACATATTGAATCTATATATTATAAAAACTCATCTTGTTTGTTTCTGTGTGTGTGTGGATGTCTGTGACTGTCCCTGAAATAACACCAAAACGGTACACGATATCGCCCTACATTTTTTGTACCACCTTGTGCACCCGTGTCCTGTGGTGTATTGTATCAAGTTTGGTTCAGATTGATAGTATATTTTACAAGGTATTCACATTTTCAACTTTACAAAATCCAGTTTGAGAAAAATGACGAAGTTGCAGTGGCGTTAGCAGCTATGACATCACATAAACTGCCCATCAGCAGTGTTCCAGCCCACAATGACATCACAATGGGATCAGCAGCTTCCACCTCACAATGACGTCAAGGGGGGGTGGGTATGGAAGGGAGAGGGGTTATGGAGGGAGTGACTGAGGGAGAGGGGAGAGAAGATGGAGGGGGAGGGATTGTTGGGGGACAAGGGGAAATGAGCCACGCCTGTGCAGTTGTGGGCTATGCGTGAGTGGTGGAATATTACGTTGGGGGCTATGGGTGAGTTGTGGAAATGGATTAGTTTGTGTTAGTTTTTATAAATACTTTTCTCAATTTGTATTGAAGTTAGCTTGTACAAGTAGGATGATGTATGTTGTTGGAATGTAAATGTAAAAGGTATTAACATCTTAGCAATGCAGCATAATGGTCAACTGTGCTGAACCCATTTCAGTTTATTTCTATACAAATAGATTTTTTTTAATTCCCCAAATTATCAAAGAACCTCTGTGGAGTTTAGTGTCTCATTGCTTACTGTAGCACTTCATCCAGTAACTGTGTAGGAAGGAACTGCAGATGCTGGTTTACACCGAAGATAGACACACAAAGCTGGAGTAACTCAGTGGGTCAGGCAGCATCTCTGGAGAAAATGAATGGGTGACATTTCTGGTCGAGGCCCTTCTTCAGACAGCCTGAATGACAGTCCATATCATGACTGATGACTGTTCCTGTCTGAAGAAGTGTCTTGGCCCAAAACGTCACCCTTTCCTTTTCTCCAGAGATGCTGCCTGTCCCGCTGAGTTACTCGAGCTGTTTGTCTCATCAAGCAACTGTTTTGGAGGGTTTTTTTCCTTCATTTATAATCCCATTCTGGAATAAATGACGTGAGGCAAAAGGTTTGGAAGGTAATTGTAAAGTTTAAAAAGTAACAGGGATTATGGGTAGACAAGTGCTGGAGAAACTTAGCAGGTGCAGCAGCATCTATGGAGCGAAGGAAATGGGCAACGTCTCGGGCTGAAACCCTTCTTCAGACCTCAAACGTTGCCTATTTCCCTCGCTCCATAGATGCTGCTGCACCCGCTGAGTTTTTCCAGCACTTTTGTCTACCTTCGATTTTCCAGCATCTGCAGTTCCTTCTTAAACAAGAGGAATTATGGTTTGGGTTGGAATTGTGGGACAGAATGCCAGTTTATCACTGACCCCCACACTGAGATGGCTTGGACTGTTTCATGGTTGCAGTCGTGAATTGATTTTAAAGTCTACTAGTGTGTGTGTGGGGCTCAGGATGGGGGAGTCGAGGAAAAGCAAAATAAATTGTAACGGTGTCATTAACCAGTATTTGAAAGAAGTATGGATTAAAAAAATGACCTTGTCACAATGATCAAAGTTTAACTTATAATTGAAAAATTTGTAGAGGGTCATTGTGATTAATTTGTGCGTAATTTATGATCCAGTTAATTTTAAACTGTTAATAAAATTTGATGTATTGTTCATCCTGATAATCATCTGATTCCTTATAGAGATTTGACTGTGTGCAAAGCACACCTTCCATGAAGTACCTCATTTAAGTATAAATCTCAGCTAATTTCTTCCCATTCAACCATTTCTCACGAGCTATTCCACGTAATGTTTGAGGAATAACAATCTGCAGTGGACTTAAAGCTGAAAAGCAACCATGTGATAACAAGGAACTGCAGATGTTGTTTTACATTAGAAAGCATAAGTGCAGTAACTTAGTAGGTCGGGCAGCATCTCTGGAGAACTTGGATAGGTGACCTCTCTAGTTGGGATCCGATTATGGAGTAGAATTGGGCCATTCGGCCCATCAAGTCTATTCTGCCATTCAATCATGCCTGATCTATCTCTCCCTCCTAACCCCATTCTCCTGCCTTCTCCCCATAACCTCTGACACCCGCACTAATCAAGTTGCTTATCGGCGTTCTCCAGAGATGCTACCTGACCCACTGAGTTATTCCACTTTGCATCCACTTTCTGCAAAGCAACCAGACTGACAAACAGAAATTAATTTATAAGATGGTGTATTCATAAAGTTAGTGTAAGCGTTATTGTGTAGGAAGGAACTGCAGATACTGATTGATCCTGAAGATAGACACAAAATGCTGGAGTCGTTCAACAGGTCAGGTAGCATCTCATCCATCTTAATTTGCCACTCCCTTTACCCACTCTGACGTCACTCCCTCTGTACATCCTTGTAGCGGTCCGAAGAAGGGTTCTCACCCGAGACATTCTCCGGAGATGCTGCCAGACCTGCCGAGTTACACCAGCGATTTGCGTCCATAATGAGTTATTGCGTGGAAATGGAAGAAAGATGGCTTTCATTAGCCCAAAAGATGTCCACTTCCCTTGAGTAAAATATATAAATGTGTATAGATTGTGCATGGCAAAAGCTACTGCATACCAAATCTCGTTGCACCTATGAGAATAAAAGTTGTTATTATTATTTTAGTGTTGTCCAATGCTCCAATAGCTGGAAGGCTTAACTTTGTGCCATTTCTGCAGGTTCACATGGGGACCCACATGTGGAACAGTGCTCCCGCAAGGCGAGGGAGGCGACTTTCAGTGGATGGTCCCATGGCTTTTCTGGGCGGCAATCCTATTAAATTCACCGAAATGCTCCAGAAGGATTTAGCGGTGAGGGCTCGAGACGGAGACCCTTCGTCGTTTTGGAACCAGTACGCGGCGGCACTGACGAATGGCTTGGCGATGAAGACTAATGAGATATCCGTGATTCAGAACGGCGGGCTCCCCCCGAACGCTGCCAGTCTGGGCAACGGCGGCAGTTCGCCCATCGGTGGTTTAACGGGGAGCTTGGACAAACTTCACAGTACTGTCGCAGGCACACCTCTAGCTGGTCTGGAGAAGATATCAGCCACTGAAAATGGAACCAACCACAGATTCACCCATTTGGTGGGGGAAAACAAAGAAATGGTATCGAGCTAAAGCGACAGTCGGCCTTCTGGCAATGGAAGCAATCTGGGGACATCTTTCACGCCAATGGACCAAAGTGTTGCAAGAACACCTTTTGTACAATGCCTAACTTTTAGTGTTGTATGGGGAAGAGGAAAAGCTTATTTATTAGTGATAATAACTTTGCTTTGCAAATGAGTTGCAAATGTACACTACTGGTCTTCAGCATCTTGCCCTATATACTAATGGACTAGAGTGCTTTAAACATGTAAGTTTCCTAGCATTTGCAAATCTATTCTGTTAGGTGAATTTTGCCCTTGCATTAACTTATTTTATGATTTGTGAGTAATCTAGTTTTAACATGATTGGCATTGGTGGCAATGTCACACCAGACCATTCCTTTACTAGAGAGAGGTCTGTGTATATATATATAATGTAAAGTTTTGCTAGACTGCTCCAGAATTTCTCAAAAAAAAATCAGTTCCTTGTTGAGTCATGCCTTCCATTAACAAAAAATAACTGTAAATTGCAGACTTCAAACTGAATCTTGTTGCCATCACACTCTGTAAACAGTTTACTGTTTTTTAACATCAAGTGGAATTTTTTTTTTTTTTTTTTGGTATGTTCTATAATTTCTGTTCGAAATGGTTCCTTTGTATTGTGCTTTTAACTTGCACCATTTTCAATGTTGACGAGTCTCAGTGAAGTAAGAGGCACGATGATAAGAAAAGGAATCTCCTGTTGTTGTACCTTTAACTACAATAAAGGTCTCTGCCCCATAGGTATATTTAGTATAGAAGAGAAAAATGTGCTGGACCTACACATTGCTGCTACATAAATGCATCTTTTGAACACCTTTGAAGGGAGTAATATGAAGCTATTATTGATCATGTCTTGTGTGTATAAATATATTATATTTATATAGCATAATGACATGTCTTGGGAAAATCATTAATGTATATACTGTATTGGTACGTTGCTTAAAATGAAGCTGCATTTTCACCGACCGAGAGATAGTGTTTTATTGTGTAATCATTTTGTATTAGGTATGGGAAGAGAAACCCTTGTGACTGATATATGCACTTTCTTGGAAAGCTGGACGAAACCATCCAGTTTCACTAAAATTTAATACCTACTAACAGCTGAGGTACTGTAATTCTTACTCATTTAATCAAATACATGAGTTTTGCAACAGCCATTCTGAAGTGTGTGTATTTTTGCTTTCTCTGGAGATTTCCTCTGCAATTTTTTTTCCCCCCTAATGCAATTATGTTGGGTATGTGTCTAATTTGTAAAAGATTTAGTTTTTAAGCCAGATGTTCGATTTTATGCTTTTAAAACAAAAAAAAACTACTGAGCTTTCTTAAAACATTCTAAAAAACAATGCAAAAATGTGATTTTTTTTTTCCCCTCTCTCCAGAGTTTTGGATAACTGTACTGTTTTAACATGTGTGAAGCCCACTAGAAATAGATCCCAACTTTAATAAATGAAAGAAGTGAAATATTTAAAAGAACAGGTCAAACGAAATCCAGTGCACACTTTTTAATAATGTCGGTAGTTATGAAAAAATATATTGTTATTAACTTGAGCCAATTTGATACAGTAGCTCCGTGATGTCTCTGATTTTGCTGTCTACCACCCAATTTAAGAATGTGTGTGTGTGTGTGTGCGCGTTTATATTTTATGGATTAATGTACTGTGAATACCCGGGACCAAAATGTCATCCTCTTTGTTAAAGAGATGCCTCCTCAAGCCTTGTAGATTGTGCAGCATGTTTGGCAACTTAATCAAACTGCGTTTTAATATTGATCCAATTGATTGGGGTATTTTCGCTGCCGTCTGCTATCAAGGGAACCGTGGGGGGGGATTGGACCAAAACGCTCACTTTTAGTTTCCCTTCAATTTTTGGAAATAATTCTCGCTGCTGTTTCTAATGGATTTATAAAAAAAAAACGTGAGCAGGGTTTTATTGACAAGAGTTTTGGAGGGTTGTCTCCAGCTTGCTGTTCGCCCTGTACTGACATGAAAGGAGACAGTGGGAGATTTCTCCAATGATTTTTTTCCCTTCGTCTTTCTCTCCCCTCCATAAAGTGCTCAGAGTAACAAGATTATAAATTCTTCACGTGCTTCTCGCTCCCTGCTAGCCTGGTCGGATCTTTAATTACAGTATCGATTAGATCGGGTTCCTTCCGCCCTTCACTCACTATTGATGGGAGGAGCTGGATTTTTGGCCCTGGTAATTGCTTTTGTGCTGGATATTTGTTTTCCCTCTTATCTCTGAAATTAGTTATCGCGCTGTCGCCACAACCCTCGTGCGTAAAAACCCTTTATTAAAAAAAAAGACCAAATGCGTGGTATTTGTGAAGCAGTGCAATATAATGTTATTTAAGCCGAACATGCGGGGAGTGGAGGAACTCTGATCAATATAACACATTTCTTGGGTTGGAAATGGTTCTTAAAAAAATTATGAATTTTATGAAAAATGAAATATTAATGTAGGGGGAAGAAAAGGCCAGATCCGAAACGTCACCTGTCCATGCTGCCCGACCCGGTGTTACTCCAGAACTTTGTACCTTTCCTTGGTGAACCAGCATCTGCAGTTCCTGTCCATGTTCTCCAGGGATGCTGCCTGACCCGCTGAGTTACTCCAGCCGGCTCAAATATCGACGATGAAGATTGTCGCTGTCATCGGATGCATCTGTGAACCCCGTTGTTTTCTTAAACCTGGAATATCTCCACAGTTTATTTCCCCAGTGGATGCAATAACCAGTTATCTCCGACTAATTTACACCGTGTAGGATGGGACTGCAGATGCTGGTTTAAACCGAAGATAGGCACAATACCCCCCCCCCCCCCCCCCCCCCCGGCTCTCAGTCTGAAGAAGGGTCTCGACCCGAAAAACGCCGCCTAATCCTTCTCTCCAGAGACGCTGTCTGTCCCGTTGAGTTACTCCAGCATTTTTTATCTCATTCTTTAATTTACATCCGCGAGTTGACTAGATGAAGTCTGCGGTGGAATGCAAGCAGGCAGGCATCGTTCCGCGTTTGTCAATGATTAAGGGGTGCGCCCCATTCGAGGGTCACACTTGCTGCAGTCAACTTAATGACGGTATTACTGGGACACATTGGAACCGCGGTTCAAAACTGGATCCTGTGTTTTTTTGGAACTGTCCTATTAAAGAAAACGGGTTCGATTATCGATGGTGAAAACGAAAGAGCAATTACAATTAATCGCAAATTTACAATTTGAGCTACCTCCCAAAAATCTCAAGAGATTTTGATATTTTATTTAAAGCAACGCCTTGTGTTTAAAATTCTTTCCCCCCCCCCCAAAAAAAACTACGCCCCCCTTCTCACTTCCTAAAGGAAACACTGGCGGGTTTATTTGCAGAAACGGTGTGTGTTGGAATAAGATGCATGCATTAAAACAAAAACGGCCTGATACAACTCGAACATTCAAACTATTTGTAGGTTGGGACAGATCTCGCGTTACAGGTAGATGCGGTGGGTATTGTGAGCATTCAGTTATATCAAATACTGAAATAAAACTGGATTGAACGACACGGGATTATAAGTGCTGCCGCTTTTAACCCACGCTCTAGGAGTTTGATCACATCTCCCATCCACAGCCAACTAACTTTGTTGCAAAAAAAAAAATTGGAAAGTCAATTTATTTTTTTTTTTCCCCTGTCCTGTTTAAAAGTGGACAGCGTCGCCTTCAGCCCAATATATCTCGCCAGTAACGGAATAGTAGCAGCGGCTGATTCCTTTTATAATAATGTCTTCTGTCTTGACTCTTGATTATAATTGATCGGCCGACGCTAAATGGTGAGCGCTTCCTTAATGAGGCTAAAAATCTATACCACATTTTCATGTTTGCTTTCCTATTACCCAGGCCAATCACATCGGGCAGAAATAAACACTGAAGTCCTGTTCCAATAATGCCTTTTTTCCCCCCACTTTACAAACATTTCCATGAAATATTGTCTCGTTCCCTGTTGCAACTTAAGATCTACGAGTCCCAATAAGGATCGCACAACCTTTATACTAATGAAACCGCAGGTATTTGCCTTGAACAGTGAATTTCTTTTATTGGAGTGATCTTTTTCTCTCTTCTCTCCCCCCCCCCCCCCCTCCTTTTTTTTCGACAGCTGCATTTAATTTTACACTTGGTTGCACTTCCTGCAACGCAGAGACTGACTGTTAATTCGAGCACGGCATCCTCTTTGGATTTTACAACGGGACAAACTTCCCGCAATATTTTCAGGACTAGATGCTAAATGATCCTTGCTAAATGCTCCGGGTATTCTCGTTCCCACTTTTTTTTTTTTTTTTTTGTCTCTTTGGCATTCAAAGGAGGGGGATTGAATAGAAGACTTTTGTTTGTCCGTGAATTGATCAGTATCCGGCAGTGTTTATCTGGAGATAAACTGTCACGAGAAAGAATTATTTATGTATTGTTAAACATAAACTTGTGAACTACCTCCCTTCAGCTCCGGGCAATTACGCCCCCCCCCCCCCCCCCCCCAGCTCAAAAGGCGCAATTAAAAACTTGAAGGAATTATTACATTATTTCTTCTCTAAAATCAACCCCCCAACTAGTTTGCATGCAAAACAAGTTCTTGCTAAATTTGGTTCCTATTTTTGCCCGTTGACAAATTTAATGAACAAAAATAATATTTTATTTACAATGTGGGATATTCAATATTATTTTTTTAAACGAAGAAAATTGGTCAATTTTTATTTTTGAGTTCTCCATTCGAAAATTGTTTTCACGCACTTTCGTTTCGTACATCGGTGTTCCACAATAATTTATAAGAATTTTTTTTTTTCATTAATGCGTTTTACTAAGCGATTCGTGTAATACAGTCTGGTGTGTTTAAAACGTGGTTACATTACAGTGTTGCCTTAATTTTTTTTTAAAGCTAATGAAAGCGACTGTGTTGAGATGCAAACTATTCCTGTTGCTTGAAGTTGAAATAAAATCTATCAAAATGCCACTTTATAAATAATAACATCTATACGTAGGAGATCAGATGGCATTCAGTTCAGTTCATGTTCTGATTATAAAGGAAATCCAAAGGACATTTAGTAATCCCCATTTAGTATTAATTTCGTATCACCCGTTATTGAAAAGGACTACTGATTAAAGGCAGTGTTGCATAACATCTAAACATTTGATACACTCTTTTTTCTCAGGCGCAGTTTATTCTCAGCGATTAAAATATTTTAAATTCCTTCTGAAATGTTTGCGCCTCTTGAAATTTAAATGCGAATTGTCTCGGCGCATTTCGCGTTTACTCAGGAAGAAATCGCACGCCTTTAGGTGTAAATAGTCCTGATAAGTTCTTCCGTTTGGCATTTATTTGCACAGTCAATTCCCAGTGGCCATCTACACACTGACCTTTAATTTTTTTTTAATCATTTAATTACAGTGTTTAAGTCCTCTGTAATTGAGCGAATCGCATTTTGATGCTGGTGAGTAGAGTAAAGCCGACGTTGACGATGGTGACGGCGGGGGACACGCTTTATGTTCTGCTAAAGTGAAGATTTCAACGCAGGATGGACACAAGGAGTGTTTTGTTGTCATGTGTCCCAGACAGAACAATGACATTCTTACTTGCTGCAGCACAACAGAATATGTAAACATAGTACACTGTAAACAATATGATGAACACCTGTGAACCGTTGCGAAAAAAACAACCCAAGGATGAGTCTTTAGATGAGTCTGAAGGAGGGTTTCGACCCGAAACGTCACCCATTCCTTCTATCCCAGAGAAGCTGCCTGTCCCACTCTGTTTCTTTACCATGTTGTGTCTTTAGATTTGCCTAACAGATTGTGATATTATTGAAGATTACTCTACCTCTCTCTCTCTCTACTTCTCCCAAGAATACCGATCCAGTTAAAAATACGTATTGACAAGAGACGCCAAGCATCTGTATTTTTTCTCTGTACAAATAAAACCTATTTTAGGTTTGTTAATAATTATGTACCGCTCCACCCGATGTTTTTTCGTTTGAAATGCGAATCTATGTTCCATTTTATTCAACTCAAAACCAAAAGTGTGAAATAGATGTATCACCTCCTATCAATTATTCCGCCGCCAACTAACATATGCGAAAAATTAATTCTACCAGCGATTTTATTCCAAAGATGAAAATGTCACGTAAGTCGCGTAATCATCTTTTTTAGCACCAAATATGTTGATGGCCTTAAAAGCAACATCGGGAGATAAGTCACAGCGTCAAAGCCAAATAAACATTCGTCAACATCAACACCATAAATGATGTCCGGGGCTCAGATCGCCCCATGATAAGTGGAGTTTAAATGCTGCTCTTCAATGACTTGTTATTATAATATGCCCCCACTGCGATATTTATAGGGGGGGGGGGGGGGACGAAAAACATTTGTTAGTAATTAGTTGTTTAAAATTTGGACCATGGAGATTTCTTTTCTGTACGAGTACAACATTCAGGGCGGGTGACCAAAGAAAAAAAAGCGTTTGCTCATTCGCGCTTCTCAGTTTTGGGTTCTTCAGTAGTGCTCCTGGATGGAATTAATACTCATCTGACCGTAAGACAAATCCTTGAGGATTAGCAAAGCCGGTGTCGTCCACACAGCCTTGAAAACAAAAATAGCACCAAAACAATCGGTTGGCAAACAGTGGGCAAATATTGACAGCAAGCTGATATGTTGCCTGGTGTATCAATGGACCATTCTTTTTTGATGGCTTCTCACCCCTTTCCCCTTTTGATTTTTTTTGTTATCTAAGAGAGCGGGGGGGGGGGGGGCACATGTCAACAACCTCCGGCATCTATTTAAAACCAGATAAGTGTATTTTAGTCGCCAGACAATTACACATACATAGTATAGTAATATATCCCACTCCTCAATATTCCACCATCTGCAGTTCCTTGTGCCTCCGTCTGGTAACAAGCCGTTACAATTTCGGGAGGTGAGGGTGCCTGGTTCAAACTGTTTTGAGAGCAGGATTTATATTCCTCGTTGCAAACCATTACGAGCGGGGGTTGCTATTCACTGCGCCAATTTACTTTCTGATCGAAACTCGATGAGTTTTCTGCAGTTTGATAGAAAGTGGGGGTGACAGGATAGACCTGGGGCAAAGTCCCCCCTCGCCGCCTCCCTCTCGCACCTCAGAGAGCCAGCGCTCCCCAGTAGCGGAATCCGCAATCACAGCGCGGGGAATGCGGCACAAACCTGCGGGAATTTCAATGCACTTCTGCAGGTAACTTTTCTTTTACAAAGGAGGGGGGGAAAAAGAAAAAAAAACAGTACAAGAACATGTTTGCGATTGTTATTAAAAAATAACAGGATGTGCATGTATTGCGGTTTGTTTGCTCGCTCGTGTAACAAACAGGCTGGGCGAACTATATATAAATATATATAGAACTGCAGATGCTGGTTTAAATCGAAGGTAGACAAAAAAAGCTGGAGTAACTCAGCGGGACAGGCAGCATCTCTGGAGAGAAGGGATGGGTGACGTTTCTGGTGGAGACCCTTCTTCAGACTGAAACACGGTGGAGCCTTCAGTCTTTGTCACTTTATGGGCTTCTTGCCACAGTGAGAGAGAGGGAGAGTGAGAGGCATAGGAGGGGTGTTGAGTTAAATAACCTTTGGTGCATGAAACATCAACAAACTTAACAGCAAGAAATTTAAGTTCACGTGACAGGAGCAGAATTAGGCCATTCGGCCCATCATGTCTACTCCGCCATTCAATCATGCTTGATCTATTTCTCCCTCCTAACCCCGTTCTCCTGCCTTCTCCACATAACCCATTAGGACATTTGTACTAATCAAGAATCTATCTATCTCTGCCTTAAATATATCCACTGATTTGTCTCCACTGCCTTCTGTGGCAAAGAATTCCACAGATTCACCACCCTCTGACTCAAGAAATTCCACCTCATCTCCTTCCTAAAAGAATGTTCTTTAATTCTGAGGCTGTGACCTCTAGTCCTAGACTCCCCCACTGGTGGAAACATCCTCTCCATCCAAGCTCTTTACTGCCTTCTCCCCATAACCAGTGGCACCTGTACTGATCACAAATCTATCTTTGCCTTGAAAATATCAATTTAGACACATGCAGGAGAATTAAAAACTGAGAACCCACAAGAAAAAAATATTCTCCAACTCTGAAACATGGAGTGAAACCTGGTTAAAGTATCTATCAACAACTGAAACATCCATTTGCAGTTGGGAACGTAACATGTGTAGGAAGGAACTGCAGATGCTGGTTTATACCGAAGATAGACACATTCCCTCCCCACTCCCACACCGACACAAGTCAACTTACTGGTTCCATATTCCTATGTTCATAAGTTCTATGTTAATAATTAACCCATCAAGTATACTCTGCCATTCAATCATGGCTGATCTATCTCTCCCGCTCAACCCTATTCTCCTGCCCCCTCCCCATATCCCTTCATTGTCACCTCTTCCCCAGCCAACAATGGGCCATTGTGGGCTCTACACTTCCTTGGTCATCTGTTGCCAGCGCTTATTTTTTTAAAAAATCTGGCCTATTCCTATCTCCATTTTCATCCCCCTACCTCTACTTTCAGTCTGAAGAAGGGTCCCGACCCGAAACGTCACCCACCATTTTTCTCCAGGGATGCTGCCTGGCCCGCTGACTCCAGCACCTAGCGTCTATCTTTCACAGGTAATGTGTTCTTTTCTGTGCCTGGCTGTGAAATTGGTATTTCCTGGCCAAAAGAGAGATTTTGGGTATTGGTTGCAAGTTTCAATGTTGGCACATGTCTCAAAAGGGCGAGGACCCACACTCTATAAATAAAATTCAGTTTACATTTTATAATTTAATGTGTCCCAACGCACTGCTCAACATTGGCAAAACATTCTGCAGTAATTATACTATCGGGAAAAGGCAATGTGTGGTGGTCTTCTCTAAGTGGTCATACACGACTGTAATAAATGTGACTCCGTTTATTCAGAACATAACTGATTCGGACTGTTATTTTTGGAGTTTTGGATATCAAAATATTCAATGTAATTACACTCTTGGAATTGTTTGCCAGCTTTATGAAGATATTTAAAATATATATATTTTTCTGATTAGTTCAACACTTGGATGTTAAAGGGGCTGTCTAACTGGCGAGGTTAAAAGAGTTTGAAAAAATGTCATGTTGAAGACCTCCTTCGACTATGTCAAAGACTAGTTTCGACTAGCTACGACTAACTTCGGGAAAATTGGACACCGAATAGTGGAGAGTGAAGACGACCTCCTTCGCCTATGATGAAGACTATCTAACTCTACCTTCGACTACCCTCGATTACTCACGACTAACATGCCGACCTACTACGACTACTACTACGAGTAAAAAAAGTATCGATTTTTTCCATGGCGACCTTTTTTTACTCGTGGGCATTTTTTAACATAACGCCGCGACCTAGCTGAGGCCTCGAGTACGCGGAGACCACTTTCGAGCATGAAGGAGAGTTACGAAGATCTCCTAAGACCTCGTGTCGACCATGCTGCGAGTACGAGTCGAGGGCAAACGCGCCAGAACTCGCGGATTAGGTCGCCCAAGTGGGGCAGCCCCTTAAAAGTTCATTATCGGTCATTTTATTAAATTGGTAGACTAATTTCTAAATGGGGTTCAGAAATTGATTCAGAAATCGGAGGTGCAAAGGAGTGCTGGTGCAGGATTAATTTGCAGGCTGAGTCGGACATTTTGAGAGGACTACGATGTAGAAGCAAGGATGTAATGCTGAGGCTCTATACGGTGTTGGTCAGGCTACATTTGGAGTATTGGGAGCTATTCTAGGCCACATATCTGAGGAAGGATGTGCTGACGTGCTTGGAGAGGGTCCAGAAGAGGTTTACAAGGATGATTGGGTTAACGTATGATGAGCGTTTGACGGGCCTGTTCCTTCTGGGCCTGTTCCTTCTGGAGTTTGGAAGGATGAGGGGACAGGATCTCATTGAAATGTGCCAAATAATTAAAGGCATTGATAGAGTGGACATGGAGAGGATGTTTCCACTGGTGGGAGAGGCTATGCACAGGCTCCCCACATTAAAAAATATCCAATGACTTGGCCTCCACAGCCATCTGCATGAATGAATTCCAGCAAGGACAAGCCATCAAATGCTCCTCATGCAATAACCCAATCATCCCTGGGATCATTCTTGTAAACCTCGTCTGGGACCTCTCCACCGCCAGCACATCTTTCTTCAGATACAGGGCCCAAAATTGTTCGCAATTATCCAAATGTGGTCCCACTAGTGCCTTATAAAGCCAATTAGTTTAACTTGGTATCATGTTTGGCACAGCTCTCCTGTGCTGTAATGTTTTGTGTTCCCTGCCTATCAAGATTCAGGATTTTCAACTCTTACGTAGGTATTAGTCTGTGCTGAACTCCATGTATCCGGGACATTTGATACGTGCCAACTTTGTTAATGAACTGAAACCTGAATGACTTGTTTAACTGTGTATGTGGGACAAATAGAAAGCCGCACTGCAAGATCCACCTCAGAAGTTGCATGTTATGGAGGGACTAAATCGTTCTACTTAAATCAAGTGTAGGAAGGAACTGCAAATGCTGGTTTAAACCGAAGATAGACACAAAATGCTGGACTGAAGAAGGGTCTCGACACAAAATGTCACCCATCCCTTTTCTCCAGAGATGCTGCCTGTCCCACTGAGTTACTCCAGCATTTTGTGCCTATCTTCTACTTAAATCATGTCAGTTTCAGTTTCGGTTCAGTTTAGTTTATTGTCATGTGTACCGAGGTACAGTGAAAAGCTTTTGTTGCGTGCTAACCAGTCAGCGGAATGACAATACATGATTACAATCGAGCCATTTACAGTGTATATATGATAAAGAAATAACGTTTAAGGCACGGTGAAGCCAGTAAAGTGAGATCTAAGATAGTCTGAGGGTCACAGATGAGGTAGATAGTAGTTCAGCACCGCTCTCTGGTTGTGGTAGGATGGTTCAGTTGCCTGATAACAGCTGGGAAGAAACTGTCCCTGAATCTGGAGGTGTGCGTTTTCACACTTCTGTACCTTTTGCCTGATGGAAGAGGGGAGAAGAGGGAGTGGCCGGGGTGCGACTGGTCCTTGATGATGCTGCCGGCCTTGCCGAGGCAGCACGAGGTGTAAATGGAGTCAATGGAAGGGAGGTTGGTTTGTGTGATGGTCTGGGCTGCGTCCACAATTCTCTGGAATTTCCTGCGGTCTTGGACGGAGCTTTTCCCAAACCGTGCCATGGTGCTTCCCGATAAAATACCCAACTTGGACGTCATGAACTGACTTTCGAAGCTCATAATACAGCTTTAATGAAGCTGTGTGTTCTGGCTATTATTTACAAGAGAATATTCCTCAATTTTGCATTGCCGTTTGCTATCCCTAACTTCCCATTCCTTGAATGGCAAAATTGATTCATCCTATTATCCACGCGGGTCTCGTTGTCAAGGTTGCAGCTAATTGCAACTTCAGGAATCTGTTTGGACGATCTTTAACATTTCTTCCTGGGTGGACCATGAGATGGAAAGTCACAAATAAAGCGGAGTGGATTTTCACATGAAGTTTGATATGGCTGAATTATTCCTGTTGGAAACTTGAGAGAAGTCAACGAGATTACAAAACTGAAATTCCCATTCACCAGCCAGACAACAAAAAAAAAACAAATCTAATGCAGGCACGTATTCATTATTCATTGGGGAACTGAGTTGGAATTTTGTTTGTTTCAAACGGACTCATTCACTTGTATTTTTCGAGGGGGAGTTGGACATATTTTCTTTATGAGGAGAAGCTCAGTCATACTTTAGAGTTGTGTGTCTTTGCTCCAATACTCACTCGTTTAGTTTAGAGGTACAGGGCAGAAACAGGGTCTTCGGCTCAACGAGTCTGCCCCGACCCCTTACACAAATCATCTCACGCTAATCTGTAAACCTGTACGTCTTTGGAGTACGAGATGAAACCGGAGCACCTGGAGAAAACCCACACAGGTCATGGGGAGAATTTACAAACTCCGTACAGACACCACCTGTAGTCAGGATCGAACCCGGGGCTCTGGAGCTGTAAGGCAGCAACTCTACTGCTGTACCACCTAATATTGTTGCTTATCTCGCAACTCAAAGGCTTCATCTATTGGGAGGGAGTAGGCAGGCTCGGACATTATTCCTTGGGGCATAAGAGGCTGAGGGGTAAGGTAGACGTAGAGAATCTTTTTCCCAGGTTAGGGTAATGAAGAATCACAGGACATACAGACATTTAAGGTGAGAGGGGAAACATTTAGAATTAAACTGAGGGGCAACTTGTTCCACGCAGGGGGAGGGTGGGTGAATGGAACGAGCTGCCAGAGGAGGTAGTTGAGGCTGGTACTGTAACAATATTTAAAATACATTTGGAAAGGTACATGGATAGGAAAGTGGGATGTGGGCCAAATAGACAATAGGTGCAGGAGTAGGCCATTCGGCCCTACGAGCCAGCACCACCATATAATGCGGGAAAATGGGACGAGTTTAGATGGTACATCTTGATTAGCATGGACGAGGTGGGCCGAGGGGCCTGTTTCCATGCTGCATGAAACGATTTAAAGATGGAGTCGATCGATCTGTCTCACAAACGTGACTAATATTGAATCCTATTGTGTGTAGTATGGGAGAGCCTACATTTAGTCAGGGAAAAGATGTTCAGAAGACAGACACAAAACACTGGAGTAACTCAGCGGGACAGGCAGCATCTTTGGATAGAAGGAATTGGTGACATTTCGAGTGAAGACCCTTCTTCGGACTTGACCCGAAACATCCATGACACCCATGCCTTCTATCCAGAGATGCTGCCTGTCCCGCTGGGTCACTCCAGCATGCTGTGTCTTATCTTCGGTGTAAATCAGCATTTGCAGTTTCTTCCCACATGAACAGCGTAGTATTCACGAATACAACTGTACTCTGTTTGAACTGTGCTCTATCTGGAGAAGGTTCTCGACCAGAAACGTCACACATTCCTTCTCTCCAGAGATGCAGCCTGTCCCGCTGTGTTGCTCCAGCTTTTTTGTATCTATCTTCGGTTTAAACCAGCATCTGCAGTTCCTTCCAACTCACGCAGTCTGTTGAATGCAGTCGCATTGCAAATGTTGTGACTTGCGTTCGTGATGGTTAAGTGGACAATTCCCGTACCACAGGACTTTTACTCCAAATGTTTATAAATACCAGCTCACACTGCAATACCACTCGCAGTCAGAATGGCGTGCTGCGGTTTGAAGGGGTATCATCATCCTGGTGGGGAGGCAAGTAATTATGGTGATGTATACAAACCAGTCTACACTGTTAAAGAATATCCATGGTCTCATCTAGCACGGTGATACGCTGCTATTCTCATTCACAGGGAAAACTCTGTGTCACCTTCCAGACAATGACTCCAGTTCATTCCCCGTTGATTAGACCTCATTTTTAGAATGACCTACCTGTTCAATTTTAGACAAACAGCAAAGATTAACAGCTGCACTATTATTGTGTGTATTATATTGTATATATATTAATCTGGGAGATAAGGAAACTGGAATTAAAGGGCGCCCCCTTTTTAGTCAGAATTTAAAGGAGCTCTTTTAGAAAGGAGGTGAGGAGGAACTTCTTTAGTCAGAGGGTAGTTAATCTGTGGAACTCATTGCCACAGAGGGCTGTGGAGGACCAAAGTCAGTGGATATTTTTAAGGCAGAGATCGACAGATTCTTGATTAGAACTGGTGTGGGAGGACCACCATGTTGGTGGGGGGTGGGGGGGGGAAAATAATGGGGGAGCCGGCCTGCTTTGTAACTGTCAGAGCCGTAGGTGGCTGCTATTTGTACACATTGGGTATGCAAGCAAAGAATCTCACTGTACCTAGTCACCTGTGCCAATAAAGTTATCCTATTCCATTCCCTTCCTTGGGGAGAAGGCAGGAAAATGGGGTTAGGAGAGTGGACTCGATGGGCCGAACGGCCTAATTCTACCCCTATATCTTGTAATCTTGTGTGAAAACACTTGAATCTCTTGACGATCAGTATGTTAAAGAAAACAACATGACTAATTTTGAAGAAGTCAACGAGAAGGTAAGTGCAGGGAGTTTTTACACATCACAAACTGATTTTGTTGAGTATATTTTAGTAACTTTTTTTTTCAATTTTAAGCGGTGATTTGATTGATTATCTACTGTGAGCGATCTTCCTGTTTGATTTCTTGAGCATTCTGTGCACTGGGCGGGTTAAAGGTGGCCTACGGCTTAGACTGAAGGTTCCCTTTGTCGTGGGTGGCAAGCCATGACATCTCTTGCCTTCTGTGCATTCATCTTGCCACTGTCACAATGAAGTGGGGGTCCTTGTAGCGAAGAATGTGTCCATAAGAATCCAACTGAGTTCCCCGTTTGAGTTTGCTCGAAGGTTCTCGCCTACAATTGATCACCAAGTTACCACATCATCCTTCAAGTGAACTGCCTCATTGTCCTTTGCTGAAGCAACACGCTTTCCAGCAAACGTTACCACAAAGCATATTTTCATTTAGTTGTTTACGGTTGGAATTGTCGTTACAACTTAAAAGTTTAGGTCACTCAGAGAGTGGTAGCTGTGTGGAATGAGCTGGAAGTGGTGGAGGCAGGTTCGATTTTATCATTAAAAAATAAATTGGATAGGTATATGGATGGGAAAGGAATGGAGGGGTATGGTCTGAGTGCAGGTAGATGGGACTAGGGGAGAATAAGTGTTCGGCACGGACTAGAAGGGCCAAGATGGCCTGTTTCCGTGCTGTAATTGTTATATGGTTAAAATAGAGGAATCTGAAATTTTTCAATATTTTATATAGTTTTCGCCCTTCTAAAAAGACCCTGTGTTACAGATTTGTTTTTTTTCTTCAATGATTTGGCTTTAAGTTTGTGGAGAATAATCGAACGCGGAATGTCGTAGTAACGCGTCGAAGGTTAAGGGGGGACTTGATTGAGGTCTTTAAAATGATGAAAGGGATAGACAGAGTTGACGTGGATAAGCTTTTCCCATTGAGGGTAGGGAAGATTCAAACAAGAGGGCATGACATGAGAATTAAGGGACAGAAGTTTAGGGGTAACATGAGGGGGAACTTCTTTACTCAGAGAGTGGTGGCTGTGTGGAATGATCTTCCAGCAGAAGTGGTGGAGGCAGGATCGATTTTAACATTTAAAAGTAAAGTGGATAGGTATATGGTCGGGAAGGGAATGGAGGGGTATGGTCTGAGTGCAGGTAGATGGGACTAGAGGAAAATAAATGTTCGGCACGGGCTGGAAGGGCCGAGAGGGCCTGTTTCCGTGTTGTAATGGTTATATGTTTATATGGTTAACAAAGAACTGCAGATGCCGGTTAAAACACAAACGCACACAAAGTGCTGGAGTAACTCAGTGGGTCGGGCAGCGTCTCCGGAGAACACGGTTAAGCAACATTTTTTGAGTTGAGAATTTCAGTTTAGTTTTTAGTTTGGAGATGGAGCATAGAAACAGGCCCTTCGGCCCACCGAGACCGTGCCGAACAATGATCCCCGTACACTAGCACTATCCTACGTACGCTAAGGATAATTTACAATCTTTACCGAAGCCAATTGACCTACAAACCAGTGCGACTTTGGATTGTGGGGGGAAACCGGAGCGCCCGGAGAAAACCCACGTGGTCACAGGGAGAAGTTGCAAACTCCATACAGACAGCACCCGTGGACATGATTGAATGGGTCTCTGGCGCTGTAAGGCAGCAATTCTACTGCTGCGGACTGAAATGTTAGAAGACTAATGTTTAAATGGCATCATTTAAAAATGCAAATAGATTAATATTACAGAGCATAGAAACAGAGAAACAGAGAAATTAGGTGCAGGAGTAGGCCATTCGGCCCTTCCAGCCTGCACCACCATTCAATATGATCATGACTGATCATCCAACTCAGTATCCCGTACCTGCCTTCTCTCCATAGACTCTGATCCCCTTAGCCACAAGGGCCAAGAGCATGAGACAAACAATGATAGACACAAAATGCTGGAGTAACTCAGCGGGACAGGCAGCATCTCTGGAGAGAAGGAATGGGTGACGTTTCGGGTCGAGGCCCTTCTTCCGACGGAAGAACTATCTCGACCCTAAACGTTGCCTATTCCTTCTCTCCAGAGACGCTGCCTATCCCGCTGAGTTATTCCAGCATTTTGTGTCTATCTTCGGTGTAAACCAGCATCTGCAGTTCCTTCCTACACATGGGACCAAACAATAGCAGTTTTAAAATGTAAATAACTTGTTGCTGGAATGTATCACTGCATCGATGCCCTGTTTTAAGACATCGAGAAAGTGTGAAGCAGGATTTCCAGTGGAACCCATGTAAACAAAGCCACAATGGAGACTGCCTGTGTTTTTATCCATCAGGGGGCCAGCTCTCCTCAGCATGGAATACAGCTGTTGGGCCATATGAGTTGTGCCTGCATCAACTGAGTAGCAAGAATGACCAGGACTTTTGTTTGCACTAGTTCTGAAATTCTCTTAACCTAGGAGTATTTTTGGTAATTTCTAAGGTAGTCCGAGGGTCACCAATGAGGTAGATAGTAGTTCAGCGAGTGAGGCAGCATCTATGGAGCGAAGGAATAGGCGACGTCTCGACCCGAAACGTCACCTGTTCCTTCGCTCCACAGATGCTGCCTCACCCGCTGACTTTCTCCAGCATTTTTGCCCACCTTTGATTTTTCCACCATCTGCAGTTCAGTACAGTTTAGTTTTATTTGTCATATGTAGGTTAACACAGGGTCAATGGTACAATGAAATGTTTGTGACAAGACAACGGGTCACCTCAGCAATGATATTACAAGGATAAAATTAAGGTTTGAAAAAAGATAAGATAAGAGTGACATTAGTCGGTAAAAGAGAATAATAAATAAAATAATCAACATTCATGATGTGTTTATGAGTTCAGAAGCCCGATGGCATGATGTTAAAAACTGTTCTTAAGTCTGGTCGTGCGTGCAGCCATGCGCCTGTATCATCTGCCTGACGGTAACAAGGAGAAGTTCTTTCTTAAACAATAAATAGTAGTTCAGGACTGTTCTCTGGTTGTGGTAGGATGATTCACTTGCCTGATAACTTTTTTGTTATCTATTATGATTTAGTTTAGTTCAGTTTATTGTCACGTGTACCGAGGTACAGTGAAAAGCTTTTGCTGCGTGCTAACCAGTCAGCGGGCAGACAATGCCTGATAACAGTCAAGCCATTTACAGTGTGTAGATGCATGATAAAGGAATAACGTTTAGTGCAAGGTAAAGCCTGCAAAGACTGGACAAAGGATAGACGATAGTCCAAGGGGCGCCCATGAGGTAGATAATTGTTCAGGACTGGAGTAACTCAGCGGGACAGGCGGCATCTCTGGAGAGAAGAAATGGGTGATGTTTCTGGTCATATGTCCCGAATTCGAACAAATGAAATTCTTAGATAGACATAAATGGGCGACGTTTCGGGGCGAGACCTTTTTTCAGAGTGACGAAGGGTCTCGACCTGAAACGCACCCATTTCTTCGATCCAGAGATGCTGCCTGTCCCACTGAGTTACTCCAGCATTTTGTGTCAAACTTTGGATGAAACCAGCATCTGCAGTTCCTTCCCACACATGAAGATCTTACCTGTGGCTACTAAATGGAACTTGTGATCAGGACTGAAGATAGCTCTTCGTTTTCCAAATGTTTATTTTCCGAGAGAGAATGAAATCACTTTGTCTGGTGCTAGATATTGGCCGAGTTTTCCAAGACGCAGGTGGAAGTGAAACAGTCGTTGCCGTTCACAGTCAGGGGACTTTACAGTCAATGTATTGATAAAATCTGATGAGGCAGCACTTTGTGTGCGAGATGAAGGAGGCCAGGGATAGTTCCTGGGGGAACAATTGCGGTAAAGTGATAAAAAGAGAGGCAATTGCAAGTCATTCTGTAAGCTAGGCCCATCTAAGCCAGGGTGATAATAAATGGGAAGATCGGTTCAGTTGAGTTTTATTGGAACAGTAGAAAGCTTTTGTTGCGTGTTATCCTGTCAGCAGAAAGACAATACATGATTACCATCGAGCCATGTGTAGATACATGAGAAGGGAATAACGTTTAGTGCAAGGTAAAGCCAGCAAAGTCTGATCAGTCCGAGGGTCACCAATGAGGTAGACAGTAGTTCAGCACTGCTCTCTGGTTGTGGTGGTAGACACAAAATGCTGGAGTAACTCACCGGGTCAGGTGGGACCTCTAGAGAAAAGGAATGGGTGATGTTTCGGGTCGGAACCCTTCTTCAGACCTCAGTCCGTTATTGCCTTCACAAGGAGTTTTTAAGCCAGGTGCTTATTTAAAGACACAAAGTGCTGGAGTAACTCAGTGGGTCAGGCAGCATCTCTGGAGAACATGGATAGGTGACCTTTTTTTAATCGGGATTCTTCTTCAGACTGAACCTGAAACACCAACTATCCGTGTGCTCCAGGGATGCTGTCTGACCCACTGAATAATTCGAGCTCTTTGTGTCTTTTGTTTTTGTAAAGCATGGATAGGTGACATTTCAGGTCATCCTTCGTCAAAAAATTATGATAAATGCATCAAGACACAGATTGCTGGAGTAACTCAGCGGGTCAGGCAGCATCTGTGGAGAACATGGATAGGTGACGTTTCACAGAGTGCTGGAGTAACTCAGCGGGTCAGGCAGCATCTCTGGAGAACATGGAAAGGTCCCCACCCGAAACATCACCTGTCCATGTTCTCCAGGGATGCTGCCTGACCCGCTGAGTTACTCCAGCACTCTGTGAAACGTCACCTATCCATGTTCTCCAGAGATGCTGCCTGACCCACTGAGTTACTCCAGCACTTTGTGTCTTATTTTGTAAACCAGCATCTGCAGTTCCCTCTAGGCCTGAACTACTATCATTGGTGACCCTCGGACTATATTTGATCAGACTTTACTGTAGAGTTGTGAATCTGTGGAATTCTCTGCCACAGAAGGCAGTGGAGGCCAATTCACTGGACGTTTTCAAGAGAGAGTTAGATCTAGCTCTTAGGGCTAATGGAACCAAGGGATATGGGGAGAAAGCAAGAACGGGGTACTGATTTTGGATCATCAGCCATGATCATATTGAATGATGGTGCTGGCTTGAAGGGCTGAAAGGCCTACTCCTGCACCTATTTTGTAGGTATCTATGTTTACCTTGCACTAAACGTCATTCCCTTATCACGTATCTGTACACTGTAAAGGGCTCGATTGTAATCATGTATTGTCTTTCCGCTGACTGGATAGCACGCAACAAAATCTTTTCACTGTACCTCGGTACATGTGACAATTAACTCAACTAAACTGAACTGAACAGATAACAAATGGATTATGTGTGGGCCGGTGAGATTAGTTTACCTAGACATCATGTTCAGCATCATTCAATATGGGCCGAAGGGCCTGACTTTGAGCTGCACTGTTTGAATGAATAAGTAAATTGGCCAAGTATTCACATACAAGGAATTTGCCTTGGTGCTCCGCTCGCAAGTAACAACACGACATACAGTAAACAATTGAGAATGACACATAAAACATTAAACATTAATAATAAAACATTATAGTTTAAACATGTGCATAAAATAAAATACCAGAGCAGAAGGAGGCGACAGACTTTTGGTTGTTGAGTAGAGCTACTACTCGTGGAAAAAAAACTGTTGTTATGTCTGGCTGTGGCAGCTTTGACAGTCCGGAGTCGCCTTCCAGAGGGAAGTGATTCAAAGAGTTTGTGGCGAGGGTGAGAGGGGTCAGAGATGATCTTGCCCGCTCGCTTCCTGGCCCTTGCAGTGTACAGTTCATCAATGGGGGGAAGGTTGCAGCCAATTCTATCTACGAATATATGTAAGAGAGTAATATCTCACACTTCGTTCCTTGCTGTCAATCCCATTGATAACAATGATAAATCAGTGAAAGCTTAAACAGATTGTAAAATGCTTTGCAAAACTACATGCATTTCAGTCTGAAGAAGGGTCTCCACCCAAAACGTCACCTATTCCTTCACTCCATAGATGCTGCCTCACCCGCTGAGTTTCTCCAGCATTTTTGTCTACCTTGCAAAAGTACGTGGTTATTCTGGAATGCTGTTAAGCATTGTTCCATTTCCTTAACGTCAGTCTCGTCAATGTTTTAGACTCGTTTGCACCCCATCATCTGCTAAAGCGAAAGCACTTTTGATGATCACTATAGCCAGCAGTTTTATTTAGGTGTGAAAACCACTTCACTGGTTGTTAATGCTGAGGATTTATAATTGACTGTGTCTTAATGGGCCCCAAGTACTTCTGTGACAGACAAGTCCTGCGAACAATGGAGGCACTGCTTCCCAAGAAGATCATTCTTTCTTTTATTGCTGGAGGAAAGACCTGTAATTGTAATGCTGAACAGTGTAAAACACTCTCGCATTTTTTGGAATGAAATCGCCAAGTGATTTGGAATGTGTGGGAAGGAACTGCAGATGCTGGTTTAAACCGAAGATAGACACAAAATGCTGGGCCGGTCCCACTTGGGTGTCATTAGCGCGCCATTTACGCGACCTCCAAAAATGTGGTCGTCGCGTTGTGACGTGCGAGTAGCGTGTAGGTAGCGCGGGACGGGCGCATGGAGAGGCGTGGGGGAGTGTGGAGTTGCGTGCGGTATCGAGCGGCGCTCCAGGATTTTGTGCTGCGTGACGTATCGCGTACGTACGCTGACGCATTGGGTACGCTCGCTGACGCATTGGCGTCCCGACGTCTCACGTGTGTCGCATGGTGACGCATGGTTACGTCACCGTGCGTAACCATGTGTCGCCGCGCATGGCAGGATATTCTAATGATGTCATGAGCACCAGGCGGCATGATGACGCGTGATTTGCGCGTGACATCGCGCGTAACGGCGCGTCGACCTATTTTACACATGACGCGTAAATGAGGCGCAAATGACGGCCAAGTGGGACAGGCCCTTAACTCAGCGGGTCAGGCAGCACCTCTGGAGAGAAGGAATGGGTGAAGTTTTGGGTCGAGATCCTCCTTCAGACTGAGAGTCAGGGGAGGGGGGAACGAGAGAGATATCCAATGATGTTGTGATATGGAACAAATGAATGAAAGATATGCAAAAAGTAAGGATGAGAATGGAAACACCCTTGGCTGTTTGTGGGGTGAAAACGAGAAGCTGGTGCGACTTGGGTGGGAGAGGTTTAGACAGGTTTGGCAGGTCAGTTTAGTTTATTGTCACCATAGTAAGGTTTAAATGGAAGATAGACACAAAAAACTGGAGTAACTCAGCGGGTCAGGCAGCATCTCTGGAGAAAAGGAATAGGTGACGTTTCGTTTTGAGGCCTGAAGATGGGTCTCGACCTGAAATGTCACCTATTCCTTCTCTCCAGAGATGCTGCCTGTCCCGCTGAGTTACTCCAGCATTTTGTGTACATCTACAGTGAGTAGCTATTGGTTTGGAGGGGTATGGGCCGAATACAGGCTGGCGGGACTAGTGTAGATGGGACATGTTGGTCGGTGTGGGCAAGTTGGGCCGAAGGGCCTGTTTCCACACTCGACGGCACTGTGCATTTTCTATTGACTGTGAATTGACAGCACAAGCCACTGTTGAGAAATCTATGCAGTTTCAGAAGTTAACATGCCTCAAATCAGAGCTGGTGGAAAAAATAAATGGATGACAAATGAACACACAGGCAGAGAACACTCTCAGTAATGTCATTGGTAAAATATCACTGGAGTGTGTGAATTTTTTGGTGCAATTAGTAATGCTGAGAAACTCCACGGTAAGCTGTTAGATGTGTAATAAACCTAGACTGACTCGAGCTAATGATAATGATGTGGCTTTTTGACTATGCACTTAAGAGGTTGAATATTGATTATAGTGTGAAGTTCTACAGCAGTGGCAGAATCTCACGTAGCAAATATATGTTCAATTGATCTCCCCCTTTGCCGAACCTCACAGTTATTTATAGTGATGACATTGAAAAAGGAAATACTTTATGAAATATAGACTTGCATAATACCCAGCCAAGTTATGAAATTAATAGACATGACCCTTGTTAAATCTGTATCATGAAACATAGCTCGTGCTTGGAATTGTGTTTAGATTGATAATTCCAAACTGAAGAATTCATTAGTGTTTTATTCAAACATACTTATTGATCTTTGTATTGTGGTTTTGGAAGACAGTTTTGAGTATATATATATATGTATATGAGTGTATATGTATATGTGTATATATATATGTGTGTGTGTGTGTGTGTACTATATGTACACAAGCATATATATATGTATATACATATGTGTGTACATGAGTGTATATGTGTATGAGTGTATATGTATATGTGTATATATATATGTGTGTGTGTGTACTATATGTACACAAGCATATATGTATGTATATACATATGTGTGTACATGAGTGTATATGTATATGAGTGTATATGTACTATATGTAGATATATATGTATATGAGTATATATATGTGTGTGTGTGTGTAATATATGTGTATATATATGAGTGTGTGTGTATATATATATATATATATATATGTGAGTATATATATATGTATATGAGTATATAACTGTGTATATGAGTATATATATGCACATGAGTCTATAAATCTATGTATATGAGTATATATATATATACATCTGTGTGCGTGTGTGTGTATATGTATATATATACATTTTTCCCTCGGTTATTATATTTACAGAGTACCATGTTTTCATGTTTTCTGTTGTGCTGCTGCAAGGAAGAAGTCATTGTGTAGGAAGGAACTGCAGGTGCTGGGTTATACCGAAGACAGACACAAAATGCTGGAGTAACTCAGCAGGTCAGGCAGCATCTCTGGAGAGAAGGAATAGGTGACGTTTCGGGTCGGGTCCCTTCTTCAGACGTTGTTCTATCTGGGACAATAAACCACTCTCCTCTCTGCAGGTTGTTGCATTATGAGCCGTAAAGGCTTCATGACTTTTAAAAGGGATTGGGATTGAGGTAAATATTATGGATTAATGAATCGTTCCCCTGGCGCGCGGCCTTTCCCCTTGGCCTGAGTTCTCGGCAGCTTACGATGGGATCTGACTGCTGTGCAGTCTTTGTCTCCACGTTCAAAGTGCCCTGCGAGCAACAACACTTCATAGAGTTCTTTTACACCAGCTCCCAGCAACACCTGCGGAGCAGTGAAATGTCATTGTTGCCTCAGCGTTTTGTGCACACAAGTAGCACACCACTGGTGTAGCAGCCGACTAAAGGTAAACATGATCCGAATTTCTGATAGAGGAGGGAGGGCTGCGACACAAGAGCTTTTCAACTGAATGTGCAGCAAGGAACCGCAGATGCTGGTTTAAACCGAGGATACACACCAAATGCTGGTGTAACTCAGCTGGACAGGGAACATCTCTGGAGAGAAGGAATGGGTGACGTTTTGGGTCGAGACCCTTCTTCAGACTGAGAGTCAGTGCAGAAGGAAACACATTACCCTTCCTGGGTACACAAAAGGCTGGAGAAACTCAGCGGGTGCAGTAGCATCTAAGGAGCGAAGGAGATAGGCGACGTTTTGGGTCGAGACCCTTCTTCAGACTGGTCAGGGATCAGGGAAACGAGAGATATAGACGGTGATGTGGAGAGATAAAGAACAATGAATGAAAGATATGCAAAAAAGTATCGATGATAAAGGAAACAGGCCATTGTAAGCTGTTTGTAGTATGAAAATGAGAAGCTAGTGCGACTTGGGTGGGGGAGAGATAGAGAGAGAGGGAATGCCAGGGCCCGAGGGCTGAGGGAGAGGTGGGAAGGGGAGGAGGCAGCAAGGGTTAACAGAAGAAGGGTCTCGACCCGAAATGTCGCCTATCTCCTTCGCTACTTAGATGCTGCTGCACCCGCTGAGTTTCTCCAGCTTTTTGTGTAACCCCCCTGAGAAAATTCCATGTTTAAGCCCAGAGGGTTTTGTGTACCCTCGATTCTCCAGCATCTGCAGTTCCTTCTTTAACATTATCCTTCCTTATCCCTCTGTCTCCCTCTTCCACACATCCAAAGACAAACAGGTAGAAGGTACAGGAGACTGAAATCTGCAACATCCAGGTTCAGGAACAGCTTCTTCCCCACAGCCATCAGGCTATTAAACTCAACGCAAACAAGAATCTGAACTTTAATAGCCTGCTGCACGTTATCTGGTTATTTATGTGAGTATATGTGTGTTAGAACGGAGACGAGGAAACACTTTTTCTCACAGAGAGTGGTGAGTCTGTGGAATTCTCTGCCTCAGCAAAGCAAGAATTTCATTGTCCTGTCTGGGACCCATGACAATAAACTCTCTTGAATCTTGAATCTTGAGGTTTGTAGGTTCATTGGCTTCAGTAAAATTGTAAATTGTCCCTAGTGTGTGTAGGATAGTGTTAGTGTGCAGGGATCGCTGGTCGGCGCGGACTCGGTGGGCCGAAGGGCCTGTTTCCGTGCTATATCTCTAAACTACACTAAAGGACTGCAATGGGATTGATTTTTGCTGTGAATGGGCTGCAGTTACAGTTTCCAAATGAAACCGAGATCATGTTACTGTTGTTCTACCTGCTGCCATTTAGACTGGGGCTTCAGCTTTGCTTTCAAAGTTCCCTTAGGAAAAGAGTAAAGAGTCTAATTATACAATGCAAATCTGTGTAATTTGGCACCTGATTCGCATTCAGGTACCAGTAGACCACCTGCGGTGTCTGTTCTGCCAAATTGTCCAACATGTACAGTGCTCAAACTAACGATGATCCCCGATTTACGATCCTTCGACTTGCGATATTTTATGATGCGAGCTGCAGCTCACTTCCCATCACGTGATTGTATTGAATGCATTTTCGACTTCCCATGTTTTCGATTTACAATGAGTTTATCGGAACATAACCCCATCGTAGGTCGAGGAGAAGCTGTAGCTGTAGCTATCTTTACCTAGAAACATAGACAATAGGTGCAGGAGGAGGCCATTCAGCCCTTTGAGCAAGCAGCGCCATTCAATATGATCATGGCTGATCATCTGTGGGCGCAGCACCAAGGCAAATTCCTTGTATGTGAATACTTGGCCAATAAACGTACTTACTTACTTACTCAAATCAGTACCCGGTTCCTGCTTTTTCCCCACATCCCTTGATTCCTTTAGCCATAAGAGCTAGCTCTATCTTACTCTCTTTTGAATGCATCCAGTGAATCGGCCTCCACTGCCTTCTGTGACAGAGAATTCCACAGATTCACAGCTCTCTGGGTGAAGAAGTTTTTCCTCATCTCAGTCCTAAATGTCCTACACCTTATTCTTAAACTGTGACCAGACTGCTTCTGGACTCACCCAACACCGGGAACATTTTTCCTGCATCTAGCCAGTCCAATCCTTTAAGAATTTTCTACAAATTCACCTCTCACCCTTCTAAATTCTAGTGAATACAAGCCCAGTCGACCCATTCTTTCATCATATGTCAGTCCCGCCATCCCGGGAATTAACCTGGTGAATGTACGATGCACTCCCTCAATAGCAATAATGTCCTTCCTCAAATTACACACAATTCTCCAAGTGTGGTCTCACCAGGGCCCTGTACAACGGCAGTAGGACCTCCTTGCTCCTAAACTCAAATCCTCTCGCTATGAAGGCCAACATGCCATTCGCTTTCTTCACTGCCAGCTGTACCTACATGCTTACTTTCAGTGACTGATCTACAAGGACACACAGGTCTCGTTGCACCTCCCGTTTTCCTAATCTGATTCAGATAATAATCTGCCTTCCTGTTCTTTCCACCAAAGTAGATAACCTCACATCTATCCACATTTAAAGAGTCTAATGGGAGGTGTTCTAAAATGGGACAGGTACGTTTATAAATTCTGCTCTATCCTTGTTCAACCTTCTCAGTACAGTTTAGTTTATTCAGGTCAGTTTAGTTAACGTCACGTGTACCAAGGTACAGCGAAAAGCTTTTGTTGCCTGCTTGTTAACCTGTCAGTGGAAAGGCAATGTGTGGGAAGGAACTGCAGATGCTGGTTTACACCGAAGATAGACACAAAATGCTGGAGTAACTCAGCGGGACAGGCAGCACCTGCGGATAGAAGGAATGGGTGATGTTTCGGGTCGAGTCTGAAGAAGGGTCACGACCCGAAACGCCACCCATTCCTTCTGTCCAGAGACACTGGGTCTCTGTCCCGCTGAGTTACTCCAGCATTTTGTGTCTATCTTCAGTGGGAGAGGCAAAGCATGATTACGATCGAATCCTCAGTGTGCAGATACATGATAAGGGAATAATGATTAATGCAATTTAAAGCCAGTAAAGTCCGATCAAAGATAGTCCAAGGGTCACCAATGAGGTAGATAGTAGTTTAGTCTATACCCTGACCCAAGTTTAACTTAGATAGTAGATAGCAGTTTAATCTATACCCTTACCCAAGTCCCACCCACCTCACATAATTCAGGACAATCTACTTCCATAAATTATGAAGTTATAGGAGCAGAATTAGGCCATTCGGTCCATCAAGTCTACTCCACCATCCAATCATGGCTGATCTATCCCACTCAACCCGGTGGGCGGCACGGTGGTGCAGCGTTAGAGTTGCTGCCTTGCAGCGTCAGATATGCAGGGTTCGATCCTGACTACGGGTGCTGTCTGCACGGAATGTTTGTGCTTTCTCCCCATGACCTGCGTGGGTTTTTGTCCGAGATCTTTGGTTTCCTCCCACACTCCAAAGACGTACAGGTTTGTAGGTTAATTGGCTTGGTATAAATGTAAATTGTCTCTAGTGTGTGTAGGATAGTGTTAGTGTGCGGGGATCGCTGGTGGGTGGGGCCAAACACCTATTTCCGCGCTGTATCTCATAACTAAACTGTAGAAGGGTGTCGGCCCGAAACGTCACCCATTCCTTCTCTCCTGAGATGCTGCCTGTCCCGCTGAGGTACTCCAACATTTTGATATCTTCGGTTTGAACTAATCTAAATGAAATCCCATTCAGCCATGATTGAACGGCAGAGTAGACTTGATGGGATGAATGGCCTAACTCTACTCCTACCACTTCTCACCCTATGAGCCATTCTCCTTCCATGAAGTACATTGAACAGCCTGATGGGATGAGAAGTGCTGCAAATGCCTTGTGGTAAATCTGATATAGCCGTGCCACCCTGTGGTGAATGCCTGTTGTTTTGCTAAAACCTTGCTAAAGCTTCCAGAAGAGTCATTGTAAAAATAATTGAATGAAATGACAATGCTACCACGACCACCAAATTGGTTTGGGCCCCTGGCCACTTTCATGGGGTAGACTCGTTCTTTAGTTTAGTTTAGTTTATTGTCACATGTACCGAGGTACAGTGAAAAGCTTTTTGGTGTGCGCTATCCAGCAAAGGATATAGGATCTTTGCTCTCCAGTCAGCGGAAAGACAATGCCACAGAGGGCAGTGGAGGCAAGTCAATGGAAATTCTTAAGGCAGAGACAGATAAGCGAGATGAATGCGAAAAGTGCAGCGGGACTGGACGGAATGAAGGTCGACCACCTTGAAAACATCATGGGTCAGGATGAGACACTAATACCTCGCCTCTTCTCTTTATGGCAAAAATTGGCATTCATACCAACAGCCTTGAAAAGGAGTCGAACTGTGCTAATTCCAAAAACTGAGGATGCAGAACTCCTCAAGAACATTGATAACTGGAGGCCTATCACAATCGGGCCGATGTTGCTCCGGCTCTTCACAGCCGGGAAGAAACTACCCCTGAATCTGGAGGTGTGCGTTTTCACACTTCTGTACCTCTTGCCTGATGGGAGAGGGGAGAAGAGGGAGTGGCCGGGGTGAGACGGGTCCTCGATTATGCTGCTGGCGTTGCTGAGGTGTGGATGGAATCAATGGAAGGGAGGTTGGTTTGTGCGATGGTCTGGGCAACGTCCATAACTCTCTGCAATATCTTGCGGTGTTGACTAATTTCATTGGGGACACCCTTTATTAGAGCATTGCACAGAGAATAATACCATTTGACGTGGCTATCAGACAATTTCCACAGAATCAAATACAAATCTGTTAAAGAAGGAACTGCAGATGCTGGAGAGTCGAGGGTTACACAAAAAGCTGGAGAAACTCAGCGGGTGCAGCAGCATCTAAGGAGCGAAGGAGATAGGCGACGTTTCAGGTCGAGACCCTTCTTCAGACTCAAATCTAGTGTGTGCTTGAAGTTGCGCATAAATATCTGGAGTGATGCAATATGAAACAAAGGTGGACAAAAATGCTGGCGATAATAGTAAAAGAAAAACTTAAATATCTTGGAATTTATGTAACAAAGAGATATACTTTATTTAAATCTAATTTTCTGCCCTTACTGAACAAATTAGATAATAATATTTTGTATTGGAAAACATTACCTATTTCAATGTTGGGTAGAATTAATGCGATAAAAATGATTTTTCTCCCGCAAATATTATACCTTTTTCAATTAATCCAGATATATCTCCCAAAAACTTTTTTTTAAAAGGTTGATTCTACAGTCACCAATTTTATATGGGATTATAAGAACCATAGAATAAACAAGAAACACTTATGTAAATCAAAAATAAATGGAGGCTTATCATTACCGAATTTTATGTTTTATTTCTGGGCAGTTAATATTAAGAATATGAATTTTTGGGTGGAAGAATTGGACAAACAACCAGATTGGTTAAAAATGGAAAAAGAAGATAGTTTACCTTTTGAAATTGGGTCAATTCTATTTGCTATTACTAAATTAAGCAAAAAATCTTATAAAGAAAACCCTATAATAGACAGTGGAATACGCATTTGGAAACAAATAAATAAAACATTAAAATTGGATTATTTACCACTATCTCTTCCTATTGTAAACAATGCCGCATTTAAACCCTCATTGATGGAGAAGGGTTTTTTACAATGGAAAAATCATGGAATTACAAAGATGGGTGATCTCTATAGGAAAAACACATTTCTCTCATTTCAGGAATTACAACAAATTTATGGGCTTCAATCAAAGGACTACTTTAGATATCTACAAATCAGAGACTATGTTAAGTCAAATTCAAATGACTATAGAATTAGAAAGATAGAAATTTTTGATGAATATTTGAATAAACATCCGAGCACAGAAAAATTGCTACCTTATATTTATAATATTCTATTGGATAACGATGCTCCGAAGACAAATTTATATAGGCAATCATGGGAAAATGAATTAGGTCAAATAATTAGGCCAGAAATTTGGGATGAAAGCTTACAACATATACATCACTGTTCGTTAAATGCGAGACATTCTTTAATACAATTTAAAGTATTACATAGATTGCATTATTCAAAAACCAAACTGAATAGAATTTTTCCAAGTGTTTCCCCTATTTGTGATAAATGTCAACACTTAGAGGCTAACCTAACGCACACATTCGTAAGTTGTATAAAAATTAATAATTTTTGGATGGAAATTTTTAAGATAATCTCAGAAGTCATCAATGCCAAACTGGTCCCTGACTCAAAATTAATAATATTAGGAATAACAGAACAAAATCAATTCATTACTTCGAATCAAAGAACTTTTATTGATTATAGTTTAATAATCGGGAAAAAATTAATATTAAAATTTTGGAAAGGCTCTATAACCCCCACAATTAAAATGTGGACCACAGAAATGTTGGAGACCCTATATTTGGAAAGATTAAGATTTGTCTTAATGGACAAACAAGAACTATTTAAAATAATATGGTCCCCATTTATTGAATATTTGACGGGGCAAACTGGTTCGGCACGAGAACCCGACTCAAAGAATAGATGAAGAAGTACATTTCATAAAACGCGGATATATCTCCAACGATGCATAATCTGTAGAACATTCCATTCTTTCTCAACTTTTTGTTTAACCTTTCGCTATCAATTTCTATCTTTATAAAAAATGGAAAAAAATATATATAGAAGTACAATTATTATGCAATTGTTAATATAGATAATATTGATAATGTATGTCTACAAAGAACAAAATGCTTTTTATTATGTCGACAACGAACAAACTGCTTTTTATTTTGTAGTTGTTTCTAATTAATAAAAAAATTTAACAAAAAAAAAATGCTGGAGAAACTCGGCAGGTGAGGCAGCATCTATGACGTTTTGGGTCGAGACCCTTCTTCAGACTAATGTGGAGGTGGGGAGTAGTCCTTGCTTTGTCCCTCAGGTAGTCTTTCAGGTGGTCCTTCCTTTCTCCCTGTGGCGGCCAAGACATTGGGTATTTTTAAGGCAGAGATTGGCAGATGCTTGATTAGTATGGATGTCAAGGATTATAGGAAAAGACAAGCGAATGGGGTTGAGATGGAAAGATAGATCAGCCATGATTAAATGGGGCAGGGTAGTCTCGAAGGGCCAAAAGGCCTAATTCTGCTCCTATTACATATAAGATGGTGCGGGATTATAACGGTATAGATGTGAAGAAGGTGTTTCCTTGTTGGAGAATTTGGAAATGAGGTGATTATTTAAATGTAATAGGTCACCCATTTAGACAGAGATTAAGTCTTTCTCTCAAAAGGTCATGGGGTTTAAGAACATTCTTTCTCAAGGATTTTTTGAAGAAATCTTTGAGCATTCTTGCGGCAGATATAGGCAATCACTTGTGTAGGAAGACTCTCTCAGTCTGAGGAAAGGTCTTGACCCGAAATGTCACCCATTCCTTTTTCTCCAGAGATGCTGCCTGAGTTACCCCAGCATGTTGTGTCTACCTAAAACACTTGACAAGTAATTGAGTGGAAAATTACTGCATAAAGATAAACACAGAATGCTAGAGTAACTCAGCGGGACAGGCAGCATCTCTGGGTAGAAGGAATGGGTGACGTTTCGGGTCGAGACCCTTCTTCAGACTGAGAGTCGGGGGAAAGGGAGACGAGAGATATAGACGGTGATACCGAGCGATATAGAACAAATGAATGAAAGATATGCAAAAAAGTAACGATGATAAAGGAGACAGGTGAAAATGAGTTAATTCCTGCTTTATTCTGTTTTTTTTAAAGAGTTAAAAGCTGCATGTGGTAGCGATGTGGATCATCTTGCACAAGAATCAAAGAAAGAAAAGAGTGCTGTGGGTCTTGGTGTATAATGCGTTCTTTAAAAGTTTAAAACCGATAGTTAGCTTGGTTACAGATTTTATCAGGGATGACAGACCGACTTGTGAATGCTTTAATGAGATACCCATACCTCAACGAATACATGCAGTAAGCATTGAATAGGAAAGGCTATTTTAAATGCTTCCTTTCATATGTGGCCACATGTTGCCTCTACCTCGGTCCCCAGTGAGTTAGTTAAACTGCACACTGAGCGATGGTGCAAAGAGGCTCCAACAATGCAAGGCTCCAAATTGCCTTGTAATTAATGTGCCGGGAGACCCAAGTCTAAGCCTGAAGCAGAACAAGAAACCACTTTAGATAGACTCGAAATGCTGGAACAACTCAGCGGGATGGGCAGCATCTCTGGAGAGAAGGAATGGGTGACGTTTACAGTGGAAAATGGGGACGCTTCCCTCTCCACTGCCTTCGGTCTGAAGAAGGGTCTCGACCTGAAACGTCACCCATTCCTTCCCTCCAGAGATGCTGCCTGTCCCATTGAGATACTCCAGCATTTTGATACTATCTCCTTCCCTGCCTGCAAGACCATAAGACATAGGAGCAGAATTAGGCCATTCAGCCCATCAAGTCAGCTCTATCATTCGATTTGAGCCTTGACTAAGGTACTAATTGGAATGGGAAGTTATATTTCATTCATTGTTACATCTCTCTACATCATCATCTATATCTCTCAATTCCCTTTCCCATCATTTTCAGTCTGAAGAAGGGTCTCGACCTGAAACGTCACCCATTCCTTCTCTCCAGAGATGCTGCCCGACCCGCTGAGTTACTCCAGCATTTTGAGTCTATCTTCGGTTTAAACCAGCATCTGTAATTCCTTACTACTTCATTAGCCATTGAAACCACTTTAAACAGGTCATTGTTAAACAAATGTGTAGGAAGGAACTGCAGATGCTGGTTTAAACCGAAGATAGACACAAAACGATGGAGTAACTCAGTGACACAAGAAAGCTGGAGTAGAAGTGCCTGAGGTCACGACCCGACACATCACCTATTCCTTCTTTTCAGAGATTCTGTCTGAACCGCTGAGTTACTCCAGCTTTTTGTGTCCACCTTCATCTTCAACCAAATTGACTTGGAGCCACGCCAAGTTGCTTTTATAAGATTTACCACGTACTTTGTACTGTCTTCACTCATTTTTATTTTCCCCTCATCACTTTTCCTAATTTCGGGTCAATTAAATAATACAAAGGAATGATACTTTATTGTCACGTGTGACGTGTCACAGTGCGATTCTTTATTTTGCATACCTAGGGTATGCAAAGTGTCGCTACATAAAGGGTGCTGGCAAACTTGCAAAGTATTCCATTTTAACACAAAGTATTCAGTTTGTGGTCCTCCTTAGTTCTCGTGGTTTTCCCATGTCGGGTCCTCCCTTGCTCTCCCTCTCAGGCCGTAAGGAATAGGAGTAGATTTAAGCCATTCAGCCCATCAAGTCTACTCCGCCATTCAAATACGCCAGTTCCTCTGGTTTCCAACTATATTAACTCCCATTCCCATTTTCATGTGGCCTTTCTGCACTGGGCCTCCTCCATTGCCAGAGTGAGGCCACACGCAAACTGGAGTAGCGATACTCTTTGGTAACTTACAATCCAATGCTCCATGTGGCGCATCCCGGGCAATGCTGATGAACATAGAATTCTCCAATTTTTGGATATTATATTGCAATTATATATATAGATATAAACCTGACTGTTACAGTTTTCAAGTAAGATGTAAAATCGCCTTTTCCTTGAGTCTCCTAAGATCATAAGTGATAGTAGAATTAGGCCATTCGGCCCATCAAGTCTACTCCACCATTCAATCATGGCTGATCTATCTCTCCCTCCTAACCCCATTCCCATAACCTCTGACACCCGTACTAATCAAGAATCTATCTATCTCTGCCGTTAAAATATCCACTGGCTTGGCCTCCACAGCCTTCTGTCGCAAAGAATTCCACAGATTCACCACCCTCTGACTAAAGAAATGCCTCCTCATCTCCTACCTAAAAGAACGTCCTTTAATTGTGAGGCTGTGACCTCCAGTCCTAGACTCTCCCACTAGTGGAAACATCCTCTCCGCATCCACTCTATCCAAGCCCTTCTCTTGTTTCCCCCACACCGGCTCATCCTTTATTCTCCCTCTCGGCAGCCCCCCCCCCCACGCTGGGTCTTGAAAAATGCTACCAAGCAGAAGAAAACTTATTGCCTTGGAAAATGTTGGCAGCAAAGTTCGGATTTGTTGACTCCGTGCCATTTTATGTGGTCTGAAAATAATATCTGAACTATATCTAGGTATGTTACAAAACTTACCTGTAACGGTGCTGCAGTTCTGCCGCTGGTCGTGTGCGCGGCTTTGGCGCCTTTAAGGGGGGGGCGGGGTTAATATGCGTTTTTTCCCCTTGCCATCCGGAGCTTTCTGTTGTCGGAGTGCGATCTATTTCTGGAGATGCGTTCCGACTGCCGGTAAGTCCGTTTTTTTTAATAAATAGCCCGACTACTTAATCACTGCAGTAAAATAAAAATTAGCTCCTAATGCCGTGAACGCCGACAACGGGGACGGATTTTACGTAGGGGACAGGTAAGTGAAAGCTGTTTATTTTTACATATAAACTTGCTTTTTTAGGGGACTTTAATCAATATTTCATGTTGCGAAACCGTGTTTTAGCCCCCATACGAACCGGCAGAAAATTTCCTGCCGATATTGGGTTTAAATTCACCGCAACCGCAACGTTCTAATCCATCGCGTTCCAGAAAATCCCACTCCCAAGCTGTTTAAAATGCCCATTAATTTACAGGCATTAAACGCTGAATTCCTTCAATTTGGCCTATAAATTAATGACAATTAGATTTAAAAATCATGTTTTATTGTGAATTATTGTGTGACTGTTAATTGGACACTTAGGCTTTAAATTTTTTATTTTTTTTTCTTAAGAAATGGATAGATGTTTAGATCTAGTAATTGAATTTTGTAATTGGCTACAATTGGGTAACTAACTAATTATATGCTTTAATTCCAGGTCATCCAAGTAAGATTGTTTCATATTTGTTTCAGAATACTTCAATCTATAATAACTGAAAATTTCTTTAAGTTCTCTTAATATTTAAGGAAGTTATGGGCTTTCGACTGTCCTCGATCACAACTTTTGTGTCAAGTCAATAGAAAAGCAATAGGGAACAAGATGCTAATTACCGAGTATGAAAAAGCCCCTAACTTTTTTAATACTGAAGATATGAAAGTGAATTAGGTGTCAAATTAAACTTCTTTTTATGCTTTATCTGATGGGATAAATTGCAGACTTGATTTTTAAAATCTCAAAATTTTGTAATGTTGCTACTATATCCATGCTCCAGATTGGCCACTTACTGCATGAAAATTTAACTTGCATTCAAATTTTTTGTTATCTAAGTTAATTTTCCGTATCTAAATAACAATGGCCTTGCTTCAGAAGTTAAAATACTGAGTAGAATGTACATTCATTTTACTGTTCTTATTTAGTTTTCCGAGCGAATTTTTATCCGTGAGGTACATCCATTATTCATGTAGTTTTCATTTATAAATTGAAGCCCATTATGCTTTAATTGAAGAGAATTATAATGTTAAGTAGGTAATAAAACAGATTGAGATATGATCAGTAATGTTTGAAAAATAAAATTCAATTGAAATGATTTCCTATTCTACATGCATTAAGGTTTTAAAAAGCCTTGTAAAGAATTATTATTGAGCGTCGAATCTCAGCCCGGGGACGTCGGGAGCTGCGGACTCCGGTGGGAAGCGACCGATTTGGAGGTCCAAGCCGCTGAGGTTGGCCTCCCGTTCTGATGTCGGAGTGCCGACATCCCGGCGAGCGGGCCTGACCGGCGGGCTGCCCGTAGCGGCGACTGCGGAGGGCTCCGCAGGCCCCGACCACGGGTGAACGCCACAGGAAGATGACTGACTTTGGTGCCTTCCCTCTTAGTGGGAAACTTCGATTCTACTGTGTGGGGATGTTTTATGTTGAACTCTGTCATGTTGTGTTCTTTATTTTATTGTATGGTTGTCTGGTGATCACGTTTCACCGTGCCAACTGGCACATGTGACAAATAAATGTATCTTGTATCTTGACGTTTAGTCGTGGCATCATGTTCGGTGCAGATATTGCGGGCCGAAGCTATGGTATGGCACGTTAGTTGCGTTTAGAGATACAGCGTGGAAATAGGCCCTTCGGCCCACCGAGTCTGCACCGACCAGTGATCCCCGCACACTAACACTATCCTACACACACTGGGGAAAATTTACACTAAGCCAATTAACCTACATACCTGCACGTCTTTGGAGTGTGGGAGGAAACTGAAGATCGCGGAGATAACCAACGTGGGTCGCGGGGAGAACGTGCAAACTCCGTACAGGCAGCGCCCGTAGTTGGGATCGAACCCGGGTCTCCGGTGCTGCAAGCAGCAACTCTACCACTGCGCCACTGTGCCATCCTGTTGTTGCGAGTGCAGGGATCTTGATCTGACCATGAAGGTGTGAAGGGTCTGTTCCTGTGCTGTTCTTTGTTCTATGTCCCTTCAGAAACTCAAGTCGTGTTTACAGTCATTTGCACAATCAGCTACAGGAACAATGAGAAGTTTGCTTGCAGCAGCATTACACTCACATAGCCTCTGCAGATAGAACATAATTATACATAGATTCTTACAGCGTGGGAACGGATCCTTTAGCCCAACTTGCCCACACCGACCAACATTTCCCATCCACACTGGTCCCACCTGCCTGCGTTTGGCCCATATCCCCCTAAACCCTTCATATCCATGTACCTGTCTAAATGTTTTTTAAACGTTGCGATAGTCCCTGCCTCAACTACCTCCTCTGGCAGCTCATCCCATACACCCACCGACCTTTTGTGTTAAAAAAAAGTTGCCCCTCGGGTTCCCATTAAATCTTTTCCCCCCTCTCCTTCGACGTATGTCCTCTGGTTGTCAAGAACCAGAAAGTTTCTCTGGAACTCGAGAAAGTTAAATATTTAACTTTCATCTCATCCTGTAACATAATCATGGAGTCACATAGAGTGTAGGAGCAGGCACTTTGGCCCAACTTGCCTAACTGACCAAACTGGGTTGTGAAATGCCAATGAAGTGCATGATGTAGTGGATGAAGACCTCTGATCCAGGGAATGGCAAGCCAGTAGAAGCCATTTTAACAGTTGGAGCTATTGGAAGAGAACTATGACTCAAAGTGATGTCTCTATTCTTTATCCTGAAGATAGACTTCAAGGCAACACACAAAACATAACGCCTATGTCCTTTGGTTCTCGAGAACCAGATGTCCGTTGTTGTGGGTGGCACGGTGGCGCAGCGGTAGAGTTGCTGCCTTACAGCGCCAGAGACCCCGGTTCGATCCTGACTGCGGGTGCTGTCTGTACTGAGTTTGTACATTATCCCCGTGACCTGCGTGGGTTTTCTCTTGGTGCACCGGTTTCTTCCCACACTCCTAAGGCGTGCAAGTTTGTAGGCTAATTGGTAAAAATTGTAAATTGTACCTAGTGTGTGTAGGATAGTGTTAGGTAGCGGGGATCGCTGGCCGGCGTGGATGGAGGGCTGTGGAGGCCGAGTCAATGGATATTTTTAAGGCAGAGATAGATAGATAGATTCTTGATTAGTATGGGTGTCAGGGGTTATGGGGAGAAGGCAGGAGAGTGGGGTTGAGAGGGAGAGTTAGATCAGTGTTAAAGAAGGAACTGCAGATGCTGGAGAATCGAGGGTACATAAAAGGCTGGAGAAACTCAGCGGGTGCAGCAGCATCTGAGGAGCGAAGGAGATAGGCGATGTTTCGGGTCGAGACCCTTCTTCAGACAGTCATGATGAAAATGGTGAGGTAGACTTGATGGTCCGAATGGCCTTATTTTGCTACAATCACATGAACCAATGGGCAGAAGGGCCTGTTTGCTCGCTGTATCTCTAAACTAGACTCGAGAAAGTTGAAGCTTAACTTTCACCTCATTCTGTAACGTATAATCAATAGAGACAAAGAAAATACAATCTATCCATCGTTACCAAACGTGAAGTATCGTGTTTCTTTTTTTTTTTGAACCAGATTCTTCTTTCATTTTATTCGAGAGTTTTAACTAAGGTAACTTCTCTGTCCCGCATGGAAGGCACAAGAACACCTGGTAATTGAAAGCCAATGCAATCTGTTGAGCGGGGAAGTCTGGGCCAGTGTGACTGGGGCAGTATTTTAATGTCAGTGCCGAGATTAGGTTACGGCCATAGAACGGAATCTTCATTCAGCCCAGCTTTTCCCCTGATAATTTCTGGCCACATCAGAGGCTCTCGTTTGTAATGCAGAGCAGAAGTTTTGTGCAGCAATCAAAATTAATTCAGTCGGATCTTTTTACACGAATGCATAGCTTTTTATTAAAGGTCGTCCCTCAACAGGTGATACTGAAATGGGTACACATCAAGTTGCTGTGAGGAGGCTTGCTGCTTTGTGTGCAAATCCATAATTCAGTTGGACCATTATTCTTGCCCGTTTCACAAAACACAATACACACTGCACCTGGATAATTACGGAAAAATTAGTTTTAAATTTGACATGCATTTGGCCATACAAAGCGGAGCCTAATGAATAGTTTTTTTCTCTCCCATTACTTTCAATGATTGTCCTAAAAACTTGTATAACATTTCCTTCATTGATAACTGCTTACGTAACAGATATAGAGCCATGGTGCACGGGAACAGGCCTTTCGGCCCGACTCGTCCATGCCAACCAAGATGCCCCATCTAAGCTAAAACCATAGAGCCTTAGGGTCTGAAGAAGGGTCTCGACTCGAAACGCAAACTATTCCTTTTCAATGGACAATAGGTGCAGGAGTAGGCCATTCGGCCCTTTGAGCCAGCACCGCCATTCAATGTGATCATGGCTCATCATCCCCAATCAGTGGGATGCAAGCAGAAGCCTCCACGTGGCGCATCCCGGGCAATGCTGACGACAGGAACTGTACCACAGTGACTGACTGAAGTGGCCAATTCTGCAACCACCGACCGTCAACCGCCACTGACCGACCGGAAAGATGTGATATAGAAGATGGCTGGACACGAGAAAGAAGTTCCCCAATCAGTACCCCGTTCCTGCTGTCTCCCCGTATCCCCTGACTCCGCTATCTTTAAGAGCCCTATCTCTTTAAAGTATCCAGAGAACCTGCCTCCACCGCCCTCTGAGGCAGAGAATTCCACAGACTCTCTACACTCTGTGAGAAAAAGTGTTTCCTCGTCTCCATTCTAAATGGCTTACCCCTTATTCTTAAACTGTGGCCCCTGGTTCTGGTCTACCGCAACATCGGGGACATGTATCCTGCCTCTAGCTGTGTCCAAACCCTTAATAATCTTATGTTTAAATAAGATCCCCTCTCTTTCTTCTAAACTCCAGAGTATACAAGCCCAGCCGCTCCATTCTCTCAGCAAATGACAGTCCCGCCATCCTTACCCTTATACACCATGGAATCTGGCCCTTCAGTCCAACATGTGCAAGCCGACTTGTGCATTTTCCTGCGTTTGGTCCATATCACTGTAAGCCTTGTGCAGGGAGGAACTGCAGATGCTGCTTTACACCGAAGATAGACACAAAATGCTGGTGTAACTCAGCGGGACAGGCAGCATCTCTGGGGAGAAGGAATGGGTGGCGTTTTGGGTCACGGTCCTTCTTCCGACTGAGAGTCAGGGGAGAGGGATACACAGTGATAAGGAAGGGTAAGGTGTGAAAACGAGACATCAAAAGAGATGTAGATCAAGGAAAATGTCGACTAGATCATTGTTAGCGAGGAGAAGGGACCAACAAAGCACACAGAGATAAAATGTAATCAGTAGGACAGTCAGATTGGTCGGAGAATTGGGAAGGGGGGAGGGATGGAGAGAGAGGGGAAGCAAGGGTTACTTGAAGTTAGAGAAGTCAATGTTCATACCACTGGGGTGTAAGCTGCTCAAGTGAAATATGAGGTGCGTTTCCTCCAATTTGCGTTGGGCCTCACTGACAATGGAGGAGACCCAGGACAGAGAGGTCAGTGTGGGAATGGGAGGGGGAGTTAAAGTGTTTAGCAACGCTGAGCTACTCCAGCATTCCATGACTATTGCTCTAAACCTTTCCTATCCATGTATCTATTGTAGTACCTAAATATATATTACCTATAATGCCTAAATATAGTACTATCGTAAATGCTGTTATAGTACCTGCCTTAACGACCTCATCTGGCAGCATTCAAAACAAATCTAATGTATATTAATGCCCTCTGGTTCCTTGCTTCTTCCCGCCCTCCCCCCCCCCCCCCCCCCCCCCACATACATCAGTCTGAAGAAGGGTTGCCTATTTCCTTCGCTCCATAGATGCTGCTGCACTCGCTGAGTTCCTCCAGCGCTTTTGTCTACCTTTGATTTTCCAGCATCTGCTGTTCCTTCTCAACGCTATTTATTTTCGTTATTCCTTTATATTTGACCACATTCACAATGAGCGCAATATGCTGGAGCAACTCAGCGGGACAGGCGGCATCTCTGGAGAAATGGAAATAGTTGACATATCATGTCAGAGCCTTGTCTCCAGAGACGCTGCCTGACCCGCAGAATTACTCCACCATTTTGTGTCTGTCTTTGGTAGGGACCAGCACCAGCTGGCTTCCTCCCTACACATGTTCATGCTGGCCTTTGTTGCACCTGTCTTATTTGTGTGTGCAGTCAGTCCTGAAGATAGATATGGATCAATATATAAGTACTTACACAAAAAATAAAAATGAATTTTGTAATGTTTGTACCCGCTGCGTTTACACCTGGGCAGTTTGCAATTATTGACCACTTTCGTTTAAACCAGCAATGACCAATTTTCACGCCATCTCTACAAGTAAAATAATGGGTAGTTGAAATGCTGTTTAAAACGCTGTACATGGACTGATATTTTGTTGTCATATTTTGATGTATTTTGATCTATCTAATTCCCCTCATCATTTTATACACCTTTATAGGACCTTCTTCTTCCGTGTCCATCTTCCATTTTTCAAATGTTGACCTCGCTGTCATCATCCGTCCTGAAAAGGACGCAAGCTTCCGGCGACGATCAGTGGGAGCCATCACTAGTTGCAATGGATGATGGTGGTGGCAGCAGGATTAGCTCGAGATACTTCCAGTTCCCAGCCCCGTGACGTGGAAGCTTGTGCTATGGGGCCCTCTGCGCCTCTTAGTGGCGGATCGCCTGCAGTCTGTCTGTTTTTTATTTTACTTTTGTTGTCTTGTGTCTGTTTTAGTTACATTTTAGTTTATTAGGCTGTGTATGTGTATGTGTGTGGGGGGGGGGGGGGGTGGGAGAAATAAGGTTTTAGTCTCTCCCTTCGGGGGGGTGCAACTTTTTCTTGTTGTGCCCCCCGTCACCATCTCCGTCTGTGCTGAGGCCTGATGGCGGCCTCAGAGCTGTGGCGGCGTTCCAGCGTTCCAGCGTTCTGGCAGCGGACCCGGCTTCAGAGCTGTGGCGGTGTTCCAGCGTTCCAGCGACGGCGGTGACGGCAGCCCGGCTTCGGAGGCTCGGCCACGGGCCTAGTGGATGACAACATCGGAGGCCTGGATCGCCTCAGCGCAGAGGGAGAACAAGGAGGGAAGAAGACAAAGTCTTTAAGACTTTTGCCTTCCATCACAGTGAGGAGGTGCCTGGTGAACTCACTGTGGTGGATGTTAAATATGTGTTTATTGTGTGGTTTTGTTTTTTATTATATGTATGACGGCAAGGCAATGGAATTTCGTTCAGCCCGAAAGGTCTAAATGACAATAAAGGATACTTTGTCTACTTTGACTTTGACTCTATAAGATGACCCCCTCAGCTCCATGCGCTCCATGGAATTGGCTAGCCAGCCCAACCTCTCCCTACAGCTCAGGCCCTCAAGTCCTGGCAACATCGTTGTAAATCCTCTCTGCACCCTTTCCAGATAACTACGTCCTTCCTATAACAGGGCGACCACAACAGCGGGCAATACTCCCAAGTGCGGCCTCACCAATTTCTTGTACAACTGCAAGGAAGATAAACACAGGAAAAGAATCTTCAACTGCCTTGAAAATATTCCTTTTTTAACAAAGCACTTCTGTTCTTCCTCTTTTAACTTTTAATGAAAATTAATGTTCATTCCAAGAGCTCTCCCAACTTTGCCCTGATTCGAACTCGGAGATTTACGGTAATGGCCGCTCGTCGGTACTCGGGGCTCTCGTGGACATTTTTCAACATGTTGAAAAATCTTCACGAGTCTTCCCGAGCTTACTTGCCGTTAGCGAGTCTTCCCGAGATCCTACTGTTAGAGTTACGAGCCGGTAAGAGCGTCCCCGAGGTCCGACGCACCCGCTACATTCATTCTCCATGCTTACCACGAGTTTGATTTTTTTAAAACTCAGGAGAGCTCTTGGAATGAACTCATACTGTGGGGCAGGGCCATAATGCTGCATAAGTCATGATACCACATATGGGGATGCAAGTTGTGAGGCTACTGGGCAGCCCAGTGGCGCAGCGGTAGATTTGTTGCCTTACTGCGCCAGAGACCTGAGTTCGATCCTGATACGGGTGCTGTCTGTCCGGAGTTTGTACGTTCTCCCTGCGATCATGTGGGTTTTTCGCTGGATGCTCCGGTTTGCTCCCACACTCCAAAGACGTGCAGGTGTGTAGGTTAATTGGCTCCGGTAAAAATTGTATATTGTCCCTAGTGTGTAGGATGGTGCCAATGTATGGGGTGATCGCTGGTTGGCATGGCCAAAGGGCCTGTTTCCGCGCTGTGACTCCAAAACTAAACTAAAGTGACTGAAGGCCTCAAACCGACAAGAACTAACAATATTAAACAGTTGGACGCAGTTATTTTACTCCGTTTGGGAGAGACACAAAAATCCACTGTTGCACGTTGCAGATGTGAAGAAGTACTTTAACATTCCACGTCAAAATGATTTCACAGATGTCCTCCTGATTTTTACTGCAACAAAATATAATTTATTGAAAGAAATATTTTCAGTGTTATGATTTGATGGTGTAAGGGTTCCATCAGCTATTTTGTTTTAAGTGTTAGGAGTAGAATTAGGCCATTTGGCCCATCAAGTCTACTCCGCCATTCAGTCATGGCTGATCTATCTCTCCCTCTTAACCCCATTCTCCTGCATTCTCTCCATAACCCGTACTAATCAAGAATCTATCTATCTCTCTGCCTTAAAAATAGTCAGTGGCTTGGCCTCCACAGCCTTCTGTGGCAAAGAATTCTACAGATTCACCACCCTATGACTAAAGACAGTATCTCTCCCTCCTAACCCCATTCTCCTGCCTTCTCCCCGTAACTCCTGACAACCGTACTAATCACCCATACCAGTTTTGGTTTTAATTATTGTTAAGGTAAAGCAAACAAATTAAGTTTAGTTTATCCTAACAAAAGTATCCATCCCTCAGTGTAGTAAGTCTCAAACAAGATTTTCCTTTTAGCTTAATTTAGAGATGCAGAATGGAAACAGGCCCTTCGGCCCACCAGGTCCACGCCGACCATCGATCACCTGTCCACACTAGTTCTATGTTGTCCCACTTTCATACCCACCCTCCACACTCAAGGGGCAATCTGCAGATGGCCAATTAACCTACGAACTCATGCGGACTTGGAGGGCCGAGGGCCTGTTTCCACGCTGTATCTCTGAACTAAACTAAACTCTGCCTACGAAATGTGTAGGAAGGAACTGCAGATGCTAGTTTAAACCGAAGATAGACACAAAATGCCAGTGTAACCCAGCGGGACAGGCAGCATCTCTGGAGAGAAGGAAAGAGTGACGTTTCGGGTCGATATTCTTCTTCAGACTAGTTGGGGAAAATGGAAATGAGAGATATAGACAAGGATAGACAATAGACAATAGGTGCTGGAGTAGGCCATTCGGCCCTTCGAGCCAGCACCGCCATTCAGTGTGATCATGGCTGAGCATCCCCAATCAGTACCCCATTCCTGCCTTCTCCCCCATATCCCCTGACTCCGTTATCTTTAAGAGCCCTATCTAGCTCTCTCTTGAAAGCATCCAGAGAACCCCCCCTCCACCGCCCTCTGAGGCAGAGAATTCCACAGACTCACCACACTCTGGGAGAAAAACTATGCAGAGAGATAAAGGATAATTGAGGCTAAAATGATTCTCCACAAACTGCAAGCCAAGAACGATCTGTACATGTTAACCATGCAGCCCATCATATGAATTTGAGAAACCCACTCTGTTATACTGGCAGGAGAGAGCCTTTCAAAGTACAGCCAACTCATATTCACAGACCGTTTAAATGCACCACGTATTTCCCTTTCCAAAAGACATTCCTGCAAAAATAAAAAATAGTGTTTGGCCATTTCCATGACAAGTCAACAATGCACAGATCTTGAAATAACAATAAAATGCTGGTGACTCAGAAATTACTATATTATAATCTTTAAATTGTTTTCCAGTCATCAATCTGACTAAACAATATTTTATATCTAGAATGCCTTTTGAAAATGGAACAGAAATGGGCAAGATGAAATGAAACGCACTCGATGTATAGGTTTATTACACTTTGGCTGGGTTCGCGGCTAACATGCAAGCCCAACTAATATTTGAATTCTGTCCATGTGGGTGATACTGTAAGCAAAGTGATTGTACTCCCATACTTGTGTTAAAGAAGGAACTGCAGATGCTGGAGAATCGAGGGTTACACAAAAGGCTGGAGAAACTCAGCGGGTGCAGCAGCATCTAAGGAGCGAAGGAGATAGGCGACGTTTCGGGTCGAGACCCTTCTTCAGACTGGTTGGGGATCAGGGAAACGAGAGATATAGACGGTGATGTGGAGAGATAAAGAACAATGAATGAAAGATATGCAAAAAAAGTATCGATGATAAAGGAAACAGGCCATTGTAAGCTGTTTGTAGTGTGAAAATGAGAAGCTAGTGCGACTTGGGGGTGAGGGAGAGATAGAGAGAGAGGGAATGCCAGGGCCCGAGGGCTGAGGGAGAGGTGGGAAGGGGAGGAGACAGCAAGGGTTAACAGAATTGAGAAAATTCAATGTTTAAGCCCAGAGGATGCAGACTCCCCAAGCGGAATATGAGGTGCTGTTCCTCCAACTTGCGGTGTTGCTCACTCTGGCCGTGGAGGAGGCTCAGGACTGAGAGATCGGATACGGAATGGGAGGGGGAGTTCTTCCCACCCTGCCCGAAGCTTTTTCTAATCTATAATAATTAGACTTGGATGGCTTTGCCGTTGAACGCACAAGATGAATCGCTGTTCGGCAATATAACAGAATAAGTCAAACATTGCCTGCACACAGCCAGCAGAGAAGCTGCGGAATTCAGGACTAAAATAAGTTAGACAATCTTCTAGAAGTGTACGGGTGGCAAGGTGGTGCAGCGGTAGAGTTGCTGCTTCACAGCGCCAGAGATCTGGGTTCAATCCTGACTACGGATGCTGTCTGTAGGGAGTTTGTACGTTCTCCCCGTGACCTGTGTGGATTTTTTATCCAGATGCTCCGGTTTCATCCCACGTTCCAAAGACCTACAGATTTGTAGGCTTATTGGCTTGGTATAATCGATGGTAGACACAAAATGCTGGAGTAACTCAGCGGGTCAGGCAGCATCTCTGGAGAGAAGGAATGGGTGACATTTCTGGTTGAAACCCTTCTCCTCCTGGCTTGCTATAAATGTATTTAAGAAGGAACTGCAGATGCTGGAAAATCGAAGGTAGACAAAAGTGCTGGAGAAACTCAGCGGGTGCGGCAGCATCTATGGAGCGAAGGAAATATGCAACATTTCGGGCCGAAACCCTTTTCCTAGTCCTTAGGAAAATTGAACCTAGTGTGTGTAGGATAGTGTAAGTGTGCGGGCATCGCTGGTCAGCGCGGTCTCGGTGGGCTGAAGAGCCTGTTTCTGCACTGTATTTCCAAACTAAACTAATCAATGTATTTAATGCACTGGCTATTTTAACTTTGATCAACGTTCTAGCACTTAACATACCAAGGAGTATTTTCTTCCTGCGTATGGTGTACACAGCTTAAAGTTGTAGGACAACTTGTTCTGTTTGATCTTTTTTGATTGTGCACGCCGGGTTGATTGCATTCGTCGAAACAGGGCGGACCACGTGAAGGTTGCAATGATCCACCCCAACAAGGAGGTATGTTTTCACACTTCATAAATTCAACTGTTACAGTTATCACCTGTTCACCTCTCTCTTCAATCTGTACTTGATGACATTATGCTCTGTGCCATCTGGTCATTTTACACCCCTGGTGTGTTTGAAGGCAAACGGATTGATGCGTTCCAAATTCAATCACCTTTCGGAGCTCCTGGTGATGTGGACTAGGAACTTCATAAATACCCGTCAGCATTGTTTGAATGATAATAATGCATGGACTACTCTTCCTCCCACCCTGCTTCCTGTAAGGACTCCATCCCCTATTCCCAATTCCTCCATCTACTTCGCATCTGCTCCCAGGATGAGGTGTTCCACACCAGGTCATCACAAATGTCCTCGTTCTTCAGAGAATGGGGTTTCCCCTCCCCCACTATAGATGAGGCTCGCACCAGGGTCTCCTCCATACCCCGCAACACTGCCCTCTCTCCCCATTCTCCCACTCACAACAAGGGCAGAGTCCCCCTGGTCCTCACCTTTCACCCCACCAGCCGGTGCAAATAAAAACAAAAAAAATATTAAGGAGTCTGAAGAAGGGTCTCGACCCGAAACGTCGCCTATCTCCTTCGCTCCTTAGATGCTGCTGCACCCGCTGAGTTTCTCCAGCTTTTTGTGTAACCCATGAATTTATTATGATCTTTTTGCACATCACATTTTATTGGCCTTCAAACCTCCACCAAATCTGCCCACTGATCTAGGAATTATTCCGGAGAACATCTCGTGTCACAAGGAACTGCAGATGCTAGAATATTGCTTTGAAGACAAAGTGCTGGAGCAGTGAAGGGCCTGTCCCACTTGGCGATTTTTTTCGGCGACTGCCGGCGTCATATCAGTGTCGCCAAAAGATTTTGAACATTTCAAAATCCAGCGGGGACAAAAAAAATGTTGCGACACTTGAAAACACACCGCGCGTCTTACGTCGCCAAGCTGCGAATTTTTCGGTGGCCTGACCAGGCAGTCAATGACAAAGGACAAAGGACATTTATAGTCACATACACCAATTGGTGTAGTGAAATTTGACTTGCCATGCAGCACACAGATAAAGATAAGACCCAACACTAAAGAATTAACAATGAACATAAAAACATCCCCCCACAATGGTTCCCACTGTGGGGAAAGGCACAAAGTCCAGTCCCATCCCCAAGTCCACCCATAGTCAGGCCTATTGATGCGGCCCGATGTTTTAGGCCTTCTCGCCGGGTGTTGGTGTTTCGGCGTCGGGAGAGTCCTCACAGCGGCTTGGGACACCTGGAACGGCCGCTTCCCTACCGGAGTCCGTGGCTTCCGAAGCCGACAAGGCCGCGCCAGATGGAGCTCCACAACTGGTGATCTCGCCGAGAGATCCCAGGCTCCTGATGTTAAAGTTCAGCGCTGCTGCCCGCAGCCGGCCGCTCCACAGTCCCGCAGCTCCGCGATGTTCACCTGCGGTCTTCAGCTCACCGGAGCTCCAGCGCGGCGACCCAGGCAAGGTATCGCCCGCTCCGCTCCACGATGGTGCTCCAGCGCTGAGCCGCTGCCGAAGCCGTGGTTCTGGGCGGTCCCCTCAGGAAACGCCGCTCTAGGCCGGCAGTCGCCAAAATAAACCGGCAAGTGGGACAGGCCCTTAAGTCGGCGGGTCAGGCAGGACAATTCTGGAGGACTTGGGTAGGGCGATGCATCCGATCGGGACCTTTCTGCAGATATCTCAAGCTTCTTTGATTCACCTCCTTTTAAACTCTTGTAGCGTAGATTGGACAGCCATTTACACTGAGTATTTGCGATCGGTCCGCCAAGGCCTGATGGATCCTCTGGTTTTGAATTGTTTTCACTCCCCAATCTCACGTGGCCGTTCTGCACTGGGCCTTCTCCATTGCCAGAGTGAGGCCACACCCAAACTGGAGTAGCAGTATTCTTTGGTAACTTATAATCCCACGCTGTGAACATCAAATTCTCCAATTTCTGGATATTATATTTGCAATTATTTATATATATAAACCTGACTGTTACAGTTTTCAAGTAAAATCGCCTGTTTCTTGAGTCTCCTAAGATCATAAGTGATAGTAGAATTAGGCCATTCGGCCCATCAAGTCTACTCCTCCAGTCAATCATGGCTGATCTATCTCTCCCTCCTAACCCCATTCGCCTGCCTTCTCCCCATAACCTCTGACACCTGTAATAATCTAGAATATATCTATCTCTGCCTTAAATATATCCACTGACTTGGCCTCCACAGCCTTCTGAGACAAAGAATTCCACAGATTCACCACCCTCTGACTAAAGAAATTCCTCCTCATCTCCTTCCTAAAAGAACGTCCTTTAACTCTGAGGCTGTGCCCTCTGGTCCCAGACTCTCCCACTAGTGGAAACATCCTCTCCACATCCACTATCCAAGTTAGTTTTTATGCCAGTGTTTGAGTCCTGCGCATTTCACAAGCCTCAAATGTGTGGTGGACTTTCTAGATCCAGTGTTTCTAAGTGATCAACATCAACGTGTATAACTTGGAGCATCTGTGCATCTGAATGTACAGAGAACCTGGATGAAACATCTGACATTGTACTGCACAGCATGAAATCCCTGATCGTATGTAATGCTTTGATTATGATTAAAATTATTTCACAATTGACAGACACAGTCATGGTCAAGCTTGAAAGGGTGCAGAGAAGATTTAGTATCTAGTGATACAGCACGGAAACAGGCCCTTCGGCCCACTGAGTCCGCACCGACCAGCGATCCCCGCGCAGTAACACTATCCAACACACATTAGGGACAATTTACAAATACACCGAGCCAATTAACCTACATAACTGCACGTCTGTGGAGTGTGGGAAGATACTGAATATCTTGGAGAAAACCCACGCAGGTCACGGGGGGAGCGTGCAAACTCCGTATTGACAGCACCCATAGTCCAGTGCGAACCCGGGTCTCCGGCACTGCAAGCACTGTAAAGCCTCTGTTCCACTTAGGAGACCTAAACAGCAACCTCTGGTGACCTTGCCCGCCACCCAAGGTTTCCATGAGGTCACAGGAGGTTTTGGTCACTCTCCCTAATGGTTGAAAGTGGTTTCCGCGTGGTCGAGGCTTCATAGAGGTTGCTGCTATTTTTTCATCATGAATAGAACCGGCCTCGACTAAAAATAGGTTGCCGTTTTAAACATCGATAATTTTTTAGTCGCAGGTCTAATCGAAGCCGGCTTTCTTCATAGTTGAGGAAGGTTTTCAACATATGCATGGGAGGTGGTAGGAGGTTGCAGGTCACCCATTTTTGGGTGGTGGGCAAGGTCACCAGAGGTTGCTGTTTAGGTCTCCTAAGTGGGACAGGGGCTTAAGGCAGCAACTCTACCACTGTGCCACCGCGCTGGCATTACGAGGATATTGCCAGGATATCTGAGTGCCTGAGGGCCTGAGCTACAGGGAGAGGTTGAGTAGACTGGGACTCTATTCCCTGGATCGCAGGAGGATGAGGGGTGATCTTATAGAGGTGTATAAAATCATGAGAGGAATAGATCGGGTAGTCTCTTGTCCAGAGTAGGGGAATCGAGGATCAGAGGACATAGGTTTAAGAGGAAGAGGGAAAGATTTAATAGGAGACTGAGGGGTAATATTTTCACACAAAGGGTGGTGGGAGTATGGAACGATGGCAGGGACTATCGCAATGTTTAATAAACAGTTAGACGGGTGAATAGAAAGGACAAGTTTGGAGGGATATGGGCGAAATGTAGGCAGGTGGGAGTAGTGGAGCTGGGACATGTTGGCCGGTGTGGGCAAGTGAAGTCAAGAAATTTATTGTCATGTGTCCCAGATAGGACAATGACATTCTTGCTTGCTGCAGCACAACAGAGTATTGTAAACAAAAATTCAGCACAGTTCAGTTCAATATACACATAAATAAACAAATAAAGTGCAATAGGCCGTTACAGTTCAGAGTCTGTTTGTTGGCGAGTTTAATAGCCCGATGGCTGTGGGGAAGTAGCTATTCCTGAACGTAACTGGATGTAACAGATTTCAGGCTCCTGTACCTTCTGCCTGATGGCAGCGGAGAGATGAGTGTGTGGCCAGGATGGTGTGGGTCCTTGATGATGCTGCCAGCCTTTTTGAGGCAGCGACTGTGATAGATCCCTTCGATGGTGGGGAGGTCAGAGCCGATGATGGACTGGGCAGTGGTCACAACTTTCTGTATCCTTTTCCGCTCCTGGACGCTCAAGTTGCTGAACCAAGCCACGATGCAACCGGTCAGCATGCTCTCTACTGTGCACCTGTAGAAGTTCGAGAGAGTCCTCTTTGACATGCCAACTCTCCGTAATCTTCTCAGGAAGTAGAGGCGCTGACGTGCTTTCTTTATGATTGCATCAGTGTGCTGGGACCACGAAAGATCTTCGGAAATATGCATGCCCAGGAATTTGAAGTTCTCGGCCCTTTCCACCATCGTCCCATAAATGTAAACGGGACTGTGCGTCCCTATTCTACCCCTTTCAAAGTCCATAATCAGTTCCTTGGTTTTGCTGGTGTTGAGGGCTAGGTTATTGTGCTGGCACCATTTGGACAGTCGCTCGATCTCTCTTCTATACTCTGACTCATCCCCATCAGTGATACGTCCCACAACAATGGTGTCATCAGCGAACTTGATGATGGAGTTTGCTCTATGTCCGGCTACGCAGTCATGAGTATAGAGTGAGTACAGCAGGGGGCTGAGCACGCAGCCTTGAGGTGCTCCCGTGCTGATTGTTATCGAGTCTGACACATTTCCACCAATACATACAGACTGTGGTCTGTGGATGAGGAAGTCAAGGATCCAATTGCAGATGGATGCGCAGAGACCCAGTTCTGAGAGTTTAGTAACCAGCTTGGAGGGGATGATTGTATTAAATGTCAAACTGGAGTCAATGAATAACAGCCTGACACATGAGTTTTTGTTGTCCAAGTGGTTCAGAGCGGAGTGGAGAGCCAGCGAGATCGCATCCACCATTGATCTGTTATGGCGGTAAGCGAACTGCAGTGGGTCCAGGTTTTTGTCGAGGTAGGAGTTGATATGTGCCATAATCAACCTCTCAAAGCACTTCATCACCACAGGCGTTAGTGCCACTTGTCGCTGATCATTGAGGCACATCACCTTGCTCTTCTTGGGCACCGACCAGTATTATTGATGCACTTTTAAAGGGCCTGTATCCATGTTATATGACTCTATCTATGACTCTATGAGTTGTATCCACAGAGGAATTTCTCACCATTGGTCTTTCCTAATTAATACCAGATAATGCCAAAACAAAATTGGATTTGTGGAGTTATTCTCATTATTACGCATCCAAAATGCCTTCCAACTAAGAAATCTAAAGAATGGCTGAAGTGTAAGATCCAATTTACCTTTTAATTTCAGAGAAGACATTTAGATTTTCCAGATGAGAAAACTCATCTGGAAAAATTAAATTCAGTTTCAGTTTAGTTTAGTGCCACAAGTACCGAGGCACAGTGAAAAGCTTTTGTTGCATGTTATCTAGTCAACGGAAAGGTTGTGCGCGCTGTCTGCAATGTACAGATGTATGATAAAGGAATGACGTTTAGTGCAAGGTAAAGCCAGCAAAGTCCGATCAAGGACAGTCCGAGGGTCACCAATGAGGTCGATAGTAGTTCAGCACTGCTCTCTGGTTGTGGTGGGATGGTTCAGTTGCCTGATAACAGCTGGGAAGAAACTGTCCCTGAATCTGGAGGTGTGCGTTTTCACACTTCTGTAACTTTTGCCCGATGGGAGAGGGCAGAAGAGGGAGTGGCCGGGGTGCGACTGGTCCTTGGATTCCCCTGCTGGCCTTCCCGAGGCAGCGGGTGGCAAATCAGTGGGTGGCAAGTTTGATTTTAAAAGTTGAAAGAAAAATGATACATGCTTTCTAATTCCTAATACCTGAATTATTTCATGGTAAGCAGTTCACTATGGAGATTTTATTCTAACCTAGACACTTGTCTCCAATTACATACATACTCCAGACCCGGTTTAGATTAAGGACACTAAATACCATTAATTTTGAAGAAGAGTAGTGCAGTTGATTTGCTGGGTGGTCTTTTTGAAAGAAGGGGCTTTTCATTTCTAATGTAACACAAGGTATCATCTTCCCAAGTGTAAGAATGATTGCAGTATTAATACAATGTGTTGTTATTGCTTTATAAATGAAATGTAAATTCTGGGAGCACTGTGACCCAGTTCACTTGCTGGAGAAAGGGCAGAATGCTCATTTTCCAAACGTTTGAAATTTGCTTCCAAATATAATCACCTCGCGATCTTGCCATAAAGATGAGGAAAATGAACTCTGAATTGTTACCTTTAATACCGGCTTTTAGCGTCATCCCAGATAAGGTTCACTCTGTTCCACATAGCACGGGCGGCACGGTGGCGCAGCGGTACAGTTGCTGCCTTAAGGGCTTGTCCCACTTGGCGATTCGGGACTGCCGGCGTCGTTGACTGACGTATCCGGTGATGAAAGGCCCCGCAAACGGGCCACTTCAAGCTCCGCTCTATGATCTTTGCTCCACCAGGACATCTCCCTCCTCCAATCACCGCGCTTTATCAACAGTCCCACCCCCTTATTTTCTCCTCTGACCGACACCTCCCTCCTCTTGAATAATCAAGATTTGTGCTCCAGAGTTGGCCTAACCTCCAACTAGCACCCAACAACATGGAAAACCCATGCACTTCAAAAATATTTCAATTAGCCCTTGCTTTCCCTCTCTCTCCACCCTCTCCCCATTCCCAGTTCTCCGACCAGTCTTACTGTGTCTGACTACATTTATCTCTGTACCACCCACTCAATAGACAATAGTTGCAGGATTAGGCCATTTGGCCCTTCGGGCCAGCACAGCCATTCAGCGTGATCATGGCTGATCATCCCCAATCAGTACCCCATTCCTGCCTTCTCCCCATATCTCCTGACTCCGCTATTTTTAAGAGCCCTATCCAGCTCGACTTGAAAGCATCCAGAGAACCAGCCTCCACCACCCTCTGAGGCAGAGAATTCCACAGACTCACAACTCTCTGTGAGAAAAAGTGTTTCCTCATCACCGTTCTAAATGGCTTACTCCTTATTCTTAAGCTGTGGCCCTGGTTCTGGACTCCCCCAACATCGGGAACATTCCCTTGACATCAGTCTGAAGATGGATCTCAATCCGAAACGTCACCCGTTCCTTCTCTCCAGAGGTGCTGCCTGTTCCGCTGAGTTACTCCAGCACTTTGTGTCTAACATGGAAAATTCCACAGGCTGTCCTGGCAACACCCCAAGGAAAGTACATTCCAATTCAATATAGTCTGGTAATCAGACTAAATCATCAGAAAAGTCCTAAAAGTGATAGAGTAACTCAGCAGATTGGGGTAGAATCTCTGGAGAACATGGATAGGTGGGGTTTCAGGTCAGGCCCCTTCTTCAGGCTGAAGAGAGGGTATGGGTGAAACGGCATCAGAAGATCCCTGTCAAGTTATTGGAGCAGAATTAGGACATTCAGCCCATCAAGTCTACTCCGCCATTCAATCTGGCTGATCTATCTCTCCCTCTCAACCCCAATCTCTTGCCATCTCCGCATAACCTCTGACACCAGTACTAATTGAGAATCTATCTATCTCTGCCTTAAAAATATCCATTGACTTGACCTCCACAGCCTTCTATGGCGATGAATCCCACAGATTCACCACCCTCTCACTAAAGAAATTCCTCCTCCTTTTTTTTGCCAATCAGCATAAGAGGGCAAATAAGAAATCTGTCTTCCGTGTCATTGTCCATACTTGCTTTTGAAAGAATGTCAAAACGTTTCTTAAACGTTGCGCTAGTCCCTGCCTCAACTACCTCCTCCAGCAGCTCCTTCCATGACACCCACCACCCTCTGTGTGGAAAAAGTTAGCCGGCTAAAATATTTAAGAAGGAACTGCAGATGCTGGAAAAATCGAAGGTAGACATGAAATGCTGGAGAAACTCAGCGGGTGAGGCAGCGTCTATGGAGCGAAGGAATAGGTGACATTTTGGGTCGAGACCCTTCTTTAGACTCAAAATATTAATTTTTAAAATATTAATTAGTTAAAATATTAATTAGTCTTATTACAAGTTTTTTTTTAATCTTGAAAGGTTCTGAGTTGCTGCATTTTTATGATACGTATCTGGCATTTAGGCTTGCAAGATTTTACCTCTAAACCAGCTGTGATTCTTTTTGTTAGCATGTCTGTCCTTTAAATTCACAATCAACTTAATGCTTTCGAATTCATATCCGTTCATGTTACATTTAAAAGCAAACCACACAGCATTAATGAAAGGAAATTTGGTGCACAATGGCATTGTAATCACCTGTGTTTAAGGGTAATGGGTTTAAAATAAGCTACAGATCTCGTCTTTCAGGAGAGTTAACTTAATGAAAAAAGTCCCTTTGCCTCAAATTGCATGACAACATTTTCAGATTACATTCCTGAAACAGAGAATTCACTTATTCCAAGTAATTGAATGCTGACTTAGGTTAATATGTACAATGTCTTAAAATGAAAATGTCCTATTGTAAGCAAAACTGCATGATACCTGAAACAGGCTCAATAGATCTGGTTGAGCTCTAAGTTAATTATACTGCAGCCTATTTTTTGAATGAATTCAAGCATGAATTCTACACAGTTAAGATTGGGATAATTATATTCAATTCTATTTGGTACCCAGCTGAATGAATTGACCTTTTGAGATAAAACTACTCACTAGAACTGAAAACCGGGGAGGGGGTGGGGGGTTGAAGAATAGACGGAGCAGGCAGACCTAGAATAAGTACATTCAGATATAAGATAAGAATTGAGAAGCTGGCACCATTGTGGATTATTAAGTTCTACGAAACAGGAGTTCAACTTTTTTTAATAAATTGTGTCTATTGTGGAAAGAAAAATTAAGTTGCCACTCACCAGCTGATAAGTCAATGCCGTTGCGAATGTTGACGTCTTGAACACACAGCAATTTCCCAACTAGATTTTAAAATGACCAGACTTACTCATTTGACTAATCCTTCATCCTGCAATAGTTTTGGATTGCATTGATTGAGAAATGTTTTCACAACTGTTTAGTAATTCATGTTTGCCTTTTCGAAATTGAGGGAGTGCTACTAATGTCCTAATCAGGTTAGAAGCTTACACTACCTAACGTCTTTCCTGTTTTTGAGACTATGGGTAATAAAAGTTGTTTTATTTAACAGTACGTTGTATTCCACATAGAGAGTCAAAGAGTGATACAGTGTGGAAACAGGCCCTTCGGCCCAACTTGCCCACAACGGCCACCAACTACACTAGTCCCACCTGCCTGCATTTGGTCCATATCCCTCCAAACCTGTCCTATCCATGTACCTGTCTAACTGTTTCTTAAATGTTGGGATAGTCCCAGCCTCAACTACCTCCTCTGGCAGCTCGTTCCATACACCCACCACCCTTTGTGTGAAAACGTTACCTGTCAGATTCCTATTAAATCTTTTTCCCGTCACCTTAAACCTTTGTCCTCTGGATGTAATGTAAAAGCATTGTAATGAAAACATGGGAAGTCTTGTGGCACGGTGGCGCAGCGGTAGAGTTGCTGCCTCACAGCGCCAGAGACCCGGGTTCGATCCTGACTACAGGCACTTGTCTGCACGGAGTTTGTACGTTCTCCCCATGACCGTGTGGGTTTTCTCCAGGTGCTCCAGTTTCCTCCCACACTCCAAAGACGTACAGTTTTGCAGGTTAATTAGCTTGGTATAAATGTAAAATTATCCCCTGTGTGTGTTGGGTAGTGTTAGTGTGCGGGGATCGCTGGTCGGCGCGGACTCTGTGGGCCAAAGGGCCTGTTTCCGTGCTGTATCACTAAACTAAACTACAAGAGAGATCTACAGCGTATTATTCATTGGTCAACAGTTGATAAGCCAAAGAGCTGTATTCTTTCATCTTCAATTTACCCTAACTTTATCTTGCAGCACGATATGTATCTAGTTGGTTTAATGCGTAGTTTCATATCACGCCTTAAAGAGAAATGTGTCCTTTCTCTGAGAAAAGTGACAGTATAAGTTCATTAATAGTTGTTCAAATAAGCGGATTACATTTGAACGCAAACAATTTGATTTTGGAAATATTGCACTTTTGCTTCACATTTTTATTCATTTGGAATAGAAACATAACTATGCATGAATTAATGTTGCCAGTAAATACTGGGAACTGTTCAGAATTTTGCATGCGTGAAAATCTGAAGAAAGGTCTCGAAACGTCACCCATTCCTTCTCGCTGAGTTACTCCACCATTTTGTGTCTATCTTCGGTGTAAACCAGCATCTGCAGTTCCTTCCTACTATGACTTGAATTATTTGTCATGTCCTAAAATGGCAAAAGGAAACACCGTTTGTAGTTTCAGAGGTCGGCACGGTGACGCAGCGGTAGAGTTGCTGCCTCACAACACCAGGGACCCAGGTTCGATCCTGACAACGGGTGCTGTCTGTACGGAGTTTATACGTTCTCCCCGTGACTTGTGTGGGTTTTCTCCGGGCGCTCCAGTTCCCTCTCACACTCCAAGGACGTAAAGGTTTGTAGGTTAATTGGCTTGGTATAAATGTAAAATTGTCCCTAGTGGGTGTAGGTTAGTGTTAGTGTGCGGGGATCGCTGGTCGGCGTGGACTCGGTGGGCCGAAGGGCCTGTTTCCGCGCTGTAGCTCTAAACTAATCTAAACTGAACTAAACAAAGGTATTGGGTGGAAAAAAGAGGGTTAAGGCAATGCATTCAACAGAATCTTTTGATGTATTGGCTCATATTGAATATAGTATTAAAAATATGGAAATATTATAACTGGAGTCAAAGCCACACAAATATATCTATGTGTAAGAAGGAACTGCAGATGCTGGTTTCAACCGAAGATAGACACAAAATGCTGGAGTAACACAGCGGGACAGGCAGCATCTCTGGAAAGAAGGAATGGGTGACGTTTCAGGTCGAGACCTTTCTTCACTATTGCTGCTCTCCAGTGATGCTGCCGGACCTGCTGAGATACTCCGGCGTTTTTGTGTCTATCTTCGGTGTAAACCAGCATCTGCAGTTCCTTCCACCATACGTCCTGTTTATTCTTATCACTGGAGCTTGTCAAAAGTACATGAAAGAAATGGGGAAAGGAAGTGTCCTGTTGCAGGCGTTAACGAGGCTGGCATTGAATAAACAAATACAAGACGCTGAGAGAGTGAAACCTTTTTACGACTAGGTGGTTGGTGCAGTGCGACAGTTTGTTACACATTACTTATTGCCCCTCCATATATTTTCACAGATGCCTCTTGGGTTTGGAAAGGTGGGGGAAGGGGGTGGATACGTTCATAAGTAATAGGAGCAGAATTTGGCCATTCGGCCCATCAAGTCTACTCTGCCATTCAATCATGGCCGATCTATCTCTCCTTCCTAACCCCATTCTCCTGCCATCTCTCCATAAATCCTGACACCCGTACTGATCAAGAATCTATCAAAAATATCCATTGACTTGGCCTCCACTAAAGAAATTCCTCCTCATCTCTTTCCTAAAGGAATGTCCTTTAATTCTGAGGCTGTGGCTTCTAGTCCTAGACTCTCCCACTCGTGGAAACATCCTCTCCACATCCACTCTATACAGGCCTTTCAATATTCGGTACGTTTCAGTGAGTTCCCCACATTTATGACCAACACAACCCAACACACACAACTATCCCAAATCTACCGTTTTGTGATATAAAATGGTCCTTCTGCAGGGCCCTAGTGAGACCACACCTGGAGTATTGTGTGCAGTTTTGGTCCCCTAATTTGAGGAAGGACATTCTTGCTATTGAGGGGGTGCAGCGTAGGTTTACAAGGTTAATTCCCGGGATGCCGGGACTGTCATATGCTGAGAGAATGGAGCGGCTGGGCTTGTACACTCTGGAATTTAGAAGGATGAGAGGGGATCTCATTGAAACATATAAGATTATTAAGGGTTTGGACACGCTAGAGGCAGGAAACATGTTCCGATGTTGGGGGAGTCCAGAACCAGGGGCCACAGTTTAAGAATAAGGGGTAAGCCATTTAGAACCGAGATGAGGAAACACTTTTTCTCACAAAGTGTTGTGAGTCTGTGGAATTCTCTGCCTGAGAGGGCGGTGGAGGCTTTCAAGAGAGAGCTAATAATAATAATAATAATAATAATATCTTTTATTGTCATTACACATAAGCGCAATGAGATTTGGTTTGCAACTTCCATCCGATGTCATCACTTAAACGACTAATAAAATGAGGTTTAGATACCCCGAGGTCAAGGTTTGTGAAAAGAACATTCGAACAGTAAAAGTCAAAACAAACGAAAGTGCAGATGTGTCTGTGCGACGTGACCATCCGAGGGAGACAGTCCATGGGGGTGGGGGACACTCAGCAGGGCCGGTTCAGAGCCGCTATACCTCTGGGAATTAAGCTGTTCCTGAGTCTGGAGGTGCGGGCGTAGAAGGCCTTGTAACGTCTGCAGGAAGGAAGTAGTTCGAACAGTCTATTACAAGGGTGTGAGGAGTCTTTATGGATGCTGACGGCCTTCCTGAAGCACCGTGTGTGGTAGATGCCCTCTAAGGCTGGTAGCAGTGTCCCAATAAGGGCTCTTAAAGATAGCGGAATCAGGGGATATGGGGAGAAGGCAGGACCGGGGTACTGATTGGGGATGATCAGCCATGACCACATTGAATGGCAGTGCTGGCTCGAAGAGCCGAATGGCCTCCTCCTGCACCTATTGGCTATTGTCTATTGTCTATTGTTTATAATTAGGATAGTTTGTCCTTACTCCTGGTGATTGCTATGATTTACATATTCACTTTGATGGAATTATGGAACTAATTATGGAACTAATTCACTTATTGCTGTTGATGAAGTATGTTAAGACCTGCTTTAATTTCAGACGCCCTCGCGAGGAATGCCAAAATCTCACGGGCGGCACGGTGGCGCAGTGGTAGAGTTGCTGCCTCGCGTGCGGCCTGTACGGATGTGGACTGAAGGGCCTGTTTCCACGCTGTATTTCTAAAACTAAAAACTAAACTAAATGTACGGGTAACCAGGTCAAGATGATCTTTAATGAACAAGGGTTATTTTGATCTTGTATTAAAAAAATATATATTAAAAATATGAAAATATTAAAGTGAGTCAGAGCCACACAAATGCATATGAGTGCAGAGGAAATCGAATCAAACAAGTGTATTTTTTAATTAGAAGTGTAGAAGAGTAAAGCAACACTAAAATACCTACCTGATAGTTAAATAAAATATTTGTTGCTATTGATTCTGATATCAGTTAGCGCTGTTCCCAGTTTATGTTAATGGATTGTCAGACTTTAGCCGAAAAGGTGCGTTGAATCTTAAAGCATAATTAATAAGAGTATAGAGTATTTGATCGTGTAAATGAATCCACTTAATATGAAAGACAGCGCTCGTTTTAAGGCTGGATTTTTGAAGAATTAAGGTTCATCATGGTGAACTTTGTGAACAACTGAATATATTTGCAGCTTTGGCTATTTGTTCAGCTTTGCGATGGCAATAGAATAATGTGCTGTGACTATGTCAGCAAGCTTTTACAATGTTCAGTAGAGAGAGCTTCACAGCTCACTGCACAAACCCCCTGATAGTTTTATTTCTCTATTCAGATAGTGCAGCTGGCAAAAGCATTTGTGTTCTTCACCGGACTGATTTTCCTGTTTGATCTTCGTCCTGTGAAGAACTCATTCAAATTAGCTGATCAATGCAACATTGCAACACATGGCAGTGACTCCGTTAGATTGGCATTAGAACTTAGAAGGCGCTTCGAGCACATCTTTAGTGGACCACCAAAAGAAGCTTGAGAAAGCTGTGAAAATAGTTTCATGAAGAAAGTGGGAAAATGCACATATAAGCATCGCAAATGTGCTCATGGCTTTAACGCTGGGTTCCTGATTCTTATTCCAATTACGTTTTCACAGAACGTTTGACAAAATATTCTTCTTGACTGGAATATGCGGCGATTTACATTTGGCCTAGCGTTGAGCTGAGGATCTTATCGCTTATATCTCTCGTTTCCCTTATCCCTAACCAGTCTGAAGAAGGGTCTCGACCTGAAATGTCACCCGTTGGGTCCTTCTCTCCAGAGATGCTGCCTGTCCCGCTGAGTTGCTCCATCTTTTTTGTGCCTATCTTTTTTTAACCGTGAGGGTGCAGACGAAATATTCCTGTTCAGAGTGACCACATGGCTGGGGATTAATGGCCTGTGTCTGATATGGAGCGGCACTTGCTATCTGAGAAAACAAATGTCAACACTCAAAGGTCAGCACTGCACAATATTTCATTCCTATTGGAATCGGGCAGTGTAAAATGCATGGCGCATGGAAAGATCTGCTTTTTTCCACATTGCCAAAATAAGACATTAGGCTCACAAACACTGAACATGCTAAGATAAATGTACCTGGTGCTTTACCACGTTTTATGTCACAGATACTTCACAGGAAAGATGACTTTTTAAAAAACATTTGTGGTACATCTTAGTATCTTGTCAGCTGCAGTCTTTTCTGCCTCAGCAGCTTTTTTTTTGAGCCTGAAAAACTAAGTGCCTTAATCAATATAAAGCATCAACAAAACACCATGGGTGATTTTTGCTTTGAGCTATGCAATTAGGTCCAGCTATTAGGTCAAACATAATACAGGGACTCAGAGGACAGGCCCATTGTTCACAACCAGTTTAATCTTAAAGATCAAACCATGACATTCTTATTAAAGGTTTGACAAATGATAACATGTAATGAAGTTTCTTTTGTTTTGTTTCCCTTTCGCAAGGCGCTGGGAAAAAAAAAACGTATTGATTTAATTTGGTTGTTTTCGAGATCTGTGGATATTAATCATCGTGACCCATTAATGTTCTATATCCTGAAAGATGAAACGCAAACTATTGGGGACTATTAGGATTTTTGGTTTTAATTATTTATGTATTGCTATGATCTTAAATTCTGCAAGAGGCCAAGATAACTACTTCACTTTGAATGCTTCAATTATTAAAATCCTTGAAAAAAATGGCCACATGTGCTACAAGTTCCCACTAGTTTGCTGAAGAAATCTTTGACCAAACAAGTTCTATCAGTTCTATCTCTTTAGTTTAGTTTAGAGATAGGGCGCGGAAACAGGCCCTTCGGCCCGCCGACTCCGCGCCTACCAGCGACCCCCACACATTAACACTATCCTACACACACTGGGGACAATTTTACATTTACCAAGCCAATTAACCTGCAGACCTGGGGTTACACAAAAAGCTGGAGAAACTCAGCGGGTGCAGCAGCATCTAAGGAGCGAAGGAGATGGGCGACGTTTCGGGTCGAGACCCTTCTTCAAACTGGACAAGTTCCTTCTTTAACAACCTGCAGACCTGCACGTCTTTGGAGTGTGGGAGGAAACCGAAGATCTCAGTGAAAACTCACGCAGGTCGCGGGGAGAACGTACAAACTCCGTACAGACAGCACCCGTAGTGGGGATCGAACCCAGGTCTCTGGCGCTGTGAGGCAGCAACTCTACCGCTGCGCTGCCCGAAATGTCTCTTTTATTTTAACCCCAGTGTCCCAAGCTGAATGAAGCCAATTGCTTACACCAAGTGTTAAAGAAGGAAATGCAGATGCTGGAGAATCGAGGGTAAACACAAAATGCTGGAGAAACTCAGCGGGTGGCAGCAGCATCTAAGGAGCGAAGGAGATAGGCGACGTTTCGGGTCGAGACCCTTCTTCAAGTCAATTTAGGCTTTGGCAGTGCAAAATATTTACATTGATGGGGGACAAAGCAAACAGAGGTGTGACAATGACCAACGCTGAATTGCAGTCAGTAGATTGATCCTGGGAAAGGGATTCAAAGGACATGGATCAAAGGGAAAAGCTAGCATGTCTTAGAGGTAATGTTTTATTTTGAAATAAGGGGGTATGGTGGCAGGCAGGATGAACAGTAATAGAGAAGGATTAGAGGGAAAGCAATAAAAATTGTCAACCCCCCCCCCCCCCCCCCCCCCCCCAATCACAGGGAGAAGGGACAAACTCCGCACAGACAGCGCCCGTAGTCAGGATCGAACCCGAGTCTCTGGCCCAGTGAGGCAGCAACTCTACCGCTGCTCCATCATGCCACAGTTGTTTTTTCAAACGTCCAGCCTCCCGCAGCGGACCGTGAGGGGGCGGAAGCTAAGACCCCCCCCCGTTTCTTCACACGGTGGCAGGCACCTTGTCCAGTGCCTGCCACTGTCTCACTCCATCCTCCTCTCCCCGGCTCCCCTCTCCGGCGGGCTTCCCGGACCGCGGCAGGAGAGATAAGCTCAGCGGGGTTCCGTAACATTTATGAATGCCAAGTTTGGATCTTATAAAAACATATGCATGAATGAATGAATGAATGAATGAATGAATGAATGAATGAATGAATGAGTTTATTGGCCAAGTATTCACATACAAGGAATTTGCTTTGGTGCTCCGCCCACAAGTGACAACATGACATACTGAGACAGTGAGGAATGACACATAAAACAGTCATAATGAAACATTATCGATTATCGATTATAAAAGTCTTAAGGGGATTGGACAGGGTAGATGCAGGAAAAATGTTCCCAATGTTGGGGGATTCCAGAACCAGGGGTCACAGTTTAAGAATAAGGGGCTGAGATGAGGAATAACGTTTTCATCCAGAGAGTTGTGAATCTGTGAAATTTTCTGCCACAGAAGGCAGTGGAGGCCAATTCACTGGATGTATTCAACAAATAGTTAGATTTAGCTCTTAGGGCTAACGGAATCATGGGATATGGGGAAAAATGCAGCAACGGGGTACTGATTGTGGATGATCAGCCATGATCATGTTGAATGGCGGTACTAGCTCGAAGGGCCGAATGGCCTACACCTGTACTTATTTTCTATGTTTCTATGTTTCTGGTTGAACTGATAGACAAAATATTTTCTCACTGCTTTATTTCATTGATTACTGTGAATGGTCAGTACTAATTGAGGGATTGTAGCGTAGGTTCACGAGGTTAATTCCCGGGGTGGCGACACTGCCATATGTTGATAGAATGGAGCGGCTGGACTTGTACACTCTGGGATTTAGAAGGATGAGAAGGGTTCTTATTGAAACATATAAGATTATTAAGGGATTAGAGGCAGGAAACATGTTCCCGATGTCCAGAACCAGGGGCCACAGTTTAAGAATAAGGGGTAAGCCATTTATAATGGCGATAAGGAGACACTTTTTCACCCAGAGAGTTGTTAAACTGTGGAATTCTCTGCCTAAGAAGGCAGTGGAGGCCAATTCTCTGGATGCTTTCAACAGAGAGTCAGATAGAGCTCTTAAAGATAGCGGAGCCAAGGGATATGGGGAGAAGGCAGGAATGGGGTACTGATTGTGGATGAGCAGCCATGATCACATTGAATGGCGGTGCTGGCTTGAAGGGCCGAATGGCCTACTCCTGCACCTATTATCTATAATGATCAGTACGGGTGTCAGGGGTTATGGGGAGAAGGCAGGAGAATGGGGTTGAGAGGGAAAGATAGATCAGCCATGATCGAATGGCGGAGTAGACTACAGTTCAGCTTAGTTTATGGTCACATGTACCGAGGTACAATGAAAAGATTTTTATTTGGTGCTAACCAGTCAGCAGGAAGACTATACATGATTACGATCGAGCCATTTAGAGTGTACAGATATATAATAAGGGAATAACGTTTAGTGCAGGAAGAGCAACCAAATCCGATCAAGGATAGTCCGAGAGTCTCCAAAGAGGTAGATAGTAGTTCAGCGCTGTTCGTGATTGAATGGCGGAGTAAACTTGATGGGCTAATGAAAGGGATACAAGGGTGTGAACAGCGGAACTGGGGGAATGACTAGGGAGGGGGGGGGGATGGGGGGTGGGGGTGGTGGGGGGTTGTTGATTGGGTGGAGGGGGAGGGAAGGAATACAAGAGTTACTTGAAATTGGAGAAACCCATTGATTGGACTCCAATACGTACAGCTTAGTTGGGTCCAATTTCTGATGCTGTCATATGCTGAGAAAATGGAGCGACTGGGCTTGTACACTCTGGAATTTAGAAGGGAATCTTATTAAAACATTTAAGATTATTAAGGGTTTGGACGCGCCAGAGGCAGGAAACATGTTCCCGATGTTGGGGGAGTCCAGAACCAGGGGCCACGATTTAAGAATAAGAGGTAGGCCATTTAGAACGGAGATGAGGAGACACTTTTTCACACGGAGAGTTGTTTAATACTAATAAAGTGCCTGATGAAGGCATACTAATTTTATCCGCTGTTTACTTTTCCAGCTCTGTAAAGATTGCAATCAGGTTGCCTTGGTTTGACCTAACCCTAAATAGGCCTAAGTAGAATTTATGGTTGAAATATCACTGTGAAATGGACCTTATTAAATGAAAATGAACGGAGATGAGGAAACACCTTTTCACACAGAGAGTTGTGAGTCTGTGGAATTCTCTGCCTCAGAGGGTGGTGGAGGCAGGTTCTCTGGATACTTTCAAGAGAGAGCTAGATAGGGCTCTTAAAGATAGGGGAGTCAGGGGATAAGGGGAGAAGGCAGGAACGGGGTACTGATTGGGGCCTCTGACTGGAAGTCCGTGCAGAGAGTGGCGAGGACAGCGGAAAAAATCATCGGGACCTCTCTCCCCTCAATCGGGGATATTGCGACCAAACGTTGCGTGTCTAAGGCCAGCAGTATTATAAAAGACCCCACACATCTCCATCACGGACTGTTCACTCTGCTGCCCTCGGGCAAAAGATATCGCAGCATAAGGAGCAGAACATCAAGGTTCTGCAACAGCTTCTTCCCACGAGCCATCAGATTCCTGAATGTCATGTAATGGGCTGCCACCATTGTCTATTTATCCTTTTATCCTTTTTAACAATTTATCCATGTTTATCCTTCTGTTAATTATCGTGTTGCACAGGGAGCCAAATGCAACGGAATTTCGTTTGGAACTGCATATATCAATGTATTTCTAAATGACAATAAAGTTTGTTTAACTTTGACTTTGACAGCCATGATCACAGTGAATGGCCATGCAGGGTTGAAGGGCCGAATGGCCTACTCCTGCACCTATTGCCTATTGTCTATTGAATCCCTCCGTTGAAGCCCGTTTTTGGAGTTTGTGTAAGTGTCGTGTACGGACCATTCATCCCAAACTCCGACAATGGGAAGTGAGGATTATGGACAGGAAATCTGTGCTACATGTGCTACTCTTAAATATATATATATATGGGCATCGTTGCCGGCAAAAGGAGGCAAAGTTCAAAAGGTCCCAAGGCAATTAATCAGACCACCAGGAAACATTTTAAACTGTTTTTTTTCAATCTTTTTATTGGCAAGGGGCTGTCTCTCCTGTCAACTATTTGTTAACGTTAAAATGCCGTGGATATCCGCCTGTGGGTGACACCGTTCCATTTTACAGGCCACACAATGACGCTGCTGGGCTGATAGTGGGTCTAGTGGCCCCATGTGGCTCTGAGGGGAACTCAAGTGGCAACTGGAAATAATCCCCTTTGCTTCCCAAAGGCAAAAGTCAAAAACATTAAGGGCCTGTCCCACTTAGGCGATTTTTTGGGGTGACTACAGGCGACTAGGCTGTCGCCACATGGTCGCCGGGGTGATGCCTGTCTGGTCGCGAGTCATCTCTGCAGTCGCCCAAAGAGTCGTAGCGTTTTTCTGGTCGCCACTGGATTTTGAAATGTTCAAGACCTTTTGGCAATAGCTTGTCTTCTCCTGACATAGGTGACAATAGACAATAGACAATAGATGCAGGAGTAGGCCATTTGGCCCTGCGAGCCAGCACCGCCATTCAATGTGATCATGGCTGATCATCCCCAATCAGTACCCCGTTCCTGCCTTCTCCCCATATCTCTTGACTCCGCTATTTTTAAGAGCCCTATCTAGCTCTCTCTTGAAAGCATCCAGAGAACCTGCCTCCACCGCCCTCTGAGGCAGAGAATTCCACAGACTCACAACTCTCTGTGAGAAAAAAGTGTTTCCTCGTCTCCGTTCGAAATGGCTTACCCCTTATTCTTAAACTGTGGCCTCTGGTTCTGGACTCCCCCAACATCGGGAACATGTTTCCTGCCTCTAGCGTGTCCAAGCCCTTGACAATCTTATATGTATCAATATTTCAATGTTTCAGGTGCTGTCGTAGGTTGTCGCCAGAATGACGTAGGTTGTCGCCGGTGCTGACTTTGGTGAATTCCTTTGTCGTATTCGCCGGCAGTCGCCTAAAAAAGTTGCCTACGTGGGACAGGCCCATTTGTCCAGTCGCCGTTTTTTCGGCGACCTGCTACAACTATGACAGTCGCCGGCAGCTGCCGAAAAAAATCGCCTTTAGAAGACTTTACTGTTGTGAGACGATGGGACGGGGAACCCGCCCGGTGGCCCGTCGGTCGGTCGGTGGGTCGGCGTAACCGGGAGGGAGCTGCAGACGTCGGAAACGAGGAGCGAGGGCCGTTGGGAGGGGGTACCGTGGTAATGCCTCCAGCTGCAGGCTTCAAGGCCGGCTGCAGGGGGCGCCCACGGGACACAATGATGGCCGGGCGAGGAGAGGAGAGGGAAGTCGGTTGGCGGGAACTGCTCCAGTACATCAAGCGCGTGGGCCGACCGGACTTTGGAAAATGTCGCCAAAAATGGCGGCGTCCGCATGTGTAATTTATACAAAAGGACTTTAAAGTTGCATATGTGTCAAATAACGCACTCTTGAATTATTGATCCATCTACTAAGAACAACCAATGGAGACCCCTGGACTCTCTTTGATTTTATTTTCTTTGACTTTATCTTACACTAATCATCATTTGCCTCAGTCCTTTAACATGTATGTGTACACTGTGGATGGCTCGATTATAATCATGTGTTGTCTTTCTGCTGACTGGTTAGCACGCAACAGGAGCTTTTGTGACAGTCGACTAAACGAAACTAAACTCAGGAATTAGGATGGAACCCAGGTCTCATGCGTTTACATTTTGCCAGTTAAGGGCCTGTCCCACTGCACGAGGTAATTGAAGAGCTCTCCCGAGTTTAAAAAAAAATCAAACTCGTGGTAAGCACGTAGAATGTACGTAGCGGGTACGTCGGAGCTCGGGACGTCTCTTAGCGGCTCGTAACGCTAACGGCAGGTACTCGGGAAACGCGGTAAGCTCGTGAAGATTTTTCAACATGTTGAAAAATGTCCACGAGAGCCCCGAGTACCTATGAGCGGCTATTACCGTAATTCTCTGAGTTCGAATCAGAGGAAACTCGGAAGATCTCTTGGATTACCTCGTACAGTGGGACAGGCCCTTTAGTTTCTCTCTCTTCTTCACAGACACTGATCTGCCTGTGGCATTTTCATACAATTTTCTTCAGAGACCAGAGCGCCAGAAACCTCCTCTACCGCTGCTGCCTGTACAGAGTTTGTACGTTCGCCCCGTGACCTGCGTGGGTTTTCTCCGGGTGCTCCGGTTTCCTGCCTCACTCCAAAGACGTGCAGGGTTGTAGGTTAATTTTCTTCAGTAAAATTATAAATTTTCCCGAGTGTGTGTTGGATAATGTTAGTGTGCGGGGATCGCTGGTCGACGCGGACACAGTAGGCCGAAGGGCCTGTTTCCGCGCTGTTTCTATAAACTAAACTAAACAGATAACATAGTTTCATTGGGAGGGCAAGTCCTCATTTGTCCTTCTCTTTGTCTGATGCTGATAAAGATTTATGAGGCAGAGCCTTTCACCAAATTAGTTATCCGAAGCTATCCTTTATATTCTTTTACAAATTTCTGCTTTCCCTATGGACCACCATATTGTTTTTTTTTTTAAATCAGGACTCAGAATATCTCGAATGTGAAGGCAACTAGTTTATCACTGTAGTAATTTTTAATTAATGCCTCTGCTATATTTTATTACTAGAGGCAAAATGAAAACCTCTAATTTAATTAATGGACACACAAACAAAATTAATCTGGAAACACAGAATGACATCTTCTTTGAGGAGATGCGTACAGATTTTTTTTAAAGACTAATCCTTTGAGAATCAGTCAGAAATCAACACATTGTTAAAATTAATTTGAAATAAATGATGCAAATATATTTGTTTACAAGTGTATGGAAGTTAAATGTAAGAGTGTGTGATAATATTGCAATGCGGAAAGAAGCTTTTTGTAATTGAGTCACAGAATGATACCGTGTGGAAACAGGCCCATCGGCCCAACTTGCCCACACCGGCCAACACGTCCCAGCTACACTAGTCCCACCTGCCTGCGTTTGGTCCATATCCCTCCAAACCTGTCCCATTCATGTACATGTCCAACTGTTTCTTAAACGTTGGGATAGTCCTGGCCTCAACGACTTCCTCTGGCAGCTCGTTTCATATGCCCACCACCCCACCCCACTTTGTGTGAAAAAGTTACCCGTCAGATTCCTGTTAAATCTTCTTCCTTGTACTCGCTGGAATTTAGAAGATTGAGGGGGGATCTTATAGAAAATTACAAAATTCTTAAGGGGTTGGACAAGCTAGATGCTGGAAGATTGTTCCCGATGTTGGGGGAGTCCAGAACAAGAGGTCACAGTCTAAGGATAAGGGGGAATTCCTTTCGGACCGAGATGAGGAAAACATTCTTTACACAGAGAGTGGTGAGTCTCTGGAATTCTCTGCCACAGAAGGTAGTTGAGGCCAGTTCATCGGCTATATTTAAGAGGGCGTTAGATGTGGCACTTGTGGCTAAAGGGATCAGGAGGTATGGAGAGAAGGCAGGTACGGGATACTGAGTTGGATGATCAGCCATGATCACATTGAATGGCGGTGCAGTCTCGAAGGGCCGAATGGCCTACTCCTGCACCTATTTTTCTATGTTTCTATGTTTCACTTTAAACATATGTCCTCTGGTCCTCGATACCCCTACTCTGGGCAAGAGACTGTGCATCTACCCAATCTATTCCTCTCAGAGAAAGCACATTCCTCCAATGCGACTAATTGTTAACTTTATGCACTTCATTGGCAGTGTCGTCCAGCAACTCTTTTTTGTGAAACTGGGAGTTTTACATGAGACTAACGAGGAGAGCAATAAGTTTGCAGCCGGTGGGGATATATGGAGTGCTTTACACCACAAACAAAAATGTGGGGGGACAATAGGTGCAGGAGTAGGCCATTTGGCCCTTCAAGCCAGCACCGCCATTCAATATGATTACGGCTGTTCATCCAAAATTAATACCCCGTTCCTGCATTCTCCCCATATCCCTTGATTCCTCTCGAAATTCTCTCTCGAAAACATCCAGTGAATTGGTCTCCACTGCCTTCTGTAGCAGAGAGGTCCACAGATTCACAACTCTCTGGGGGAAAAAGTTTTTCCTCATCTCAGTCCTAAATGGGGTTATGAGTAGGAAGGAACTGCAGATGCTGGTTTACACCGAAGATAGACACAAAATGCTGGAGTAACTCAGCGGGACATATGATGAGCGTTAGACGGCACTGGGCTTCTACTCACTGACATTTACAAGGATGACAATAGACAATGGACAATAGGTGCAGGAGTAGGCCATTTGGCCCTTCGAGCCATTCAATGTGATCATGGCTGATCATCCACAATTAGTGCCCCGTTCCTGCCTTCTCCCCATATCCCCATGACTTTGCGATATTTAAGAGCTCTGTCTAGCTCTCTCTTGAAAGCATCCAGAGAACCAGCCTCCCGACATCCCGGGAATTAACCTTGTGAATCTTAATAACAAGAATGTCTTTCCTCAAATTAGGAGATGAAAACTGCACACAATACTCCATGTGTGGTCTCACTAGGGCCCTATACAACTGCAAAAGGACCTCTTTGCTCCTATACTCAACTGGGGGGGGGACCTCATTGAAACTTAGCGAATAGTGAAAGGCTTCGATTGAGTAGATGTGGAGAGGGTGTTTCCACTAGTGGAAGAGTCTAGGACCAGAGATCCGAGCCTCAGAATTAAAGGACATTCCTTGAGGAAGGAGTTGCGGAGGGATTAATTAGTGATGAATTTAGTGGTGAATCTGTGGAATTCTTTGCCACAGACAGCTGTGGAGGCCAAGTCAACGGATATTTTTAAGGCAGAGATGGATAGATTATTGATTAGTGCAGGAGTTAGGGTTTATGGGGTTGAGAAGGAGAGATAGATCAGCCATGTTTAAATGGGAGCAGACTAGATGGGCCAAATGGTCTAAATTCTGCTCGTAGAACCTATAAACTTATGACACAGAAGCTGGAAAGGGTGCAGGGCAGATTTAGGAGGATGTTGCCAGGACTCGAGGGCCTGAGCTGTAGGGAGTGGGTGGGCAGGCAAGAACTTTATTCCTTTGAACTAATTTACTTTAATTTACCTATTTCCTTCGCTCCATAGATGCTGCCTCCCCCGCTGAGTTTCCCCAGCATTTTTTGTCTACCTTCGTTGAATATTTTGATTGGTTTCATGCTGTGGCTGGCGTTAGCCCTTCTGGAGTCCTGCCGGTTCACAAAGACATTAAAGAAAAAACTTTGGGTGAACTTAGAAGACAAAATGGAGCCACAGGCAAGGAGAAATGAATGCGAAACACAATATGATTTATCGGAACGAGGGTAGGGAAATGTTTATGCATCATACTTCCCAATAAACACAACAGACAAGTGACTTATTTAACGTGAAATCAATTCTGATACTGTGCAAACATTTTGGATTAAACGCAGACATAGTATCTACTGATTGTCATTCATAAAAGTGGTACAAACGTTACTTCACAAGTAATTATTTAAAGCAGGTTTGCATATAATCTTGTCCTTATTTTAACATAATGACACTTGGAGTTTGAATAATAGTGCCCATTAATATGTTAATTGAGGGTCAGTGCATTCATTCACTGCCTGTATCGTGTGTCCTTTCAATGAGATCAGTTCCATCAGCTGGCACCCACGATTTAAAAGTATATCCCGTGGGTCCCACCGGCCACCTGACAGCACAGAAACCTAAAGTCGTACACCCACCCATTAGCATTATAAAATGGGCAATCAGCTGGAATGACTGACAGTGTAAGAGAAGGACGAATAGATGGAAATTTGAAAAGCCCCTGATGAAGTCTCCTTGCAAATTGCGGCAACAGACCGGAAAACACATGCAAAGATATTATGGGAAAACAAGCCACTAAGAAGTTCTTTCTGTGCAGTTATAACCGGGATGTGATTTGATATGACGTTACCAAATATCCCACTCAACTGAAGGGAATTTTACTTGCCTTTGGTTAAAATTGGAGCATTTTAATAGCAATAACACTGAAATATCTGAAGAAGGGTCTCGACCCGAAAAAACATCACCCATTCCTTCTCTCCAGAGTTGCTGCCTTGTCCCGCTGAGTTACTCCAGCTTTTGCATCTGTCTTTGGTTTAAACCAGCATCTGCAGTTCCTTCCCACACAATAAAATCGTTCACTGCAACACATTGGATAAAGGATAGATGTTTTCGCTTCACCATGTGTAAGTGCGGAGTTGTAGTTAGTGCATAGGGCGGCACAGTGGCTCAGCGGATAGAGTTGTTGCGTTATAACGCTGGAGACATGTGTTCAATCCCGACTACGGGTGCTGTCAGTACGGCGTTTGTACGTTCTCCCTGTGACCGCGTGGGTTTTCCCCGGGTGCTCCAGTTTCCTCCCACATTCCAAAGACGTGCAGGTTTATAGGTTAATTGGCTTTGGTAAAAATAATAAATTGTTCCTAGTGTGTTGGATAGTGTTAGTGTACGGGGATCGCTGGTCGGTACGGACACGCTGAGCCAAAGGGCCTGTTTCCATGCTAAACTAAATATAACAACGCCATGGTTTTTTGCCCTTTGATTAGTTTAGTTTACAGAAACCCACATGGAAACTGGCCCTTCAGCCCACCAAGTCCACACCGACCATCGATCACCCATTCACACTAGTTCCATGCTATCCCACTCTCTCATTCACTCCTTACACACTAGGGGCAATTTATACCGGACAATCCACCTACAAACCTGCACATCTTTGGGATTAACATACGATGGAGCTTGGCCTGTATTCGCTGGAGCTTAGAAGGAGGATGAGGGGACTCCTCATTGAAACTTACCAAATAGTGAAAGGCTTGGATAGAGTGGATGTGGAGAGGATGTTTCCACTGGGATTATGGGGAGAAGACAGGAGAATGGGGTTGAGAGGGAAAGATAGATCAGCCATGATTTAATGGCGGAGTAGATGGGCCGAATGGCCTAATTCTGCTCCTATAACTTATCAATTTATGAACGGGTGTCCAATGTGTGGGCCGAAGGGCCTGTTTCCATGCTGCATCTCGAAACTAAACTTCACTCTAAAAACTCCAGTTACAAATATCACCAAACACATTGTAATAAATCATAAGATCATAAGTGATAGGAGTAGAATGAGGCCATTCGGCCCATCAAGTCTACTCTGCCATTCAATCATGGCTGATCTATCTCACCCCCCTAACCCCATTCTCCTGCCTTCTCCCCATAACCCCGGACACCCGTACCGATCAATAATACATCAATAATGAATACCATGTTACTAAGCATTCTTTTATTATGTGAAATGAGCAGTGAGATGATGTTGATAATCTTTGGCAGGTTATTAAATATGAGATTTATCTCTTTATGTATGAAGGACTGGTCTAAACGGAGAGACGCCTGCTGATAACTGAATAATGTTTTGATCGCGTGTGATCTGGCAATTTTGCACATTCATTTTCTATTAAGCCCCTCGTTTATATCTAGAAAAAGTAGAATTCCATCAGATAATTATAATGATGGATGGAGTGGATGTGGGGAGGATGCTTCCACTAGTGGGAGAGGTCACAGCCTCAGAATTAAAGGACGTTCTTTTAGGAAGGAGATGAGGTGGGATCTCTTTGGCCAGAGGGTGGTGAATCTGTGGAACTCTTGTGGAGAAGGCTGTGGAGGCCAAGCCAGTGGATGTATTTAATGCAGAGATAGATGGATTCTTGATTAGTACAGCTGTCAGAGGTTATGGGGAGAAGGCAGGAGAAGGGCTTCTACTCGCTGGACTCGCTGGAATTTAGAAGATTGAGGGGGGATCTTATAGAAAATTACAAAATTCTTAAGAGGTTGGACAAGCTAGATGCTGGAAGATTGTTCTCGATGTTGAGGGAGTCCAGAACAAGGGGTCACAGTCTAAGCATAAGGGGGAATTCCTTTAGGACCGAGATGAGGAAAACATTCTTTACACAGAGAGTGGTGAGTCTCTGGAATTCTCTGCCACAGAATGTAGTTGAGGCCAGTTCATTGGCTATATTTAAGAGGGCGTTAGATGTGGCACTTATGGCTAAAGGGATCAGGGGGTATGGAGAGAAGGCAGGTACGGGATACTGAGTTGGATGATCAGCCATGATCACATTGAATGGCGGTGCAGGCTCGAAGGGCCGAATGGCCTACTCCTGCACCTATTTTTCTATGTTTCTATTTCTATGAATGGGGTTGGGAGGGAGAGATAGATCAGCCTTGATAGAATGGCGAGGATGGGCCGCAATGGCCTAATTCTGCTCCGATCACATATGGCTTCATGGCATGGATCCGTTGGACTTCTCTGTACATTTTGCATTAACTGGGGCAATTGTGCTCCAGAACGGGGATAGTCTTGCATCTGTAAAATGTATTTCACTGTACCTTCTAAACCTGACAGTAGAGAAACCATTGAACCATTTTATAGATATTACCTTGCAGTCCAATGCAATAAAAATAATAGTTTGAGGATAACAAATGTCTATGTTGATCGAATGTGATGGCTTTCTATTTTTTTTTTGCACCAGTATTGAAGTTACTAGATATTATCTATGAGTATCAAGATTAGAAGTTCGTTGTTCTGCTGCAAGTAAGAATTTAATTGATTTGTTGTCAGTACATTTGACAAATACACCTGAGGATAGGCACGTGAAAATAGAAGATGGAGGAACTTAGCGGGGTCACCCATCCTTTTTCTCCAGAGATGCTGCCTTGATCCGCTCAGTTCCTCCAGCACTTTGTGCCCATCTTTGTGAACGGAAACTACGCCTTAAAGCCAAATAACCGAAAGGGCACCGCGCCGTAAAGATACGAACTCGAACGGACTCCACGCGCGGAAAGGACAATACGCAGAACGGACATGATGTCGAAAAAGCCGCCGAATGGGCACGATGTCTCCGGGGGCGCGATTTGTCCAAGACCTTGTCAGCGATTGGTCCAGACCCCGCGTCCATCACATCACGTTTTTAATTTTCCTTTCGCCTTTATTTTATATTCAGGAAAATCCAAAAGCGGCGAAGGAAAATTAAAAATCCCCCCCCCACCCTCCCGTCTCCCCCGGCCAGTGATGTGATGGACGCGGGGTCTGGGCCAATCACTGACAAGGTCTCGGACAAATCCCTCCCCTGGGGACATCAAGTCCGTTCGATGGCTTTTCGACGCCATTCCTTTGCAATGTATCTAATCTTGTCCACTTTATTCTTCTCTTACATTTGCCAACCCAATGAACACCACCCGAGAGACAGCATCTTTCACGTGACAAACCATTATTATTCAATTAATTATTATTATTCAATGGTTAATGCTGAGAAGCTATCATTGATTAATTAAAATCCCAACTTAATTTAGTTTTGTTTAGCCCTTCGGCCAGACGAGTCCGCACCGAGCAGCGATGCCCGCACACAAACACTATCCTACACACGCTAGGGACAATCTTACATTTTTACATTTACACCAAGCCAATTAACCTACAAACCTGTACGTCTTTGGAGTGTGGGAGGAAACTGAAGATCTCGGAGAAAACCCACGCGGGTCACGGGGAGAACGTACAAACTCCGTACAGACAGCACCCGCAGTCGGGATCGAACCCAGGTCTCTGACGCTGTGAGGCAGCAACTCTACAACTGCGCCACCGTGCCGCCCTTTTGCCACTATTCTGTAGTGCTGCTGCAAGTAAGAATTTCATTGTTCTGTTTGGGACATATGACAATAAATCACTCTTGACGCTTGACTATTCGGCGATTCTTGTTGGGAAAACCAAGGTAGAGGCCAAATTAAACAGGTTGGTTGGGATGCCAACACCCAATGAATTGGCGTAACTATGAACAATGGCTTCTGACCTAATGGACAATATAATGTCCTTTCGGCCACCCTTTACAATAGAGAAACCAGAAATAAACGGATGGCATAAATATATCTCAGTATTTCCATTGATTGTCACGCGTACCGAGGTACAGTAAAATGCATTTAGTTTTAGAGATACAACACGGAAACAGGCTCTTCAGCCCACCGGGTCCACACTGAAAGGCAATCCCCGCACACTAATACCATCCTTCACACACACTAGGGACAATTTTTACATTTACACCAAGCCAATTAACCCACAAACCTGCACGTCTTTGTGGAGCATGGGAGGAAACCGAAGATCTCGGAGAAAACCCACGCGGGTCACGGGGAGAGCGTACAAACTCCGTACAGACAGCACCCGTAGTCGGGATCGAACCCGGGTCTCTGGGGCTGTGGGCTCTGCAAGGCGGCGACTCTACCCGCTGCGCCACCGCGTTGTGCCAAATGTCGACGTTTATTCTGTGTTAGAAGTTTGAACGGTCGCGGATGGAAGCATTGTTTTTTACGCATGACTGCAAATTAGATTTGTGACCAAGTATATCATTTGTCATTGGGCTGAACAACAGCACGGAAGTCATAATTGTTTATAGCCACATCTCCTCAATGAATGAAACATAATTGCTTTTAAATTAATTGAGCATGGTAGATTAATGTTTCGAGACATAAAATTAATATTGGCTGAATCAATGGCATATCATAACGTGGCCCCATTATAGCTGCATCGCACTGCTAAATGTTGAAGTTGTCCATGTTTGTAAGTCGTAGGAGCAGAATTAGGCCATTCGGCCCTTCAAGTCTACTCCACCATTCAATCTTCTCCTTCTTCTTCTTGCGTATGGCGTGCACGGCCTAAAGTTGAACGACAACTTGTTCTATTTGATCTTATTTGATTGTGCACGCCAGGTTGATTGCATTCGTCAAAACAAGGCGGACCACGTGAAGGTTGCTATCTCCCACCCTCACCATTCAAACGTGGCTGATCTATCTTTCCCTCTCAACCCCATTCTTCTGCCTTCTCCCCGTAACCCCTGACTCCCGTACTAATCAAGAATCTATCAATCTCTGCCTCAAAAATCTACCTCTGCCTTGAATATATCCATTGACTTGGCCTCCACAACCTCCTGTGGCAAAGAATTCCACAGATTCACCACCCTCTGACTAAACAAATTCCTTCTCATCTCGTTTCTAAAGGAATGTCCTTTAATTTTGAGGCTATGACCTCTGGTCCTCGACTCTCTCACCAGTGGAAACATCCTCTCCACATCCACTCTATCCAGGCCGCTCAGGCGCGAAGGATGAAAGTGCTGAGAGTTGTATTACTCTCCAAGACCAAACTGTTCAGCAGATATTTTAAAGGCCACAAAGTGCTGAACTAACTCAGCGGGCCAGGCAGCAACTCTGGCGAACACGGGAAGGTGGCGTTTCGGGTTGGGACCCTTCTTCAGACTCAACATGGACAGGTGCTGTTTCAGGCCTGTAGTCCTGAGCCAAAACGTTGCCTATCCCAGATCTCCAAAGATGCTGCCTGACCTGCAACGTTACTCCAGCACTTTGTGTCTTTTTCTGCCAACCTGCATCTGGTTTACGTACAAAGAAGGAACTGCAAATGCCGGTTTAGAAAAGAAGACACAAAGTGCTGGAGTAACTCAGCAGGTTCGGCAGCATCCGTGGGTAACATGGATAGGTGACGTTTTGAGTCGGGCCCCTTCTTCAGCGGATGTGGTCTTGATTCCGGTTTGTTCAATGTTGTTGCAATCCTCTCCAACCCCCACCCCTAACTCCACCCTCCTCACCCCCTTCCACCTGCACTACTTCCTCTGCCTCTGCCTCAGAGGGCGGTGGAGGCCGGTTCTCTGGATGCTTTCAAGAGAGAGCTAGATAGGGCTCTTAAAAATAGCAGAGATACGGGGAGAAGGCAGGAACGGGGTACTGATTAAGGATGATCAGCCATGATCACATTGAATGGCGGTGCTGGCTCGAAGGGCCGAATGGCCTACTCCTGCACCTATTGTCTATTGTCTGACTTCACATCTCACTCCTCCTCTTTCCTTCTCAGACACGATTTTGCCTCTCTTTCATCTCTAGCCTTTGTCCACCCACCTGGCTATCAATCCCCCCTCACCTGTATCCACCCATCACTTCCTCTGTCCCACCCCCACCTCAACTTCAGTGGGAAACATCAGCTTAGATAACTCTTTGGTCAGCTTTAATCAGGTTTCTATGCTGTTGCAATGGGAAGGTTGCGGTGATCGATAAGGTTACAGTCTGGGCCGAAAGACAAGACTATTTGATGATCTTTAATGGAGTTTACTTTTATAGTTTATGACTACCAAATGAATGTGTAATTTACTTGATATTGATTTTATTTTACATTATTCAAGACAGAGCAGGCAGCATTGCTATCTCAAGGCAAAATGCAGACAGTTTAAATGTGCAGGAATTCTGTGGAGACTTAAGACGCATTTTTAGATATCTGATATGAATGTAGCATTCGGGCAGCACGGTGGCGCAGCGGTAGAGTTGCTGCCTCACAGCGCCAGAGACACGGGTTCGATCCTGACTACGGGCGTTGTCTGTACGGAGTTTGTACGTTCTCCCCGTGGCCTGCGTGGGTTTTCTCCGAGATCTCCGGTTTCCTCCCACACTCCAAAGATGTACAGGTTAGCAGGTTAATTGGCTTCAATCAATCACTCAAAGACTTTATTGTCATTCAAAAATACACCAACAAATGCAAGTCTGAACGAAATTTCGTTGCATCTGGCTCACCGTACAACATAAAATAACAAAAGGATAAAATTGATAAAAAGATAAAATAGATAATAGTGGCGGCACATTACATGGAATTCAAGAGTCTGATGGCTCGGGGGATGAACCTGTTGCAGAACCTGGACGTTCTCCTCCTTATACTGCGATACCTTTTGCCCGAGGGCAGCAGAGTGAACAGTCCGTGATGGAGATGTGTGGGGTCTTTTATAATGCTGTTGGCCTTGGACAAGCAACGTTTGCTCACAATGTCCCCAATTGAAGGAAGAGAAGTGAAGTGAGATGCAAGATACAAGATACAAGATACATTTATTTGTCACGTGTGCCAATTGGCAGAGTGAAATGAAATCACCATGCAGCCATACAGTAAAACTAAAGAACACACATAGAGTTGATAGAATTCGACATAAAACATCCCCACACAGCAGGATCAAAGTTTCCCACTGTGAGGGAAGGCACCAAAATCAGCCTCTTCCCCTGATGTTCCCCACTGTTCCCCTGTGGTCGGGGTCTCCCCTAGCCCTCCACAGTTGTCGCTCCGGGTGGCCCAATGTTCAGGCCCCCTCCCCGTGGTGATGTAAGTCCGACGTCGGGGCTGGGGGACGTCCTCAGCGGCCTGGACCCCGAGTCGGCCCCCTCCTACCAGAGTCCGCGGCTCCCAAAGTCCGCAGGGTGCGCCGGGTGGAGATGCAACGCTGGAGGCCCTCGGCAAAGACTCCACTAAGTTGTTCAGCGCCGCCCGCGTTGGGAGCTCTCCCCAAACCAGAGCTCCATGATGATGGAGCAGTGGCCCAACGGCGACCCGTAGGCATCGCCCGCTCCGCGGTGACTCCAGCGCCGCGCCGCCGCTGTTGCAGCTCTGGTCCGGTTCCCGGTCCCCGGCAGGAAAGGCCGCTCCAATCCAGGAGGTAGGCCGCGAGGAGGGGGGGCGAGGACGCGACTCAGAGAAATAGTCGCGTCCCCGCCAGGAAGTGACTGGGAAACAGTTTCCCCCTTACCCTGCCCCCCTCCCCCACATATAAAAGTTAAAGACTCCCCCAAAAATAGACTTTAAACTGACTAAATTTTTTTTTAAAAAGATGTAAAAACAAACGGTCTGCAGGCAGTGCAGCGCCCCCTAGTGGTCACCTAGTGAAGGCTTGGTATAAATGTAAATTGTCCCGTGTGTGTAGGATAGTGTTAGTGTGCGGGGACTGCTGCTCATTGTGGACTTGGCAGGCCAAAGGACCAGTTTCCGCTCTGTATCGCTAAACTAAACTAAACTAAACCTAGTTTTGGATGGAGCAAGATCACCCCCACTGAAGAAGGGTCTCGACCTGAAACGTCACTCATCCCTTCTCCCCAAAGACCAAGCGAAGCCAGGTGGGATTGTGTAGCTGGGACATGTTGGCCGGTGTGGGCAAGTTGGGCCGATGGGCCTGTTTCCACACTGTATCACTCTATGATTCCATGACTATGATTGAATGGTTGAGTAGACTTGATGGGCCGAATGGCCTGATTTTGCTCCTAACACTTATGACCTTATGATCCTTGTACCTGCTCTATTTGAAACTGGTTGCTAAACCGATGAACTGTTGATCTCTGAGATAGACATGAACATTCCTTTGGCATTTGACACAAAACACTGGAATAACTCAGCGGGACAGGCAGCATCGCTGGAGAGAAGGAATGGGTGACGTTTTGGGTCTGAAGAAGGGTCTCTACCCGAAACGCCACCCATCCCTTCTCCCCAGAGATGCTGCCTGTCCAGCTGAGTTACTCCAGCATTTTGTGTCAATCCCCATTGACAGCCATTTCCTGTATCGTAATGCAATGCGCTGTGTCATTTCCTCATTATAATTACCACCCAGATCAAGGATTGCATCTCTGTGCAAAGATGGGCTCGTTAAGAAGTTGGTTCTGGTGCCACCTTTACTCCAGTCTGCAAGATGTGAGAGTTTTACAATTTCCTTCCCCTTTAGAAAGCTAATAAAAACTTGCCTGTTGCTTTATCGTAATTAGAAATGGTAATTAGAAAATACCCACCGTTTTCTATAGGAAGGATGTCATTAAGCTGGAGATAGAAGGTTTACGAGGACAGACACAAAACAATAGTTTAGTTTAGTTTAGAGATACAGCGCGGAAATGCGTCCTTCAGCCCACCGGGTCCGTGCCGACCAGCGATCCCCGCACATTAACACCATCCTAGACAACTTTTACATTTACCTAGCCAATTCACCTGCAAGCCTGTGCGTCTTTGGAGTGTGGGAGGGATCTGAAGATCTCGGAGAAAACCCACGCAGGTCACGGGGAGAACGTACAAACTCCGCACAGACAGCACCCGTAGTCGGGATCGGACCCGGGTCTCCGGTGCTGCAAGGGATGTAAGGCAGGGGCTCTACTGCGAGCGTGAATAGATGAGGACGTTGCCAGGAATCGAGGGCCTGAGCTATAGGGCGAGGTTGGGGCAGGCTAGGACTTTATTCCTTGGTGCTTAGGAGGATGAGGAGTGATCCTACACAGTTGCGGAAAATCACGAGGGGAATTGATAGGGTGAATGCACAGTCTTTTACACAGAGCACAAGACTCAAGAAACAGAGGACATAGGTTTAAGGCAAGATTTAATAAGAATCTGAGTGGCAGTTTTTTCACTCAGAGAGTGGTGGGTATCTCCGTGGATTGTCACCTTGTCGTGGTGGAGAAGCTCGTGTGGACCTGAGATCCTGAGAGCGATGCCGTCTGGGGCTACGCTCCTGGTAGGGCCACCCATGGCGGTAAGGTCAAGGGGGAGGTCTCTGACAAAGAGCAATCCAACCAAGACCTCAACGGTGGAACAGGCGGAGGACGATGGCTGACCTTAGTGGAGCGTCACAACGGCTGGGAAGGCGGATGAAGGCTGCAGCAGAAAAGGGTCTCCGGTCGTCTTGGAATCCATGCCACTGGATCCTGACCCAGATCTGTCAAGGACCGTGGGGTGGCTGTCTGTGCACCAGTCTCCCCACGTTAAACAAAGTCACGCACGGGCGCCCTCCATGAGAGGACAGTCATACTCGTTTCGATTGACCGCCGATGATGATATGAAATGAGCTGCCAGAGGAGGTAGTTGAAGCAGGTACAATAACACGATTTGAAAGAGACTTGGACAGGTACGTACGTGGATAGGAAATGGGACGGGCAGTTGGGCCGAAGGGGTTGTTTCCATGCTGTATGACTCAAAGACTCTCTAAGTTTACTTCTGAAACTTGTTTTGCGTGTTGAGAGTGAGATCTAATACAAGCGTTCCACAGCTAACCAATATGGTGGCTACTGCCTCACAGCATCAGAGACCCGGGTTAGATCCTGAATTTAGAAGAATGGGGGGGGGGGGGGGGAGGGGACTCATTGAATCATACAAAATGGTGAAAAGCTTAGATGTGGATGTGGAGAGGATGTTTCCATCAGTGGGAGAGTCCAGGACTAGAGGCCACAGCCTCAGATTTAAAGGACATTCTTTTAGGATGGAGAAATGTCTTTAGTCAGAGGGTGGTGAATCTGTGGAATTCTTTGCCACAGAAGGCTGTGGAGGCCAAGCCACTGACTATTTTTAAGGCAGAGAGATAGATAGATTCTTGATTACTACAGGTTATGGAGAGAAGGCAGGAGAATGGGGTTAGGAGGGGAAAATAGATCAGCCATGATTGAATGGCGGAGTAGACTTGATGGGCCGAATGGCCTAAATTTACTCCTATTCATTATGACCTTATGACTACTGGTCCTGGGTTCCAGGGATGGCACGATGGCGCAGCGGTACAGTTGCTGCCTTACAGCTCGTGCAGCGCTGGAGACCCGGGTTCGATCCTGACTACGGGCGCTGTCTGTACGGCATTTGTACGTTCTCCCCATGACCTGCGTGGGAATTCTCCCAGATCTTCGGTTTCCTCCCACAGTCCAAAGACGTACATATTTGTAGGTTAATTGGCTTGGTGTAAAATGTAAAAAAATTGTCCCTAGTGTGTGTGTGGATGCGATTTCGGTCTGAAACGTTGCCTATTTCCTTCGCTCCATAGATACTGCTGCACCCGCTGAGTTTCTCCAGCACTTTTGTCTACATTCGATTTTCCCAGCATCTGCAGTTCCTTCTTAAAAACATGTTCCCGATGTTGGGGGAGTCCAGAACCAGGGGCCACAGTTTAAGAATAAGGGGTAAGCCATTTAGAACGGAGACGAGGAAACACTTTTTCTCACAGAGAGTTGTGAGTCTGTGGAATTCTCTGCCTCAGAGGGCAGTGGAGGTCGGTTCTCTGGATACTTTCAAGAGAGAGCTAGATAGGGCTCTTAAAAATAGTGGAGTCTGGGGATATGGGGAGAAGGCAGGAACATGGCACCGATTGGGGATGATCAGCCATGATCACATTGAATGGCGGTGCTGGCTCGAAGGGCCGAATGGCCAACTCCTGCACCTGTTGTCTATTATAAGCAGTTTATTATTCTTTGAAAATTATTTTATTTGCAGAAAAAGAGGGGAATGCTCACTTTGCTGATCATCATATTTTAGTTTAGCTTAGTTAAGTTTAGTTTAGTTCAGAGATATAGCGCGGAAACAGGCCCTTCGGCCCACTGAGTCCATGCCGACCAGCGGTCCCCGCACACTATAGCACTATCTCACACACACATTCGGACAATTTATATTTATACTGAGCCAATGAAGCCGCACGTCTTTGGGGTGTGGGAGGAAACCGGATATCCCGGATAAAACCCACGCAGGTCATGGGGAAAACGTGCAAACTCCGTAAAGACAGCGCCCGTAGTCGAAATCGAACCTGGGTCTCTGGCGCTGTGACGCAGCAACTCTACCGCTGTGCCATCGTGCTGCTTGGACAAAAATGTAATCAATTAATGGATTAACACACTTTAAAATGTTTTGAATTAATTGAAAAATGATATGAGGTGATAAAACTGAACATAATGCTCTCAATTTGAAAAAAAGAGTTCCAAAGATACGTTTATTCCCAAAGTTAAAACATCACAGATATTACTTTGGACTGCTGATTAAGTTTTCTAATTGCAAGTTAGCATCTTCTTTGAATTTTGTTAATACTGATGATTGTGCTTTTGTTGCCATAACAAAGGAAATATTCAATGACCGAAGAATGGAACTTGCCAGATCTGTGCTGGAAGCAGAGAGATCACAATCCCAGCTGTGCTAATCTTCTTTAGCTTTCATGCTCTAATAGATAAACACAGAAAACATGAATGCTGCTATTGTCGGGATCCGTGTTTTACCAGAAGTTTAATCAGTGGAATTTTTTAAAGCTCTAACTGGATGTCATTTGTCAATGAGTGGGAGAAGGTCAGGGAAAAATGAACTGCTACCTGTCTCACTAGTTTGATTTCTTAAAATGGACCACGGGGGAGGGACGGGGGGGGGGGGGGGGGGAGGGAAAGCAGGGAAGTGGGACTAACTGGGAAGATCTTCCCAAAGGGCCAGTACGGGCATGATGGGCCGAAGGGGCTACCTGTGCGACGCGTAATTCAATGCATTGTGTACTGTCCAAGAAACTGCAGATGCGAGAAAGTTGAAGAAAAGTACTATGTGCTGGAGGAACGCGGCGTGTCGGGCAGTATCTGTGGAGGGAATGGACTGATGACGTTTAGTTTACTTCAGTGAATACAGCGCGGAAACATGCCAACCGAGCCCGCGCCGACCAGCGATCCCCGCACACTAACACTATCCTACACACACTAGGGACAATTTACAATTTTATCAAAGCCAATTGACTGACAAACCTGTACGTCTTTGGGATGTTGGGGGGAAAGCGGAGCACCTGAAGAAAACCCACGCAGGTCATGGGGAGAACGTAAATCTGGCCCGGGTGTGCAGGATAGCGCTAGTGTGCAGGACACTAAACTAAACTAAACCAGACGACTTGCATCAACACAACAGATATGTAAACATATTACTCTGTAAAACCCATAAGAAGCAAAAACTAAAAAAAGTTCAGTATATATAAAAAAACAAACAGACAAATAACAACAAGTATAGAGGGCGCAGCGGTAGAGCTGCTGCCTCACAGCGCCAGAGACCCGGGTTCGATCCCGACTATGGGTGCTGTCTGTACGGAGTTTGTACGTTCGCCCTGTGACCTGCGTGGGTTTTCTCCAAGATAGTCCGTTTTCTCCCACACTCCAAAGACTTATAGGTCTGTAGTTTAATTGGCTTGGTATAAGTGTAAATTGTCCCGAGTGTGTGTGGGGTTGTGTTAGTGTGTGGGGGGTCGCTGGTCAGTGCGGACTCGGTGGGCCGAAGTGCCTGTTTCCGCGCTGCACCTCTAAACTGAACCAAACTTTTTTAAAAAAGTCAATGACTTTTTTTCTGGTCGACTCAAAATGCTGGAGCAGTTCGATGATTGATACAAGTTCACAATGACTGGCAGGGACATATTTCATGATATGAAAATTCACAACTCCTGACAATTGTATGTTTAAAATATTAAAAGCATTAAGTCAGGGCTGGAATATAAAGCCATCATCATCCCCCGGACAGATTTTGTTCATAAGCATAAAGCACTGCAGGGCAAATGTTTTCATGATCTACAACCCTGTGACAGATATTACTGCATTGAATGGATATTAAAGCAGCTCCTGCGGAATCTTCCCCAGTACCAAAAGCCCTGGGTGGTGCAAATTAGTCCTCGAATACCAGCGTATAAATCTTTTGTGGACTGCGATATTGCAATTATCAGATGCCCTTTGTCTAAAGGTTTATCATAATTAAGAACACAGGCATAGGGTTAGCATGTTATTTAGCATTAATATGGTGAAAGATGCAGTGATATAGTCTGATTAAAAAGTCTGTCTCTATGTCTTTGCCATGTGTCACTGCAGGTCAATGAAATGCCTTGCCCTCAGCAATAAAAATTAGCCTCTCTCCACTAATCTTGTACCCATAGATGTCTCTTGCTGATAATGCACTCATCTCTCACTGGCTTACAATATAAATTGTAGATTATGCAGCCGATACAGCTGCCTGGTGCTACGTACCTCAGTTGGTCTTATTTGTAAAAAGAATCAAGTTTCAGTTTAGGCTTATTATCGTCACGTGTACCGAGGTACAGTGTAAAGCGTTTGTCTGCCTGCTTGCTACCCAGTCAAGGCGAGGACTAGACATGAGTACGCGTAACAATAGACGCAAGCCAGCGGGTCGGACAGCATTCCTGGAGAAAAGGAATAGGTGGCGTTTCAGGTCGGGACTGAAAGGTAGAGGGTGGACGGTGGGTGGGGGAATTGGAGACAAGCAAAGAGTGCAGGAATTATTTAAAATTAGAGAGATCAATGTTGATATCACTGGGTTGCCCAATGAAATATGAGGACATGTAACAAATGCTTGAGGAGATGTCGGAAAGTTCTGAGTGGAATGGGGAATAATTCTAAGGGAATGTTTTTAACTTGCTAATAATCTCTCCTAATGTTGCATAGACTTGACCCGCTGAGCAACTCCAGCACTTTGTGGCCATTTGATATATACCGGATCGGCAGTTCCTTTCTATACACTCTTAATGTTACACCTTGAGCATTATATTCTATTCAGCACTAGGCGGCAGTAGTAGAGTTACTGCCTCACAGCGCCAGAGACCCAGGTTCGATCCTGACTACGGGTGCTGTCTGTACGGAGTTTGTACGTTCTCCCCGCGACCTGCGTGGGTTTTCTCCGAGAACTTCGGTTTCCTCCCGCACTCCAAAGGTTTGTAAGTTAATTGGCTTGGTATAAGTGTGCATTGTCCCTAGTGTGTGTGGGACAGTGTTCATCTGCGGGGATCGCTGGTCGGTGTAGATTTGATGGGACGAAGGGCCTGTTTCCGCGCTGTATCTCTAAACGAAACTAAACTAAATTAAACTAAACAAAAGATAGACACTAAATGCAGGAGCAACTCAGCGGGGCAGGCAGCATCTCTGGAGAGAAGGAACGGGTGACGTTTCTGGTCGAGACCCTTCTTCTAAACTTTGTGTCTGCCTTCAGTATAAACCAGCATCTGCACTCCTAACGTTGCATGTCGAGCTGCATTATTTGTCAGTGTGGCTGGCGTTTCATTTTAGTTTTTGGCACAGCTATCAGGCCAAATACATATTGTGTTCAGCTTCACAGGAAAACCAAACCAGTCAGCGTAACTCTTTTGCTCAGTTGATGCCTTGGCACCAGTGACTTGGCGTGGAGAGCCGGGCTGCCTTTAGAGTAACCCGCACAATCGGCAGGGTAATTCGAAATCGGATTGGATTTTTCACCCGAGTGGATTCCTCTGATTAATTGGCTGCAGCTCCGCGACAATGCGCTGATCTGATCGCAGGTGGAGTCCACAACCAATTCCCTACCGACAGCACGGTTGAGATTGCCGTCTATGCACCGGGTGACACGGCTTTCCCAGTGTTGCTCACTCTAAACATGACCAAAAACAAAAGGGAGTTTTCAGTATTGGAAAAAGGAGACACAGAGTGCTGGAGAAACTCAGTGGGTCAGGCAGCATCTGCGGAAGACATGGACAGGTGATGTTTTGAAGAAGGGTCCTGACCTTACAATAGACAATAGGTGCAGGAGTAGGCCCTTCAGGCATTCACTATGATCATGGCTGCTCATCCAAAATCAGTACCCCATTCCAGCTTTTTCCCCATATCACCTCGATTCCGTTAGCCCTAAGAGCTCAATCTAACTCTCTCTTGAAAACATCCAGTGAATTGGCCACCACTGCCTTCAGTGGCAGAGAATCCCACAGATTCACAACACTCTGGGTGAAAATTCCACAGATTCACAACTCTCTGGGTGAAAATTCCACATATTCACAACTCTCTGGGTGAAAATTCCACATATTCACAACTCTCTGGGTGAAAATTCCACAGATTCACAACTCTCTGGGTGAAATGTCCTCAGATTCACAACTCTCTGGGTGAAAATTCCACAGATTCACAACTCTCTGGGTGAAAATTCCACATATTCACAACTCTCTGGGTGAAAATTCCACATATTCACAACTCTCTGGGTGAAAAAACATTTAATGCAAAGATGTAAGGTTTAAGTCTGATAAAACCAGATTAAAAATGGTTCAAAGGTCTCCAGTGAGGTAGATGGTAGTTCAGGACTGCTCTCTAGTTTTTGGTAGGATGGTTCAGTTACCTGATAACAGCTGGGAAGAAACTGTCCCTGAATCTGGAGGTGTGCGTTTTCACACTTCTGTACCTTTTGCTTGTTGGCAGACAGTAGAAGAGGATGTGACTGGGGTGAGACTAGTCTTTGATTATGTTGCTGGCCTTGCCGAGGCAGCGTGAGGTGTAGATGGAGGAGGCTGTGGAGGCCAAGTCGGTGGATAATTTTAAGGCAGAGATGGATAGATTCCTGATTAGTGCGGGTGTCAGGGGTTGTGGGGAGAAGGCAGGAGAATAGGGTTAGGAGGGAGAGATAGATCAGCCATGATTGAATGGCGGAGTAGACTTGATGGGCCGAATGGCCTAATTCTGCTTCTATCACAGGAACTTATGAGTCAATGGAAGGGGGGCGTGTTTGTGTGATGGTCTGGGTTGCATCCTCTTTCTGCTTAAGACCCCAATCTATGCAATTCCTTGTGTCTCCTGTACCGTTGTAGCAAGCCGTCCTTGCTCCTGTAGCCACAAACTCTTGCACTGAATGATAATATTATCAGGCAGCTGAACCATCCTACCCCAACCAGAGAGCAGTCCTGAACTACTATCTACCTCATTGGTGACCCTCAAGGGCCTATCCCACTTACACAACTTTTTCGGTGACTGCCGGCACCCGTCATGCAGGTCGGCGAAAACTTTCAACATGTTGAAAATCCAGCGGCAACCAGAAAGACGCTGCGACTCTTTGGGTGACTGAGGAGATGACTCACGACCGTACAGGCGACATGTCGCGGGGTGAAGCCTGTATGGCCGTGAGTAGTTGCCCAAAGAGTCGTACCTTGTTCTGGTCGCCGCTGGATTTTCAACAGGTTGAAATTTTTCCACGACCTGTAACGACCTATGACGGGTGCCGGCTGTCGTTAAAAAAGGCCCGTAAGTGGGACAGGCCCTTCAGACTATCACGGATCGACTTTACTGGCTTTACCTTGCGCTAAACATTATTTCCTTATCATGTGTCCATACACTGTAAATACGGTCTGAAGAAGGGTCTCGACCCGAAACGTCACCTATCTCCTTCGCTCCTTAGATGCTGCTGCACCCGCTGAGTTTCTCCAGCTTTTTGTGTAACCCTCGATTCTCCAGCATCTGGAGTTCCTTCTTTAACACTGTAAATAGCTTGATTGTAAGCATGTATTGTCTTTCCGCTGTCTGGTCAGCACTCAACATAAGCTGTTCACTGTACCTCGGTACACGTGACACGGCACAGTGTCGCAGCGGTAAAGTTGCTGCCTTACAGCGCTTGCAGCGCCAGAGACCCGGGTTCGATCCCGACTACGGGTGCTGTCTGTACGGAGTTTGTACGTTCTCCCCGTGACCTGCGTGGGTTTTCTCCAAGATCTTTGGTTTCCTCCCATGCTCCAAAGGCGTACAGGTTTGCAGGTTAATTGGAATAGACGCTTGAAATGAAACATGTATGAAAATTACACTCCATCACGAAAGACAAAGTGCTGGAGGAATTCAGCGGGTCAGGCAGCATCTGGAGAGGGAATGATGGACAGATGATTTTGTAGGACTAGTGAACTGGTGATGTGATCAAAGACTGAAAACATGAAGATTTCCAGCTGAGCGTAGGAGACGAGAGGAGATTTATACTAGGTTTTATAATTATAAAAAGATTCAATAATAACAACATGGGCGGCACGGTGGCGCAGCGGTAGAGTTGCTGCCTCACAGCGCCAGAGACCCGGGTTCGATCCTGACCACGGATGCTGTCTGTACGGAGTTTGTACGTTCTCCCCGTGACCTGCGTGGGCTTTCTCCGAGATCGTCTGTTTCCTCCCACACTCCAGAGACGTACAGGTTTGTAGATTAATTGGCTTGGTATAAATGTTTAAATTGTCCCTAGTGTGTGTAGTAGGACAGTGTTAGTGTGCGGGGATTACTGGTGGGCGCGGACTCGGTGGGCCTGAAGGGGGCTGTTTCCGCGCTGTATCGCTAAAACTAAAACTAAAACGAAACTGCAAGCCGAGTGCAATGAACAGAAGAGGCAAGTCATGCAGGAAGTGAATTTCTATTCCATGTTCTCCCTGGACCTCTCATGCCTGGCAATGAAAGCAATCAGAAGTTCCCAGGGCCACCTCAACCACTGCCAACTCCCCTCACCACCATCACATTAGATACAACAGTAATCGCTGCTTGCCACGATTCATATTTCGCTTGAGCAGCTTGCAGCCCAGTGGTATTAAAATTGATATCTCTCACTCCATGTAGCCCCGGCATTCCCTCTCTCTCCATCCCTCCCCCACCCAAGTCGCACCAGCTTCTTGATTTCACCCAACAAAAAGCTACCAATGGCCTGTTTCTTTTATCATCAATACTTTTTTGCAAAATCTTTCATTCTTTGTTCTTTATCTCTCCACATCATCGTCTATATCCCTCGTTTCCTTTCCCTGACCAGTCTGAAGAAGACCCAAAACGTCACCCATTCCTTCTCTCCAGAGATGCTGCCTGTCCCGCTGAGTTACTCCAGCTTTTTGTGTCACGATTAATGTCAGTTTTCATACTGCTGCCACTTACTCCCCATATGATGGCATCATTGACCTTGCCACAAGGTGATTTGCAGAGGGTCCCCCAGCATTCAGTTCACAGAAAACATAGAAAATGGGTGCAGGAGGAGGCCATTTGGCCCTTCGAGCCTGCACCTATCTACACAACTACTCACATCTACACAACTTCCCGAAACGACCTGCAACTTAAAATGGAAGTATCCAAGATCTAGTGTTACTATGGTCAGCTCTGTGGCACGGTGGCGCAGCAGTAGAGATACTGCCTCACAGCGCCAGAGTCCCAGGTTCGATCCTGACCGCGGGTGCTGTCTGTCTGGAGTTTGTACCTTCTCCCTGTGACCCGCGTGGGTTTTCTCCAGGTACTCCGGTTTCCTCCCACACTCCAAAGACGTGCAGGTTTGTAGGTTAATTGGCTTATGTAAACATTGTAAATTGTTCTTAGTGTGTGTAGGATAGTGCTAGTGCATCACGATGAATGGTCGGCCCGGACTCGGTGGGCCGAAGGGCCTGTTTCCGCACTGGATCTCCAAACTAAATTAAACAAAGCTAATTTTAGGCAGAATCTTAGCGAGGATATTTGTTATCTTGGGAATCGGATTCACAAAAGGCTTAACTTCAGCGGGGAGGGTTAAGGCTGCCCAGAGGTAGCCAGAGAGCTTGCTTAATTTATATCCTGGATTAAAGTCCAAAAGAACACAGAGAAATTAATCAATATTCCATAAAACAGGCAGGTGAACCAGGCTGGAGTGCGGGCAGGAATGCACTCGATCAGGGATACACTCATGAACACATTAACGAGGATCTCACAATTGAAAATCCCGGATCAAAATAGCTGGGGGAGAAATATACCTTCAGCACAAATGTCCTCCGTACTTGTGTCAATATGAAGCTTCCAGGAGAATTATCCACTGGCCTTCCTGCATCTCCCTGACCATTCTGCGTACTTATTTTTGCAATAAATCTTGGCGGAAATTCTTCTTGCTGGTTCAGTGCCGTCCCGTATCAGGTTGTGATGTGTCGCTGCTGCATGAAGTTACAGCTTCACAGCGTGAGGGCCAGGTTCGATCCTGACCGCTGGCGCTGTCTGTCTCTCTGGGCATAGAACAGCACGGCATAGGAACAGGCTCGTTAGCCCCCAGCACCCACAAATCAGCTCGGCAGAGATCGTGAATTAGGTCATGAAAGTGGGACAGGCCCTTTAATTCACGACCTCTGCCGAGTTTACCCTTGGCTCATACCCGCAGCATGGTTGTCACGAGTTTGTAGGAGGTCGTAGGTAGGTCGTAGGTAGGTCGTAGGTAGGTTGTGATGCTAGTCGTAGGTACTCGTGGCATCAAGTAGGTCGGGGCGTTTTTCTAACCTGATGAAAAATGTCCACGAGTAAAAAAGGTCGTGAATTGGGTCATGAAAGTGGGACAGGCCCTTTACATTTTTATCCAAATCAATTTTGTATATATAAGTTAAAGTCAAACAAACTTTATTGTCATTTAGAAATACATCGATATATGCAGTTCCAAACGAAATTCCGTTGCATTTGGCTCCCTGTGCAACACGATAATAAACAGAAGGATAAACATGGATACAATGGATAAAAAGGATAAAAGGATAAATAGACAATGGTGGCAGCCCATTACATGGCATTCAGGAGTCTGATGGCTCGTGGGAAGAAGCTGTTGCAGGACCTTGATGTTCTGCTCCTTATGCTGCGATATCTTTTTCCCCCCGAGGGCAGCAGAGTGAACAGTCCGTGATGGAGATGTGCGAGGTCTTTTATAATACTGCTGGCCTTAGACACGCAACGTTTGGTCGCAATATCCCCGATTGAGGGGAGAGAAGTCCCGATGATTTTTTCCACTGTCCTCACCACTCTCTGCACGGACTTCCAGTCGGAGGCTTTACAGTCCCCAAACCAGACAGAGATACAGCTGGTCAAAATACTCTCTATGGTGCCCCTGTAGAAAGTGGTGAGGACGGGATGGGGGAGGTGAGCTCTGACCAGTTAGTCTAACGTCGGTAGTGGGGAAACTGCTAGAGTCAGTTATTAAAGATGGGATAGCAGCACATTTGGAAAGTGGTGAAATCATTAGACAAAGTCAGCATGGATTTAAAAAAGGTAAATCATGTCTGATGAATCTTATAGAATTTTTCGAGGATGTAACTAGTAGAGTGGATAAGGGAGAACCAGTGGATATGTTATATCTGGACTTTCAGAAGGTTTCGACAAGATCCCACATAAGAGATTAGTACATAAACTTAAAGCACACGGTATTGGGGGTTCAATATTGATGTGGATAGAGAACTGGCTGGCAGACAGGAAGCAAAGGGTAGGAGTAAACGGGTCCTTTTCAGAATGGCATGCAGTGAGTAGTGGGGTACCGCAAGGCTCAGTGCTGGGACCCCAGCTATTTACAATATACATTCATGATTTGGACGAGGGAATTGAATGCAACATCTCCAAATTTGCAGATGACACCAAGCTGGGGGGTATAGTTAGGTGTGAGGAGGATGCTTGGAGGCTGCAGGTTGATTTGGATAGGCTGAGTGAATAGGCAGATGCATGGCAGATGCAGTATAATGTGGATAAATGTGAGGTTATCCACTTTGGTGGCTAAAACATGAGGGTAGACTATTATCTAAGGAAGACATAAATAATCTGCCGGAAATAGCAGTGGAACGGGGGTCAAATAAGATGGAGGAACTGAGTGAAATCCAGGTTAGCCGGGAGGTGGTGTTGGGTAAATTGAACGGATTGAAGGCCGATAAATCCCCAGGGCCAGATAGTCTGCATCCCAGAGTACTCAAGGAGGTAGCCACAGAAATAGTGGATGCATTAGTGATAATTTTTCAAAATTCCTTAGATTCTGGAGTAGTTCCTGAGGATTGGAGGGTAGCTAATGTAACCCCACTTTTTAAAAAAGGAGGGAGAGAGAAAGCGGGGAATTACAGACCAGTTAGTCTAACATCGGTAGTGGGGAAACTGCTAGAGTCAGTTATTAAGGATGGGATAGCAGCGCATTTGGAAAGTGGTGAAATCATTGGACAAAGTCAGCATGGATTTACGAAAGGTAAATCATGTCTGACAAATCTGATAGAATTTTTCGAGGATGTAACTAGTAGAGTGGATAAGGGAGAACCAGTGGATGTGTTATATCTAGACTTTCAGAAAGCTTTCGACAAGGTCCCGCATAAGAGATTAGCATACAAACTTAAAGCACACAGTATTCGGGGTTCTGTATTGATGTGGATAGAGAACTGGCTAGCAGACAGGAAGCAAAGTAAACAGGTCCTTTTCAGAATGGCAGGCAGTGACTAGTGGGGTTCCGCAAGGCTCAGTGCTGGGACCCCAGCTATGTACAATATATATTAATGATTTGGACGAGGGAATTCAATGCAACATCTCCAAATTTGCAGATGATACCAAGCTGGGGGGTATAGTTAGGTGTGAGGAGGATGCTTGGAGGCCGCAGGGTGATTTGGATAGGCTGAGTGAATGGGCAGATGCATGGCAGATGCAGTATAATGTGGATAAATGCAGGTGCAGCAGGCAGTGAAGAAAGCAAATTGTATGTTAGCATTCATAGCAAAACGATTTGAGTATAGGAGCAGGGAGGTTCTACTGCAGTTGTACAGGGTTTTGGTGAGGCCACACCTGGAGTATTGCGTACAGTTTTGGTCTCCAAATCTGAGGAAAGACATCCTTGCCATAGAGGGGGTACAGAGAAGATTCACCAGACTGATTCCTGGGATGTCAGGACTTTCATATGAGGAAAGATTGGATAGACTCGGCTTGTACTCGCTGGAATTTAGAAGATTGAGGGGGGATCTTATAGAAACTTACAAAATTCTTAAGTGCTTGGACAAGCTAGATGCTGGAAGATTGTTCCCGATGTTGGGGGAGTCCAGAACAAGGGGTCACAGTCTAAGGATAAGGGGGAATTCCTTTAGGACCGAAATGAGGAAAACATTCTTTACACAGAGAGTGGTGAGTCTCTGGAATTTTCTGCCACAGAAGGTAGTTGAGGCCAGTTCATTGGCTATATTTAAGAGGGCGTTAGATGTGGCACTTGTGGCTAAAGGGATCAGGGGGTATGGAGAGAAGGCAGGTACGGGATACTGAGTTGGATGATCAGCCATGATCACATTGAATGGCGGTGCAGGCTCGAAGGGCCGAATGGCCTACTCCTGCACCTATTTTCTATGTTTCTATGTTTCTATCTGAATGGTGGCAGATTAGGAAAAGGGGAGATGCAATGAGACCTGGGTGTCATGGTACACCAGTCATTGAAGGTAGGCATGCAGGTGCAGCAGGCAGTGAAGAAAGCAAATGGTATGTTAGCATTCATAGCGAAAGGATTTGAGTATAGGAGCAGGGAGGTTCTACTGCAGTTGTACAGGGTTTTGGTGAGGCCACACCTGGAGTATTGAGTACAGTTTTGGTCTCCAAATCTGAGGAAAGATATTCTTGCCATAGAGGGGGTTCAGAGAAGGTTCACCAGACTGATTCCTGGGATGTCGGGACTTTCATATGAAGAAAGACTGGATAGGCTCGGCTTGTACTCACTGGAATTTAGAAGATTGAGGGGGGTTCTTATAGAAACTTACAAAATTCTTGAGGGGTTGGACAAGCTAGATACAGGAAGATTGTTCCCGATGTTGGGGGAGTCCAGAACAAGGGGTCACAGTCTAAGGATAAGGGGGAATTCCTTTAGGACCGAGATGAGGAAAATATTCTTTACACAGAGAGTGGTGAGTCTCTGGAATTCTCTGCCACAGAAGGTCGTTGAGGCCAGTTCATTTGGCTATATTCAAGAGGGAGTTGGATGTGGCTCTTGTGGCTAAAGGGATCAGGGGGTATGGAGAAAAGGCAGGTACGGGATACTGAGTTGGATGATCAGCCATGATCATATTGAATGGCGGTTCAGGCTCGAAGGGCCGAATGGCCTACTCCTGCACCTATTTTTCTATGTTTCTATGTTTCTCATCCGGCGCAGAAAGTGCAACCGCTGCTGCGCTCTCTTAACTGTTGATGAGATGTTATTTGACCAGGTCAGACTGTTAGTGATCTGCACCCCCAGGAACTTAGTGCTACTGACCACCTCCACATCACTGTCATTGATGTGAAGTGGTGTGGGACTGTGCCGGTTTTTCCTGAAGTCGACGATGCCCTCCTTTGTTTTTTCGACATTCAGGATCAGGTTGTTCGTATTGCACCAGTCCACCAGTTGTTTCACCTCCTCCCTGTAAGCCAGCTCATTGTCGTCCCGGATGAGGCCCACCACTGTTGTGTCATCTGCGCACTTCATGATGTGGTTTGTACTAAACCTGGCACAACAGTCTAGAACATAACTATATAGAAACATAGAAACATAGAAATTAGGTGCAGGAGTAGGCCATTCGGCCCTTCAAGGCTGCACTGCCATTCAATATGATCATGGCTGATCATCCAACTCAGTATCCTGTACCTGTCTTCTCTCCATACCCCATGATCCCCTTAGCAACAAGGGCCACATCTAATTCCCTCTTAAATATAGCCAATGAACTAGCCTCAACTACCTTCTGTGGCAGAGAATTCCAGAGATTCAAAACTCTCTGTGTGAAAAATGATTTTCTCATCTCGGTCCTAAAAGACTTCCCCCTTATCCGTAAACTGCGAACCCTTGTTCTGGACTTCCCCAACATCGGGAAAAATCTTCCTGCATCTAGCCTGTACAACCCCTTAAGAATTTTGGAAGTTTCTATAAGATCCCCCCTCAATCTTCTAAATTCTAGCGAGTATAAGCCAAGTCTATCCAGTCTTTCTTCATATGGAAGTCCTGACATCCCAGGAATCAGTCTGGTGAACCTTCTCTGTACTCCCTCTATGGCAAGAATGTCTTTCCTCAGATTAGGAGACCAAAGCTGTATGCAATACTCCAGGTCTGGTCTCACCAAGACCCTGTACAACTGCAGTAGAACCTCCCTGCTCCTATACTCAAATCCTTTTGCTATGAAGGACGTAGGTAGGAAGGTATAATATTATAAACATCATATATAACTATATATGTGTTATATATATATAACAATAGACAATAGACAATAGGTACAGGAGTAGGCCATTCGGCCCTTCGAGCCAGCACCGCCATTTAATGTGGCCATGGCTGATCATCCCCAATCAGTACCCCGTTCCTGCCTTCTCCCCATTTCCCCTGACTCTGCTATCTTTAAGAGGTCTATCTAACTCTCTCTTGAAAGCATCCAGAGAATCGGCCTCCGCCGCCCTCTGAGGCAGAGAATTCCACAGACATCATACATAAACATCATATATAACCATATATACGTTATAAACTTTTAACATTATAAACTTCATACGTAACTATCCATACATATATAACTGCAGATGCTGGTTTAAATCGAAGGTCGACTTAAAATGCTGGAGTAACTCAGCGGGACAGGCAATTCTATGGAGAGAAAGAATGGGTGACATTTCGGGTCGAGATCCTTCAGACTGATTATATGACCATATAAATGGTATTTATTATATTATTTTATACTATAAATTCCGTTGTCATCCAACATGTTGACAGAACTGGTCGCCCGGCGCGTCATAGAGTGCATTGTGTCATCGTTTCCGGGGATCGCCACGAGGAGGCTTCTGTCATGATCTCCTGTGTAATATACAATAACACATGTCACATGAGTACTCTATAGGCGTGTCTGGAATTTAGAAGGATGCGAGGGGATCTTATTGATACGTATAAGATTATTAAGGGTTTGGACACGCTAGAGGCAGGAAACATGTTCCCAATGTTGGGGGAGTCCAGAACCAGGGGCCACAGTTTAAGAATAAGAGGTAAGCCATTTAGAACGGAGATGAGGAAAAACGTTATCACACAGAGAGTGGTGAGTCTGTGGAATTCTCTGCCTCAGAGGGCGGTGGAGGCCGGTTCCCTGGATACTTTCAAGGGAGAGCCAGATAGGGCTCTTAAAGATAGCGGAGTCAGGGGCTATGGGGAGAAGGCAGGAACGGGGTACTGATTGGGGATGATCAGCCATGATCACATTGAATGGCGGTGCTGGCTCGAAGGGACGAATGGCCTACTCCTGCACCTATTGTCTATTGTCTATTGAATCCCTCCCTGCCACTCCTTACCAGCGATTGAAGTATTGGATGAGAAGCTGATTTCAAAGCGTGGGAGCGAGATGAGCTATTAGTGGTGGCTCCTACCTCTCCTCAGAGTTGCAAACCCGACACCTCAGGATGGGAAGACAAGACCACCAGTATCTCAGCCTGGTAGATTAGACTTCCATTAGAAAAAAAATTGTATTAAAAAATAATTTATTTAATTTCAAAACGATACAAAAAGCCAAAAAAAACCAAACCATGGTGACGTACGCACCACCATGTTACAAAATCATCAAACTATGCTAAAAAATATTCTAATAACTACTATACAACTCTGGTAAAGGGGCAAGTATCTGGCTCGGGCAAAACCCTCTCTTCCACCTGGCGCCGTGACTCGCTGATGGCCAGCTTGGCCAGGTCTAGGAGCAACCCAACCAGGACATCTTCAGCCCTGCCTGCTCCCTAGATCCCGTCACCAGTCCTTCGGTCACTGACGGGAGAGCCACTCCCCCCCTTGCGGACCCTAGGTGGAGTGGCGGTGCTCCTTGCCCTCCGGACCCCGGCTACAAGGAACGCTCGACTGGTCCCTCTACCCTCAACAGGAACAACGCTGCTCTTGGTCTTGGCGCCCAAATGTAATGGGGCTATCCCACTGTACGAGCTAATTCAAGAGTTCTCCCGAGGTTCCCCCGATTCGAACTCGGAGAATTACGGTAATAGCCGCCCGTAGGTACTCGGGGCTCTCGTGGACATTTTTCAACATGTTGAAAAATCTTCCCGAGTCTTCCCGAGCTTATCGTGTTTCCCGAGTACCTGCCGTTAGCGTTACGAGCCGCTAAGAGACGTCCCTAGCTCCGACGTACTCACTCCGTACTTACCACGAGTTTGATTTTTTTTTTAACTCGGGAGAGCTCTTGAATTAACTCCTACAGTGGGACAGCCCCTTAAGTATGACCCAGTTGAATATGATAAATACACACTGCCCAGAGGCACTCGGTGAAGTCATTGATTGCTATCATTTCAGATCACAGCACAGATATGACAAGCTCCATCACTTACAGTGTCTGCCCTCGTAAATATTCAATGTTGACACCATATCAAGCTGTCAAATACATTTATGCTCCTACAAAGCATATCCCGTTAACAAATGTCACAGTCTATTGAAAGGAGACCTGATGTGAATTGGACACAAAAAATATGATGCCCGACCATCAGTCAGCGTTAATTCTGGTAGAAAACCACCAGAAAATTAATTAATAAATCCGCTGCATATAAATTAAACATTCAATACAATCATATAAAACATATTTTAATACTTAGAAGGACCTATTAGACCTCCATTGGATTATGGGACAGATTATGGGACATATTGCTCATTGGGAATGTGGATGCTACACTAACTTGAATGTAGCATTATTGAGCGTGTTCTGACGACACTATTAAATGTGTACAGTGTATACTTATACATTACCCATATCAGGAACGTTCTGTACGGGCACTGACGGATTTACGTAAGGGTTGCGCTCCCGGAACCCATACGCAAGTCAGATTTTACGCAAGTCGTAATCACCAGCCCCTTCCCCGACCTGAAATAACTCACTTTGTCTGAGGTAGGGTCTCGACCAGTCCATGTTCTCCCGAGATGCTGCCTGTCCCGCTGAGTTACTCCAGCACTTTGCGTCCGTCAATGAGCATAATTAACTGCGTCAGCAGCTTATACATAGCATAGTAATAATATGTTTTATATGAGAGTATTGATCTTTAATTTATAGGCAGCAGATTTATTAATTAATTTTCTGGTGGTTTTCTAACAGAATTAACGCTGACTGATGGTCGGACATCATATTTTTTGTGTCCAATTCACATCAGGTCTCCTTTCAATAGACAGTGACATTGTTTACCAGATATGCTTTGTAGGGGCATAAATGTATTTGACAGCTTGATATGGTGTCAACATTGAATATTTACGAGGGCAGACACTGTAAGTGATGGACCTTGTCATATCTGTGTCTGCTGTGATCTGAAATGATAGCAATCAATGACTAAGTCACCACATGCCTCTGGGCAGTGCGTATTTGTCATATTCAACTGGGTCATACTTACCTATGGATAAACCCTGCCACATACAGAATGCAATATTAATATTACATTCAAAATATTCAAATAGACAGAATATGTAGGAAGGAATATGTGGGAAGGAACTGCGGACGCTGGTTTCAAGCGAAGATAGACACAAAATGCTGGAGTATCTCAGCGCGACAGGCAGCATCTCTGGAGAGAAGGAACAGGTGACGTTTCGTGTCAAGACCCTGCTTCACACTGAGAGTCAGGGGGAGACGGAAACGAGAGACGTAAACGGTGATGTGGAGAGATGTCGAAACAAACTGAATGAAAGATTTGCAAAAACAAAGTAGCAGTGATAAAGGAAACAGGCCGCTGTATCCGCAGCTTCTGTACAAGACACCAGGCACGAACGTAACCGGCACCACTTCCGCTGACAGGTTCAATCGTGGGTGCCTAGAGGTTGCTTCTAGTATTATTTAACTGATTGAGTTATGACAGCTGCGAGCTCAGTGGGAAGACAGCCGGTATGAAATAGCCCGCGCCTCAGACAAATGATGATAAAGCGATCACTTTAAAGAACAATCTCCATAATATTTCATGCTCACTCTGCAATGTAAAGTCAGCCATGACTTGCGGCTAACTGCTCTATCAATTGACTTGATTCACTGCCTCAGCTACTCTTGATCATAATATTTCACATAAGTGGCACAATGGATTGTAGTAATATCTGCATCAATATTAACCCTGAAAGGACTAATGGCTGTATGCTCCTTATGACTTGACAAGTGCATTTCTACCGCAGTTGAGGTATTTCTACATTTCTTTCAGTAGATTAAAATAATAAAATACATTCAACTTTAGGCAAAATTCCTTCAGTGATGCATGCCATAATTTTGTACATGTTCGGGAAATGCAATAACCAAATTAAAATATGACAGAGGATTGCTGCCTAATGCTGGACAGTAACATTTTCAACTAATTTATTATTAAAACTCAGCATTGACATTCTGAGCGTTTTCGTTATATATTTTGTTCTTATACTTCCCTTCATTTTCCTGACAATGGATAGGGTTGGGTCGGAATTGTCTTTCTTAAAATTCCCGTTCAATAATGGCAATAACAATCTTAAACTTCCAAAAAAAAAAGACACATAGTGCTGGAGTAACTCGGCGGGTCAGGCAGAATCTTTCAATGGTCTTTGTTATTAACAGAACTAGATTAAATTGAACATTAGAAAGAATCTTCCGTGGGATGGGCAGGAAAATGAAATTCATGATTAGTTCCAATCAAAAGTTGAAGCAAAAAATCCAGGGCAGTCAATAGCTTAATGTTACATGTGAGACACTTCATCAGATTTGTTGTCCCGAATAAGGAACAGATATTAAACTCAGTATTGTGTAGGAAGGAACTGCGATGCTGGTTTTAAAGCAAAGATGGACATAAAATGCCAGAGTAACTCGAAGGGTCAGATAGCATCTCTGGAGAAAAGGAATAGGTGACGTTTCGGGTCGAGACATTTCTTCAGACAAATTAAATATTTACAATCTTCTATGTGTTGGAAAGGTTGAGAGGGATATGGGCCAAATGTAGACAAATGGGCTTAGGTGGGTGATCTTTGATGAGTTGGGCTGAAGGGCCTGTTTCCGTGCTGTTTGACCACACCTGGAGTATTGTGTGCAGTTTTGGTCTGCAAATTTGAGGAAGGCCATTCTTCATATTGAGGGAGTGCGGCGTAGGTTCATGAGGTAAATTCCCGGGATGGCGGGACTGTCATCTGTGGATAGAATAGGACAGCTGGGCTTGTATACTCTGGAGTTTAGAAGGATGAGAGAGGATCTTATTGAAACATATAAGATTATTAACGGTTTGGATAAGCCAGTTGCAGGAAACATGTTCCCGATGTTGGGGGAGTCCTGAACCAGGGGCCACAGTTTAAGAATAAGGGGTAAACGGAGAGGAGGAAAAACATTTTCACACAGAAGGTTGTGAACCTGTGGAATTCTCTGCTTAGAAGGCAGTGGAGGCCAATTCTCTGGATGCTTTCAAGAGAGAGATAGAGTCATAAAGATAGCGGAGCCAAGGGATATGGGGAGAAGGCAGGAACGGGGTACTGATTGGGAATGATTTACCATGATCTCAGTGAATTGCAGTGCTGGCTCAAAGGGCTGAATGGCCTACTCCTGCATCTAATGTCTATTGACTCTATGACTAAATGAATATGGCAAATGAAAACCAATGCAGTTATTTTATTCCAAATTAAACATCGTGTCAATTCCCTTCAGAAATATTAAATTGGTAGATTGGTAGATAAAAATCAAATGACATAATTAACAAACAAATTATTGTAGAAGTTTTAAATGTTGAGTTTCTTACAAAGTATATCTACAAGAGCAGACAGCATTTGAGATAAACAGATCTCTAATTAACACTGGATATGGAGGCAAATAGCATTATGTGAACAAATTACTTTCCAGAGATGCATGGAGCTGCAGATGCTGGAATCTTGCACTGAACACAAAATGCTGGAGTAACTCAGCGGGTCGGGCAGGATCTCTAGAGAACGTGGATAGGCGACGTTTCGGGTCGGGATCTCTCTTCAGATCTTTCGGGATCTTTCTTCTTTCTTTCTTTGTCATAGCAAAAGGATTTGAGTACAAGAGCAGGGAGGATCTACTGCAGTTCTACAGGGTCTTGGTGAGGCCACACCTGGAGTATTGCGTACAGTTTTGGTCTCCTAATCTGAGGAAGGACATTCTTGCCATAGAGGGTGTACAGAGAAGGTTCACCAGACTGATTCCTGGGATGGCAGGACTTCCATATGAAGAAAGACTGGATAGACTCAGCTTGTACTCACTGGAATTTAGAAGGTTGAGGGGGGATCTCATAGAGACTTACAAAATTCTTAAGGGGTTGGACAGGCTAGATGCAGGAAGATTTTTCCCGTTGTTGGGGAAGTCCAGGACAAGGGGTCACTGTTTAAGGATAAGGGGGAAGTCTTTTAGGACCGAGATGAGAAAATCATTTTTTCACACAGAGAGTGGTGAATCTGTGGAATTCTCTGCCACAGAAGGTAGTTGAGGCCAGTTCGTTGGCTATATTTAAGAGGGAGTTAGATGTGGCCCTTGTGGCTAATGGGATCAGGGGGTATGGAAAGAAGGCAGGTACAGGATACTGAGTTGGATGATCAGCCATGATCATATTGAATGGCGGTGCAGGCTCGAAGGGCCGAATGGCCTAATCCTCCACCTATTTTCTATGTTTCGATGTTTCAGACTCAAATTAATTTCTTGTGAGATCAGAAGACAAGCTTACAAATATGAATGGTTACAGTGTCACCAAGGAAGGTAGACAACAATGCTGGAGAAACTCAGCGGGTGAGGCAGCATCTATGGAGTGAAGGAATAGGCGACGTTTCGGGTCGAGACCCTTCTCTTAACCTCGTGTCACCAAGGAAGGTTTTCAGAGTGGCAAGATCCACCTTTCCCAGAATGTGAGTACATTTTGTTATCTATAAAGTGGGACAGAAAGATGCTGGGTAGAAACAGGACTTCAGTCATATGTGTATCTTGCCACTATGGGGAGATGGCATGTTCTACCCCTGTGGGCACATCAAAGTCAAAACAACTTGGCATTCTTCAATGGAAAAAAGAGACAAAGACAGAAGATCATCCATGATCAAATAGTGGTGTGGACACGATGGGCCAAATGGCCTCACTCTGCTCCTATGTTTTATGGTGTTATGAATAAATCAATGGGTCAGGCAGCATCTCTGGAGAAAAGGAATAGGTGACGTTTCAGGTCGAGATCCTTCTTCAGACATAGGTGACATTTCCAGTTGGATCCAAATCAACCTGAAGAAGGGTCCTAACTCTGAGTTACTCCAGCACTTCGTGCCTTTCCTTTGGTAAACGAGCATCTACAGTACCTTGTAATAAAAAGGAACTGCAGATGTTGGTTTACACCAAAGATGGACACAAAATGCTGGAGTAGCTCAAACGAGTCAGGCAGAAGGGTTTTGACTCGAAAAGTCACCCATTCTCCAGAGATGCTTCCTGACCCACTGATTTATTCCAGCACTTTGTGCCTGTCTTAGGAAAAGAACTAGTTACTTTTCATAAAGTTATTAGTGATAGGAGCAGAATTAGGCCATTCAGCCCATCAAGTCTACTCCACCATTCATTGTTGATCTATTTTTCCCTCTCAACCCCATTCTCCTGCCTTCTCCCCATAGCCCCTAATCAAGAATCTGTCTATCTGCCTTAAAAATATCCATCAACCTGACCTCCACAGCCTTCCTCGGCAATGAATTCCACAGATTCGCCACCCACTGACTAAAGAAATTCCTCGTCAACTCCTTCCTAAAGGACCGTCCTTTAATTCAGAGGCTCTTGAAATGTTTGTGACCGGTAGCCTTTTTCAATATATTACCACTACCATTTGTTAAGGTAAAAATACCTTTCACTATCCAATTTACATTTCAATGGCAACAAGTGAAAAATAATGAAGATGTTTTATAAATGGCAACCACTCTCTTCACTTAGCTGGTTCCCAGGGGTACCGAACCCTAGCCATTAACCCTGAGGAGAAAGTCACTGCGGGACATGGACTTCGACAGGGAAATAAAATGATAACAAAGCAAAAAACTAAAGCAAAGGGTTAGCACTTTATATTTTAGACTTGAGAGAAACGGTGTGGAAACAGGTCCTACGGCCTTCTGAGTCCGCGCCAACCAGCGATCCCCGCACACTAACACTGTCCAATCCACGCATTAGGGACAATTTTCACAGGTTACCGGAGCCAGCCATCCTACAAACCCGTACGTCTTTGGAGTGCGGGAGCAAACTGAAGATCCCGGAGAAAACCCACGGGGAGAATGTGCAAACTCCGCACAGAGAGCAGGATCGAACCCGGGTCTCTGGCGCCGTAAGGCAGCAACTCTACCGCTGCCGCCAAACTGAATGAATTACTGGAAGATTATATCTGCTTCTTTTTAACATCAATCTGAGGTTATTGCATTATTAGTCAAATACCATATTAAAATTATAATCATCGTTACACCTGCTACTGGATCAAATGTTCAAACTTAAGCATTATGAAGTAGGCTCTATTATTTCTTTTGATTTGCAAGATCCTTAGATTCTCCTCAGTGAATGAGTATAAATATTTGATTTTTAATAAATCTTAATCTGTGAACCTATCGTTGCTCAGTAATGCCTGAAGTGCATAATTGCTTCCACAATTTGTAACATGTTGACATCCAAAGTGGTGAAGGAATTTATTTTTTCAACGGCGAAGATTTTTATTTTTCCGCTGCCCTTAGTGATTTCCTGCCATTCATTTGATTCCATAGTCAGAGGATCTGATGGAAATGCACTGATTGCCTGACCAATGGACGCATCTAGTTAGACATTGTTTTGTGAAGCACTGTTCAGCCCCCAGTCTAACCCAGGGCAAGACGTTCTTCCATTGTAGTGAAGCAGACTGAGGGGAGATCTTAAGGAGGTGAAGAACAGCATGGCACAGAGTTGCTGCCTCACAGCGCCAAAGTCCTGGGTTCAATCCCGACTACGGAGTTTGTATGTTCTCCCCGTGACCTGTGTGGGTTTTCTCCGAGATCTTCAGTTTCAATAAACAATAGACAATAGACAATAGACAATAGGTGCAGGAGTAGGCCATTCGGCCCTTCAAGCCAGCACTGCCATTCAATGTGATCATGGCTGATCATCCCCAATCAGTACCCTGTTCTTGTCTTCTCCCCGTATCTCCCGACTCCACTATTTTTAAGAACCCTATCTAGCTCTCTCTTGAAAGCATCCAGGGAACCTGCCTCCACCACCCTCTGAGGCGGAGAATTCCACAGTTTCCTCCCGCATAAGATCGTAAGTGATAGGAGCAAAATTAGGCCGTTTGGCCCATCAAGTCTACTCCGCCGTTCAATCTCCCTCTCCTAACCCCATCCTCCTGCCTCCTCCCCATAACCTTTGACACCTGACACACTCCAAAGACGTACCGGTTTGTAGGTTAATTGGCTTGGTGTAAGTGTAAATTGTCCCTAGTGTGTGTTAGTGTGTGGGGAATCGCAGGTCAGTACAGACTCATTGGGCCGAAGGGCCTGTTTCCACGCTGCATCTCTAAACTAATCTAAACTAAATTAAAATCATGCCAAACATAGATAGGATCAATGCACACCTTTTTTCCCAGAGATGGGAAATCAAGAACTAGTTTAATTTAGGCTTTGACTTATTCTTTACATACTTTTACATACATTCCTTGGACGTTTTCATGGAGCCTATTTTATAAGGCATAAAATATATAGGAGTCAAGTTAAGCGTGTTAAATCATCGACAAAAGCAACTGCAGGTGCTGGTTTACAAAAAAGACACAAAGTGCTGGAGTAACTCAGCAGGCCAGAAAGCATCTCTGGAGAACATGGAGAGGTGACATTTCGGGTCGGGACACTAATTCAAATCAATAATTAATTGCCATATGTACTGACGACAGAGGAATAAAATCTTTACCAGACAGTTTAACACGATGCACCCAGATAATACCTAATTTAAAAAAAAATAAAAAATTTAATTAAATAACTGCATTGCGTAGGAAGGAACTGCAGGTGCTGGTTTACGCCGAAGATAGGCACAAAAATGCTGGAGTAACTCAGCGGGATGGGCAGCACCTCTGGAGAGAAGGAATAGGTGACGTTTCAGGTCGAGAACCTTCTTCAGACTGCAAAATGACCGTCGTCTGAAGAAGGGTCTCGATTTGAAACGTCGCCCATTCCTTCTTCACTCCAGAGATGCTGCCCGTCCTGCTGAGTTGCTCCAGCATTTTGTGTCTGAATAGCTCCATTGTTATTCTTAAATGAATTAATTTAATGAATGAATTCTCAAAATCCATTCAAAGTATTTTTTTAAGAGCAATGGAGTTACTATTTTTTACCGCAGTTGGTAGCTGTTCTCATTCGTAAAGTGGCCCTGACAGTTGTTCCGATCTATACATATTGACTCCATCCTGTAAAAACTATTTGAATTCTTCTCGTCCGCAACTATTGCGATGATTGTCACTCCTTTAGTATAGCCTTGGCATGCGGGCATCAGCCCATGCACGGCACGGGATCTCGATATAAGAAATCCAAGTCTGATTATGGCCCCAGTTCAGTGAATTGGACAAGACAGCATCACCGTCAGGTTATTAACTCTGGAGGAAAATACTCTGGTTTCTCCCTTGGGCAAGACTGAATATTCTGATATGGATCGATAAGTAATCTACGGAATGTGCAAAATGCCTATGAGAGTCATTTGTCTCTGCACAGTCTACTCCGTCCGATAAACCTTCTGTGCTGCATCTTATCCTCTTGTCTTTTAAGTAATGGCCCAGACTGCAGGACAAACTACCCAAGTCTATTTCACCACATTCACAGCTCTGTTTCAAGTGAGGCTAATACCTACCTCTCGCTACTTTTAAAAATTAATATCCATCTTCCCTCCTTCCTTGAAGTATTTGCCCTGGAACTAGCAATCACGGGAGAGATTCTCCTTTTCTTAAAAGTACTGGGGTAAAACACATTTATTTCCTATTTACTGAGAAAGCAGTTAAAATAATTAAAAACAAAATGTTTATTTTACACGGTTTTATATCAGGGTTTTATATATTTGTATTTCTGTGTCTCGGTTTTAAATTCTGTTGACCAGTAAATCTCTATTTGGCTGTTAATAATTCAATTATTAGTCCATCTCAGAGAGCCGCTACCATTTGCTATCATTTGTCCCACCCTCACCTCTCCATTCCAGCTTTATCCCCCATACTGCTGTCAGCTTGAGAAAGGGTCCCAACCCAAAATGTCACCCATTCCTTCTCTCCAGAGATGCTGCCTGTCCCGCTGAGTTACTCCAGCATTTTGTGTCTATCTTCGGCTTAAACCGGCATCTGCAGGGTCCTTTCCACCCAAAACGTTACCTGTCCATTCCGTCCAGAGACGCTGAGTTCATAGTGCATTGATTGATTGACCTGTCCCATGTGCCGATTTTTTGAACATTTCAAAATCCAGCAGCGACAAAAAAAAATTTGGTACACTTGAAAAAACACCGCGCGTCAATACGTCATCACGCCGCGTCACCGCCGCGTCACGCCGCTAATTTTTCGGTGGCCTGATACGTCAGTCAATGACGCCGGCAAAATCGCCAAGTGGGACAGGCCCTTTATTGTCACATGTACTTGGTACAGTGAAATTCTTCATTTTGTGTACAATACACAAGGAATGCAAAGAGTCGCCACATATAGTTCAAGAGTTCAAAAGAGTTTATTGTCATGTGTCCCTGATAGGACAATGAAATTCTTGCTTTGCTGAGGCACACCAGAACATAGTAGGCACTAATACTGAACAGATCAGTGTGTCCATATACCATTATATAAATATATACACGCATGAATAAGTAAACTGATAAAGTGCAAATAAACAGATTATGGGCTATCAATGTTCAGAGTTTTCTCCGAGCCGAGTTTAATGGTCTGATGGCTGTGGGGAAGTAGCTATTCCTGAACCTGATCTTTGACGTCTTCAGGCTCCTGTACCTTCTACCTGAAGGTAGCGAGGAGATGAGTGTGTGGCCAGGATGGTGCGGGTCCTTGATGATGCTGCCAGCGTTTTTGAGGCAGCGACTGCGATAGATCCCCTCGATGGAAGGGAGGTCAGATCCGATGATGGACTGGGCAGTGTTTACTACTTTTTGTAGTCTTTTCCGCTCCAGGGCGCTCAGGTTTCCGAAGCAAGCCACGATGCAACCGGTCAGCATGCCGGCAGGGCGCCGGCAGTTGCAAAAGCATTCAAGTATAGTCCCGATGTTCCTTCGTCCTTCCCGTCCCCTCCCCCCTCCACCAGGTCCCGTTTTGGCTCAGCCCCCACCCCCCAGTTACTTCATGTTTGGCTGGTTACACTGTACACGGATCACTTGTAATCATGTACTGTTATTCTGCTGGATGGATAGCACACAACAAAAGCTTTTTGTTGCACTTTGTCCTCGTGAC